>CM021107.1:477508989-477903320 GCA_007115665.2 Sequoiadendron giganteum | reverse complement strand
TTACCATCCGGAGAGACGATCGTCCTACGTTCTGGCTTGTAGTGATTGGCGCGCTCCATAATTAGCTCCGGACACTGAATTGCTGGCGGAAAACTAGCAGCTGCGTAGATTCCACTCTTCATTATATTATGTGCCGTGACTGATGGTTGATGGCCCCCTAGCCCGAACATCCTTGATTTGAGTGCATTTAGATTAAATGAACCAAGGTTTAATCCCGCCAATTTTGAAACTATTGCTGACTTTGGGAGAAATGGCTTAGCGAGCCTTTTAATCATTGCCTGCCGGGATGAGCCAGCCTTGCCTGCTTCAGTGTTTGCAGCTCTGCCTGCGGCTCTGCTTGTTCCTGCAACATCTTTTGCGCCAGCCATCTCAAACTATATAAAAATCTCCGAGTTTGGAGACAACTCTCAGCAACTGCACTTCTGACTGGTGAAGAAAAAAAACGCAGCAAGTTAATAACTTTCAGCAATGTAGCTAATTTCTCCAGCACAAATAGTTCGAACCTTGACTTTACTTTGTCAACTTCAGCAGTTAGAGGAATAAAGAGTTGCCAGCAATATGAAATTTCAACTTCCTCAACTTCTCAACGTTTAAACTTCGCAGCAACTCCACTTTCAGCTCTTTGAGAATTAAATTCTCCAGCAACTCCGTAAAATAACTTCAACCTTCAACTTCGAAGTTGCAGCAACACACTTTCAGCTTTTCGAAAGAAAGAGTCTCGGCAAATGAAAATTTCTCCAGCACTTCGTACTTTCAGCAACTCAACACTCCGAAATAAAATAAACTCTCACAGAATTTCTCTCCTCAACCACTTGGAAAATACTTCAATCTCTCAAGAACTTTTTCAGCAACTTCAACTTCGAAACAATGTGAGGAGAAATGAGAGAAGAGATTGTTTAAATAACTTTTCTCGGAGAATCCTGCTAAGTAGTGCTGGGGCTATTTTTAGCACCTTCATCAATTTTCCACTCTCTTCGTTCGGAATCTTCTAATTCAAGCGCAGTAGTGGGCTAGTCGTCAGCCGGTCATTATGGCAGTTGCCATTAATAATGATTCCTTCCTCTTCAAATTTCGAATTTTCCTCTTAGTCTGCCAGTTAACTCTTGGCGATTTAAACAACTCGCGAGAAAAACAATCACTTGACTTGATTTAAAATTCCATTTTAAAATCTCGCAGTGTTTAAATAAATTCAACTCGAAAAATTTCGTGGGAGTTGTAAATTTATTTCCAACTTTTAAAATGTCTGTCATTTAAATCCTCGATTTCATAAAATTTGCCTTAGACATTTTAAATTCTCTCATTAAAATGTTCAACTCCGGGTGATTAAAAATTATTTGCGTGCTCGAAATAATTCATCCTCTGAGATTTAACTTCCGTCAGGAAAATAATCTAGGCAAAACGAGTTTCCTCTGAAAATATTAAAATTTCCCTTAGGAAATTAATTTTAAAATTTCTCGACCCATGGGTGTACTTTAAACGGGTTCATTTGATTTTCACTTGACCCATGGAAAATATTCATCGATAGCAAATCTTCCCCTTGAAAAATATTCGTCAACCTTCAACTGCCTTTGGAAAATTTTAAAACTCATCAAATCATCCTTCCATGCCAAGGGCGTATTTTTTCCATTTAACTTTTAATTCCCATGCCTTAGACATTCTTCACTTCACACACCTGATAGAAAATTTAAATCTTCACCCCCCTTAGGCGTATATTTCCCCTTGGCATTTTATTTTATTTAATTAAAATCTCCATGCCTTAGAAATTTTATTAACATTCTCTTCCTTGAGGGCGCATTTAACATAACCCACTTTCATTTTGTACCTTAGAAATTTCCAAGTTTCTCATCCCTCCTTGGGCGCAAATGGCTTATGCTATTTGCATTTCGTGCCTTAGAAATAAAATTTAAGTCTCCAGCAACCTTGGGCGCATTTCCTTAGTGGAGCTTTGATTTTTATCATGGGCGCATTTGAGGGGTGAGACTTTCAAGTGAAGGCGCATTTTGCCTAGGAAGCTTTCATTTTACACTTAGGAAATTTCCTCAACATTCTTACTCCAAGGTGGGCGCATTTACATATGCAAGCTTTTACTTTCACACGCCTTAGAGAATTCTCTCATCTTTACTCACCTTCAGCTCATGGGCGCATTTGATACTCTCAACTTTTGCTTTTAATGCCTTAGAAATTTTCTCAAGCTCACTTTACACCTTGGGCACATATGACCTAGTGAGGTTTTATTTCACACGCCTTAGAAAAATAATCCTCAACTCCTCTTCATCATGGGCACATTTGCTAGGCCAAGCTTTCACTTTCAAAGACTTAGAAACTCTGCATGCCATTCTTCATCTTCTTGAGCGCATTTCACCTGGGGAGCTTTCATGTTGAGGGCGCATTTAGGAGTACTTGCTTCCATTTTTACCTTAGGCGTTTTTAGCCTATTCCTTGGGCGCATATTGCGTAGACAACTTTCATCTAGGGGCGCAAATGAGAGGGTGAGCTTTCACTTTCTCTTGAGGGCGCATTTCACCCTTGATACTTTCATTTGTGTGCCTTAGGCGTTTTTACTAAGCATCATCTTCCCTTGAGCGCAAATTACATGGTGGGCTCCAAGTTGAGGGCGCAAATAGGGGTGGCTACTTTTGTTTCATGCCTTAGAAATATTTTACTTAACCACTCCTTCTCTTGGCGCGTTTTAGAGGGCTTGCTTTTATTTTCACCATGGGCACATTTCAAGTGCCATGCTTTGATTTCCAATGCCTTAGAATAATTTGAAGGCACTTCCAAGGTGGGCGCATTTACATGGGTCTTCTTCTATTTTCATGCCTTAGACGTTTTGAGAGAGTCATCAAGGTGGGCGCATTTCACATAGTGAGGTTTCATGTGAGGGCGCACTTCATATGCCATGCTTTTATTTTAAATGCCTTAGACAATTTAGGTGGCCTTCACAATGTTGGGCGCATTTGAGAGGGTATGCTCTCATTTTCTCATACTTAGTAAAATTTTCATGCCCTTGTCTGCCCTTCACCTTCACATTCTATTTTTAGCAAGCCCTTGCTTTTCTGATCTTCACAGCTCCATTTTGCCCGAAAGTTTACCATATGATCCTTGCAGTCTGATGAACCTGTTTTGCCAGTCCTCTGTCCTGACCTGCTATTTATAGCCACATGCTATTTATAGTAAGTTGTGCTATTTTGACTTCAGTAGCTCCGTTTTGCCTGAAAGTTGCAACGCTTGATCTTCTTCACCTTGTGAACCTGTTTTGCCAGTCCTCTGTCCTGACTTGCTATTTATAGCCACATGCTATTTATAGTAAGTTGTGCTATTTTGACTTCAGTAGCTCCATTTTGCCTGAAAGTTGCAACGCTTGATCTTGATAGCTCGAGTGTTACTCTGATGCCAACCTCGGGTGCAGACCTGCTATTTATAGCCGTACCCTGACTTACTAAAAATAGTAAGTTCTCCGATTTCGCTCAAATTTTGCCAGCAGGTACCTTGAAGTGTGCTGACATGGGTGGGGTACTTCGTTTCGGCTATTTTTGGATTTTACCCCCTATAAAAGTGGAAACCCTAATTTGACTTGTATGTATCTCGAACGGTCTCCGTTTGACCTTTCAGTTGTTTCGCTTTGTCTGCGGAGAGAGTGTACACCGCTAAAAATAGAAACTGCCTGAAAAGTGACTCATCCACTGCCGGATGGTTTTATGTCATATTGCCCGTGGGATCTCAAAAAACCCAGAAAAACCCAGAAAACTGGTCTGCATGCATGCACTGGCTAAAAATAGTAAGTCCTCAAAATTGATCTTCTCCGCTTGCATGTCACCTTGTTGAAGCTCTCGAAAAACCCGTAAAGAAAAACCCGACATGCGTTGAAAAACACTGCATGCGAACCCTAAAAAAATAGCCTCCGAAGGCTGAACTCTGAAAGTGGTCGTCTCGGTTTGCATGTTACATCACTGCGAAGGTTTTGGAAAACCCAGAAGGATTCTCCAGACATGCATCTGAAAAGCTCATGTGGAAACCCTGAAAATGGCTCTTGAAGCTTGAACTGCCAAAAATAGCAAGTCGTCTGATCTGGCTCAAAATTTACGTGTAGGCAGCTTGATGTTACCCGGATGCAGTGGAACTGACAGAATTCCACAATCTCATTAAAATAGTCCCAAATTGAATACTTACTAAAAATAGTAAGTTGCCGGAATACAGTGAAAATTTAGGGGGACTCTGCTGGAAGTCTTCTGACTGCTGCACTAAGCTTAGATTTCAATTTTATAACTCAATTTGACCTTTAATAAGCCTGAAGGATGAAAACCCTAATAACACAGACTTAACCAATACTTTAACCTAGGTCAAACGACAGGACATCCCCGGAAGGACCAGAGACCAGAGAGAGAGCGAACCAAAGCCAAAAGACCAGAATGGAGCAAAATTTAGGGGGTCCCCATCTTGATGGGGTGATGTGTGAAAAACGGTCACAACAAAACCCTGGCTTATGATTCTTTTGTCGTTCCTTGTGCACCGAGATTGATTGCCTGCACAACTCCATAAGAATCCATTTATCTGATGGGTATCTAGGAAGCATATAAGGGCATCCTGTGAAACAACCTACACTTATGTAAGTGAAGGTCGGGAATTGTAGAAACACACATCCCACCTTGTTGACCGCCTTGTAAGCTTCATCTGAAATCCTCTTCTTCTCCAAAGTTGGATCAAAAGTAAATAGCAAGGAAGCAAAGAAGGCATCTGTGACTCTTCTAAAATGATGGAAACTCTCCCTCAGGTTCAATTGATAAAAATAGTCATAAATTGGGGTAGAATGCCTATTACCTTTGGTGGATAAACTTGGAAACTGTCTCATCACTGCTGCTGAGTACACTAAGAAGGAAGTCATATAAAACTTTAAGGTGGTGGGCACCTTGATCAGCTGATCATGAATTTCGTCACTGATCTACGTTCCCCAATCAATGTGCACTTTCCTCATTCGGATGATCCGGATGTATTCATACATCCAGTCTTGGAAATAAGAAGAACCAGGCAAGCCTTTGACTCTGCTTAACAAGGTAATCATATCTCTCATGTCTTCTTTGAAATCACTCCTGGGGAGTCTCTTAGGCCATCTAGAAACAACATGCCGAGGGGTCTTCAACCATTGTGAGTTAATCAGTGTTTTGGCTTTGACTGGATCATTGTCAAATATTTCCTGAGCCCTCTGCATTGTGATAGGGGTGTATTGTTCCATCTGTGGCACTTTGAAGACTATGTCGAAAAACTCACCATCAAGTCTCATTATCACTTGTCCTGCTGAATCCCTTACTGTTCTATCCTGTTCAATGTAGTGGGCAGCTACCTGCAATACAAACTCCGTGTGATGGGCTGAAGTTGGGAAAGTTGAAACCATATGAAGATTGCTATGTACGATGGCTTTCAAATCCTCGTCCCATGGCCTCTGCTGAATCCTCTTCACGAACTCAGCCAGATCTTGATGGCCGATCTCAGTGTCTTTGATTTCATCTACCTTGGACAACACCACGGTTGGAGGGAAGATGCCTTGGTACTTATACTTCATTTTCTCCTTATCTTTAGGAGACGACGATGGCGTTTCAGCTTGCATCTAGGAGAAAATAGACCAATGTAATCCTTATCTCCGAAGATCCTTGAAGGAACCTTAGAACAAACTGCAAGAATGGTGGATGCGATGATTGTCAGGAAAAATGTCACATGGGAAAGCATGAGATGATCATGGTGATATGGAGTTACTGTGTTTTGGCCAAGTGGTACGGAAAACAAGGAGAAAAATGAGTGTCGAGGCGAAAAATGAGGAGAAAACACTATTTCTAGTGTTAGATGAAAATACAGATTTTGGTGCTCGGGCGGTGATTTTCACCGCTTGAGCACCGAAGTGATATGTTATCTTGGTGTCGAGGCGGTGAAAATCACCGCTCGAGCACCAAGGTTGACACTTAGAAATTTTGGGGATGTGATGTTTGGTGTCGGGGCGGTGATTTTCACCGCTCCAACACCAAAGGGTTTTTTGGAGTCTTTAAGGGAGTTCCATGTCGTGGCGGTGAATTTCACCGCCTCAACACTTAGGGAAGACTTCTCTCAGTGTCATTGCGGTGAAATACACCGCTCGGACATCGATCTGTTCTGGTAGCTTGGTGAATCCGTTGGAAATACCGACCGTAATGGCCAAGGCAAAACAAAAGGGAGGATGTGTTGAGGAATGACTATGAGGAAAGATAACATGACAGTCGAAAGAAAGACTACGACAAGGAGACACGTAGGGAAGAAAGAAAACAGAGGGCGAAACATACAACAGGTGAAGAATGATAAAAATAAAAAGGAAAAACGAAAGTTACTCTAAACTTTAAACAAAGCAAACCAAGAAATGAAACGCAAACCGGATGTGCACATACCTACGATGGTCACGATGAAGATGGAGACACGAACCGCGCGATGGAGAGAGACACGAAGAAGGATCTCAATGGAGTCAACTCGAAATGGCACGGGAGCGCGTGGAATGAGGAAGTGAAGTCGTTAGGAACAATAAAAACTAGATAACTCGGACTTCAAATGATAAAAAACCTAAAAATGAACTCATGTCGTACGCATTGAATGCGGCGGAAATGACTTGGCTTAACACCGAAATAGGTGCTCGAGCGGTGAAAATCACCGCTCGAGCACCAAAGATGAAAATGAACTTTTGGTGCAACGGTGGTGAAAAACACCGCTCGAGCACCAAAATCTGGAAAATGAACACAAGGTGCAGTGGCGGTGATTTTCACCGCCGTTGCACCAAAAACAGTTATTGAAAAAATAAACTAACTCCTGGCGAGAAAAAGGAGTCGTATGGATAAACTCAAATTTTGAGCCTATCTTTGCCTACCCGGACTAGGTAGGTTATGGAAGTTCGTAAAATGATTTTGTGCCTCGTTTTGCGTGCTTGAAACGCACGGTCCTAAGAAACGGACTAGTTTCGTAGGGGGGTTATCCGTTAATCGAGCGTTGCTAGATTCTGTGATAACACAACAAAAATCCTTTGTGAAAATCAAACAAACAAAAGTCCCTTTGATCAATGCAACAAAAATATCAGTCAATAGGAGGTCAAGCTTGGTCACATCAACCTTGGCCTTTGTTTTGGTCTTCTTGATGTCAGTCTTGACAACAAAGACAAGTCAAGTTAAAATGAGATAGCGGGATTAGCAATGCATTTTACTTTTTGGTGAAGGTATTTGTAGGTTTTACAGTTCTTGATTGATGCTGATTTGGATGGAGTCATCTGAAGCATTAATTATTCAATAAAGAAAATTAATGCCAGGTCAGCCCTGTCAGCATGAATAGTTACTAAAATATAGAAAAGAAAATTCATTTGAGTTTTATGAGCATGTTGGCGTAAAAACTAACACCTCTGGAGTGTAAGTTTGTATGGACAGCTATGCACACTACGTAATGAGTGCTCTTCAAATTAGGAGGGGAAGCTCCCTCGTTGTGCTGGAATGCATGAAATAGAAAAGTAAACTAAATCCTATCTTTTTGTTCTTAGTTGGTAGAGGCACAAGGTTAAGAAAACCTAGAACATTGCAGCAAAGTATTTTCTGGTTTCGCAGATCATCTAACTACAACTAAGCTAACTTCTTTAAATCTATCTAGTTTCCTCAAGAAAACAGGGCGTGAGGAAATGGAGCAGGAATGTATTATACAATAAACCTCAGGTGCGGGCTCACAACATGAAGGCAAGGTAGGCACAACTATTTGCTTATCCGGGAAGAAGCTTATTAAAACAAACGAATATACGTAAACCGGGTACAGCTTCACAACATGAAAGCAAGGTAGGCGCAACTATCTGCTTGGCTGAATGAGTTTACTATTACACACATCAAACGATAAGCTTTGAGTACAGATTCACAACATGAAGGCAAGATGGGCACAACTATCTGCTCCTCTGAATAGGCCTATTATGAATAAAACATAAGGTAAGCAACTGGGACAGCATATTGTATAGACGAAACACGCATGCAATAACGATCAAACCAGCAACCCCATTTAACTAAGATTGAATAAATACCATGATAATAACATGAAGGCAAGGTAGGCACAACTATTTATTATAACAACAATCACTCTTGAACAGATACAGTAATAGCAATACTACAGGCAAGGTAGGCACAACATGTATGCTATCGAAAAAAGTTCTAATTTACAAGGGTGAACCAATCTTGAGAATAGGCATGTTGCCGACAGCGCAACAATTCTCTATCACCAAGAAAAGTTAATTACAAATGAGCAAAGAGCTCTTATTTATAGATATCAAGGTGTAGGCAACCCTAAAATCACCTTGAGTCAACTTAGAGTCTCGCAGCATGCGAGATCTTTATTCCTAAACCTAATTGAATGAAACTACACCATTAACTGGAAAGATACCATCAGTTAACTGAAACAAGATTCAATAGAATGGACATGTGCAACATGCACATCCTTATTGAAATGAAACTAACTAATAACTCCAATTATACAAATGTGTTTTCAAGAAAGACATGGCATGCAATGTGTAACAACAAGTTAACTCGGAAAGAAGCATCAAGTTCAACTCCTGTGTCTAATGTCTATCTTGGAAAAGGTGGGACGCCCTGAACTGAAGTTCACTGGCCTTGATCTCGGGCAATTAACCCCTCCACAAGGTTAGTAACTGCATCACCATCTAGAGGTCATCACATGTCTCAACTGTCAATTCACTGCTTGTCAGTAACTTGAGCAATCCTGGAAATCTCTGCACACTTAAACTGGCACTTCACTGATTGGTAGCTCTGGCGGCTCTATAACTGAAGTGATGGCCATTGTTTCTTCTGCAGCTTGATGCTTCTCACGTTTTTCACGCTTTTCTCTATGGAAGAGTGTCGCATGATGAAACCGCAAAGTTTGACTGCGAACACTTTGGTTGAGAGAAATGCAAATGAACTTGTTGCATACGCAGAAACCCAACGGTATCAACCCTCTAAACTGGCCTTGGAAGGCAATCAGACATACGAAGCATGAAACCATGTGGACTTGAGTGACTACGCCTGTCAACCTTTCTGATGCGCTTGATACAAATCGATGTCATCTTTTCTAATGAAATCATGAATTAAGACTGACTTAGTCTTGAATTCAATCTGTGTGAATTGCATCCTAAAAAACTCGTCTGTTGACTATGAACACGGCTATATTCTGACAACTTTTCTGGAAAGCCAAAAAAATCACTCTTGATGAGGTTAAAAATAGCTTGTCGGAAAGCAATTTTTACCAAAAATTTTGAGAAGTGGGTTTTGTGCAAAATCAAATTCTAAGATGACCCACAATGTCAAAATTGTGAAAAAATGTGATTTGGGCCCGCATGCAAAAGGTTTTCAGTTGAGATATGAGGCGCTGTGAGGACATTTTTCCCAAGAAAAACTGAGATATGGGTTTTGTCCAGAAGATGATTCTAAGAAAACCCACAATGTCAGATTTGAAAAATATCAACTTCTACTCCACCATGCAAAGGAATTTCAGTTAAGAAAATCAGAGCCTCAAGAACTGATGCTCTGGAACAAATTTTCCTTGAAAATTTAGTACATGGGTTTTATTGAGGAAGCAATTCTGAATCAACCCAGATGATTTGTTTTGCCAAAAACGCCAATTCTTCAAACATGCGAGAGAATTTAAGACGAGAAGATGGAAGAATTTCAGTGTTCCATAGGGACGCGTTTCCCCCCTTTTTGGGCAAGTTTCCGAAACGAGGACGTTTTGGGGACGAGGAAACGGGTACTTGGCGTTTCCCGTTGTCCCGCCACTGCCACCGGTACTCCGCCGGAGATGGGGAAACGTCTCCACGTTTCCCAGGAGACATGGAGACGTGGAGACATCTCCAAGTCTCCTTGGGAGACGTCTCCAAGTCTCCAAGTCTCCTGAGGAAACGCCTAGGCGTTTCTCGGGAGACGGGGAGACGCCTAGCCGTTTCCCGTTGAGCCCATGTCCATGGAGGCGTAAAAGTTGAAAAATAATTATAAAATTGAATTTTTAAGTGCTTTATGGTTACCCTAATTTGGCGTTGGCCCCACCCCTTCCTCCAAAACAACACAAAACAATGTTCCTTTATCATTTCACTCACATTTTTATTGACTGATTTTTTTTGCAACCAACTGAAGAGGAGGAAAAACAGTTCAAAAACTTGAAGAATTCTGATTGAAGGAGTGAAAAGAGTGATTGCAAGTGTTATAGGAGTGAGAGGGAGCAAGAAAAAGAGGAGGAAGAGGATTCTACTGCATTTTGATGAGATTTATCAAGCACAAGGTAGGGTTTTTGAAGTTTTTTTCAGATTTCTTGTTGTTTTTGTTTTATTTTCTGAGTTTAAACTTGTTTTTTTTTTCTTATTCATCTCAAAGACTCAAAACCAGATTTGATGTTGAATCTTGAGGGCAAAATGATGAAGATGATTGAATCATTTATCATTTTGCCCTCAAGATTCAATATCAAATTTTTTATTCTAAAAATTTAATACTAAACTTGTTTTTAAAAAGAAAAATTTCTTATTCATCTCAAAATCAGATTTGATGTTGAATCTTGAGGGAAAAATGATGAAGATGATTGAATCATTCATCATTTTGCCCTCAAGATTCAACATCAAGTTTTTTATTTTAAAAATTTAATACTAAACTTGTTTTTAAAAAAAATAATTATTTTAAAAATTTAATACTAAACTTGTTTTAAAAAAAAATAAATTCTTATTCATCTCAAAATCAGATTTGATGTTGAATCTTGAGGGAAAAATGATGAATGATTCATTCATCTTCATCATTTTTCCCTCAAGATTCAACATCAAATTTTATAAAATATAAATTGTAAATTTTGTTTTCAAAATTAAAATTTTAAATTTGTATTTCAATTTGTTAAACTAGGCTGATTTTATTTTAATTTTGTGAAATGCAGTGTCACTTTCACAATGAGTAATAGCATGAGTGGTGATGACATGGAAATCCATTCCCATAGTGAACATGATTCAGATTTTGAACCTGAGAATGAGGGGGATGACCATGGGGTTGATCCTGCAGCCCATTCTAGTTCCATGGCGAGTGCACCAGCTAGTACAAGTTGCCCTTCAGAGTTGTTGGCAAAGTATGTTAGGGGTCCTTTTGATCCTAAGTCTCCTCTCAAACAGTTTGCTTCAAGAATACAAGGCACATCACGTGCAGGTGGGGGAACAAGGAAGTGGAAGTGCTACATTTGTCAGGCTGAATGGTTTGGTAGCATCACTAGAGTGAATGCACACTTTCTTTTTTGGACAGGAAAAGGTGTGGAGCCTTCTAATTTTCTGAAGGAAACTAAAAATATACATTATAGAATTGAGTTTAACAGGCTTTGGGGCATTCTAGATGACACAAATATTACAGCCTCTACTACTTTGTCTCCTAGGGCAGCCCTTCAGCACATCCATGATCCGCCACATACTTCTCCTCATGCTTCACAGACGGGAGGAATGATGTTTGGATCTCCATCCTCTTCCACTACTAGTGCTGCTAGGGGGATAGCTGTAGGGAAACGCAAGTTGTAGACATCGCAGAGTAACCCCATTGCTGATATGTTTAATGTGCACCTGAGAGATGAGATAGATGAATCCATTGGCAAGTTCTTTTTTTCCAATGGCATTCCATTTCATGTTACACGGTCTCCTTATTATAGGGAGATGATGGCTATGGTGGCGAAGGGAGGAACATCATATGTGCCACCAGGTGAGACGAAAATGAGGACTTCGATCTTGGATAAATGTTATTCCAAGATCAATATTTTGATGGAGAAGATGAAGGCATGTTGGGTGGCATCTGGGTGCAGCATAGTTATGGATGGGTGGACGGACATTAGCCATCGTCCACTCATCAACATCATGGTCACATGTGCAGAGGGCCCATACTTCCTTAGAGCAGTTGATTGCACAGGGCATCGCAAAGATGCTGATTTTCAATTTCAAGTCCTTAGGGAGGCTATTGAGGAGGTTGGGCCACAAAATGTGGTCCAAGTAGTCACAGATGCAGCCCATGTGTGTAGAGCAGCAGGGAAACTCATTGAGGCAGCCTATAGGCATATTTGGTGGACCCCATGTTGTGTGCATGCCATGAACAATGCACTCAAGGACATGGGTAAGATTGATTGGATTAGAGGAGTGGTCACCGATGTGAGAGATGTGCAGATGTTTATCTGCAACCACCACACTTCACATGCACTCTTCAGGACCTTCGCAAAGAAGGAGTTCTTGAAACCGGTGGAGACCCAATATGCATCATATTTCATTCTCTTGGAGAGAATGATTGAGTTGCAAGAGGCATTGCAACTCATGGTTATGACTAATGATTGGAATAGGTGGGCCGAGGCCAAGACAACGCAAGGGAGAAGGGTGAAGGAGATAGTGAAGACTGATGTGTTTTGGACTGATGCGAAATACATTGTCTCCATCATTTCTCCAGTATTCCAAGTTATTAGATATGGGGATGGGGATGCACCTAACCTTGGAGAGGTGTATGAGTGCATCGACTCTATGCTTGACCAGATGAGGGCTGCTGTGCGAGTGAAGGACCCCTCTCTAGCATTCTACAATGAGCACATTCGGCCAATCATTCAACGCGGATGGGACAAGTTGAACACTCCTTTGCATATGGTTGCCTTTGCCTTGAATCCTAAGTGGTACAAGGTTAGATCGGGTAGAGTGACCGCTTCAAGATGATGAGGTGAAGGCGGGTTTTTTTAGGTGCATAGAGAAGATGTATGATTCTAGAGATACTGGCACAATTCGCACTGAGTGGACCAAATTTGCCACTCTTAGAGGCTATTCAGATGCGGCAAAGATGGATATAGAATCTATGGCACAGGAGGACCCACTTTTGTGGTGGAATTGTCATGGTACAAAATCTTTGACCACCACTCTAGCTATCCGTTTGCTATCCCAGGTTTTCAGTTCTTCAGCTGCTAAGAGGAACTGGTCTACATATAGCTTCATCCACTCTCTTAAGAGGAACAGACTTACCTCTAAGAGAGCAGAGAAGCTTGTGGCTGTACACAGTGCTTTGCGTCTCATAGACCGCAAGACACTTGGGTACAAGGAGAGTCCAGCGGCACGATGGGATGTGGAGCTAGAGGAGCCTTCACAGATTGATGAGGATGATCCTACCACTTCAGATGCAGGGTTGGTTGGTGTGAGCTTGAGGGATCTTGACCTTGTGGAGTCCAGAAGTTCCAGTGATGAGGAGTTTGCACTTGTAGATGATTAGAGGCCTCCCTTCACTACATTTTGAGTTTTGACATTTTGGCATTTTGTCTTTTGTAATGCTACTCATTGTAATGATGAATCATGTAATCATCTTTATAGACTTTGTGATATAAATTATAATAGAAATCTTCAATTTGACAATTTCATTTGCCAAATTTTATTTAGCAATTAGCATTCAAGAAATCATCGTATTTAGATTTACTGATTTAGTAATTCAAATTTTACTATGTTATAATTTTACTAATTTGAAATTTCCTATAGTTTCATTTGAAATGTAATTCTTACATTGTTATACTGTTATACATCTTTTCAAAACTAGTTTTTCAAGTACTATAAGTATATGTATAACTATATCAGGACCACCACCCCGCCACCCCCCCGCCGCCGTCCCCCTGCCGTCCCCAAACTTAGGCCCTTTGTCCCCCCGTCCCGGAAACCCATCCCGCACGTTTCCCCGTCCCCCCGTCCCCAACGCCCGTGGAACACTGAAGAATTTTAGAGAAGAAGAAAGATGTTTTTTAGTTTTTATTTATTTATTATCTTCTTTTGTCAAAATCGCCACTCTACCTTGAATTCTGCTGATGAATCTGGACTTGTACCTACAAAAGAATATTTTGATGCCTTCACAACTAACTGTTGAAGAAATTCGCCCAACTCTGGAAAGAATTCACCTCTGCTCAAGCTGTGTGAATGAGAAATGGTGCCACACTTGGTTACATAAACAAAGTCGTACCATCATGCATGCATGCTGAAACCCTAATTCTGAAAGAATTTGATTGGCCTCTCACCAGATGAACTGTCACTGACTCTGAGTCTCAGACTAAAAATAACATTTAATTTAGAACATGCAAACTAAAAAGAGACGCCAATATTTGTCTCTTTGAAGAAATTCGTCACTTTTTAATGCTCTGCATACAAAAATATTATTTTAATCATTTTGCTAAAAATAGCATCTAGATGTGCCTGAAAAGAGGATCAAGAAACAGATCCATATTGGGAGGAGTGCAGATAAGGAAATTATTGTTGAGACTGCTACACCTCCAGAAGATAAGAGTCTAGATGAGAAGGAAGCTCAAGACTTCGAAGTTATCACAGTCCACTTCGGTAGGAGTACTCGACAGACAGATATTGATCTCTTGCAGGTTGCTACTGATAGCGCAAGAGATAGGATGGTGAAAGATGGAGAAGATAAATCAGCCCTCAAGGCTGAAATACAGCAACTTCGCCAATACATTTCTAGCCTTGTACACAGGACAGGGGATGTTGTCACCGTGTTTCCACATATGTTAGAATCACCAGCAGAGCAGGGTCAGATTGATCACTTGGTTGCATATGGTAAGCGATTGGAGGACTGGGAGGAGGAGTTTGTTTCTAGAGGCCACCTTGTACTTGCAGAGTTGTATCAATTATGGTATAATGCATGCAAGCTTCGTCTACGACTTCAGGATGAGGAGCGTGATTTGGCCATTAGTAGACCCAGGGATGAGATTCTGATTGCTAATCTAGGGATGTCATTTGACTCAGTCACAGATGCAGAAGATAAAGAAGATGTCTACGTTTGGAGAACACAGTTGATCTTCAAGGCGAAGATAGAAGGAAAGATAACATTTGAGGTGGCTGAGAGCAGAGAGCATGTTACCAATGCACTCCGCTATGTAAGAAACTTTGTGTCTCAACTACCATCCATATATCAGCGTGTGGGTGGTGATTATGTCGAGCTTACTAATGTTCAGTCAGAGCTCCAAGCACTTATTCACAGTATTTTCAGTGGTGAGACCATTGGCTCTAAGATGAATCAGCTTACAACCATGTCAACATTGTTTGATGAGGCAATCAGGAGTAAGGGCGAGTTCCAGTGTTAGATAACTAATGGAGAAGACATGTTGCATAAACATGGGATTCTTCGCCAGAGCTTCAGTTCCCCAGAAGGTGATGCAGTCAGTAACCTCGTAGATGGGTTGCTTGCTTGAGATTAGGGCCAGTAAACTTCAGTTAAAGGCGTCCCACCTTTTCCAAGATAGACATTAGACACATGAGTTGAACTCGATGCCTCTTTCCGAGTTAACTTGTCGTTACACATTGCATGCCATGTCTTTCTTGGAAACATCTACATACACTTGGAGTTTAGATTAGATGTTGCGTTAACTGATGATAGCATTCCAGTTAACTTGCTTTCAATAAGGACGTGCATGTTTGCACATTGTCCATTTAGATTAGATGTTTCAATTAACTAATGATAGTTTGCCAGTTAACTGTATAGTTTCATTCAATTAGAGTTTAGGAATAAGATCTTGCATGTCTTGCAGGACTATAGTTGACTCAAGGTGATTTTAGGGTTGCCTACACCTTCAAGTCTATAAATAAGAGCGTTCAGCTCATTTGTAATTTAACTTTTGCTTGATAGCATACATGTTGCGCCTACCTTGCCTGTAGTATTGCTATTATTGTATATGTTTAGGAGTGATTGCTGTTATAATAAATAGTTGTGCCTACCTTGCCTTCATGTTATTATCATGGTGTTTATTCAATCTTAGTTAAATGGGGTTGCTGGTTTGATCGTTATTACATGCGTGTTTCGTCTATACAATATGTTGTCCCAGTTGCTTACATTATGTTTTGTTTATCATGAGCCTATTTAGAAGAGAAAATAGTTGTGCCCACCTTGCCTTCACGTTGTGAATATGTACTCAAAGCTTATCGTTTGATGTGTGTGATAGTAAACTCATTTAGCCAAGCACATAGTTGCGCCTACCTTGCCTTCATGTTGTGAAGTTGTACCCGGTTTACCGTATATTCATTTGTTTTAATAAGCTTCTTCCCGGATAAGCAAATAGTTGTGCCTACCTTGCCTTCATGTTGTGAGCCTGCACCTAAAGTTTATCGTGTAATACATTTCTGCTCCATTTCCTCATGCTTTGTTTTCTTGAGGAAACTGGATAGATTTAAAGAAGTTAGCTTAGTTGTAGTTAGACGATCTGCGAAACCAGAAAATCCTTAGCTGCAACGTTCTAGGTTTTCTTAACCTAGTGCCTCTACCAGCTAAGCACAAAAATATAGGATTTAGTTTACTTTTCTATTCCATGCATTCCAGCACAATGAGGGAGCTTCCCCTCCTAATTTGAAGAGCACTCATTACGTAGTGTGCATAGCTGTCCGTACAAACTTACACTCCAAAGGTGTTAGTTCTTACACCAACAGAGCAAAAATAGTTGTGCTATATATCAGAAATTTTAGCCTTTTAGCTATCTAAAGATTTTCCTTTCAAATTGATGTATTTCGTGATGATGTAGAAGCAAGTTATGTTATCACAGCATAGTGTAGGCCTTATCAAGGTTGTAATACTTTGATTGGCACATGCAAGGCATACCTGCATCTTGTCCTTACCCAGCTGTTGAAAATGGATACTTTTTGTCATATTATCCTTTCTTCATTTGCCTTATTATTCTCTTGCAAGTTGGTTTCATTAGGCTTTCAAAATGTGACTTGTTTTCTGCTTATTTGGAGTCCATTCTGGACCTGCACTGTGTCTTTGCAATGCTGCAATATTGATATTCATATTGTTATTGTAAATGATCGATTTCTTTGTAAACCATGAAAATCTAGTTATTTCTACCAACTTAATCCTATAGATAGAAACACTGAAAGATTTTGGTTTCTTATAGCATAACACAGTCTATCTCGGTGATTTACTTATTAAATTGCTTTTATGTGTAATAATTTTCTCCTGACATCAGGTTTACTGCAATAAATCAGTCTGATTGTCCTTCTGATGTAACAAATCTACAATTTATGTGTCTACACTTTCTGATTTATCATTGAATACAAATGGCCACAATAAATAAAGGATAGAGAGAAAGAACAAATAAAATAATGTGGCATAAAGCAACATTAGCTTACAAGTTCTGCAATTTACTCAATTCTGCAACATATGAATCTATAATAATTTTCTCCCTACATCAGGTTTGCTGCAAGAAATCAGTCTAATTGTTCTTCTCAATGTAACGAATCTACAATTTTTGTGTCTGTACTTTCTGATTTATCAATGAGCAAAAATGGCCACGATAAATAAAGGATAAAAAGAAAGAACAAATAATATAACGTGGTATAAAGTAACATTAGCTTACAAGTGCTGCAATTTACTCAATTCTGCAACATATGAAGGGATTTCCCCAGAAATCTTGTTGTTTCTCAGGACTCTGTACAACACATAATATATTAGAAAATGCTATGTAGTAAACAAATGACTCTCCGTTTAGGTGTAAATTATTTTACTTACAGTTGAGTTAATTTCTTCAAGCTTTGTAAGAATGTCAACGACGTGACACTTGAAGTTAAGTCACTTATTCTCCTGCTAGAATAAAAATACACAAAATGGCTCAAAAAATAGAGGCATGAGTCCAATTTATGATTTTTTTTGCTTCTTTGCATTTGAATATCAAGTAAAAAAAGACAGGATGAGCACAAACACCAAAAATTACATGAATGAACACATACAGAGTTGTCAAAGAGGTTAAGTTGGAGAAGCTTGAAGGAATTGGACCCTTGAGAGGAGTTCCCTGAATTCTCCTGCATAACTAATTGGTCAACGTGTATGCCCAAATTTATAGAATAGAAAAAGAATGGACATCAAAATAGTAGGCAAGAGTAGAGAAAATTTCAATACCAATAATACACCCTGGTCAAAAAACCACAAATGAAGGTGAGAACAGTTTCTTTTATGTCTTCTTGTAGGAAGACTTCACTTCAAAAAGCAATCCTCAGTATAGTGTAAGAATGCAGTTTTTTCTCATTCCATTATATTGCTACCTCAGTGACAGAAAATCAATCTACAGCCTTGTGTAAGAATGCAATTTTCTCATTACGTTATATTGCTACCTCAGTGACAGAAAATCAATCTACAGTCTAGTTCTCCCATAAACTGAAGGTTCTAAATTATATGGGCAATAGTTAGTAAGGTTGTCACCAGATGCAGACAAAATGTCAGATGTACTAACAAACCACCAATTTAAATTGCCAATACTTCCCTAAATTTTATTTTTCTAATCAATTTAAGAAATAGACAAATTTAAAGTCCCTTGGGCTAGATTCAAGAACCACTACAAACAGTCATAGGGTATGCTTGCACAAGGGATGTTTCAGTTTCTACTATATAAGTTATATTAAGAATAATATGTGTCATTGTGTAGGTTGTGGCATATGCACAAGTAAATCAAAAAACATGGTATTTAAATTTTTTTGCACCTTCTGCCAATGTTATGTTACAAGAATTGCTTAGGTGGGTCATGCAGCAGAGAACAAGGTTCACAGTTACTCCACACAAATTAAGTCAAGGAGAACTCTACAATCTATAAACAAATGCTGATGAAGTTGTCACATCTAGGAACTAGTGTCCATAGTCATTGTAATGTCCCCTTCTCGAGCATGATCTTTCCAGTTGACCGTTGGCCTATTCCAGAGACCCGTAGGCTTGTTGGAAGGTAAAATTAGGGTTTCTTGTTTTGAAGGATGCTCTTGCTTGAGGTTGGTTGATTCAATGGCGGATTCTTTCTGGGTTTTCAGAGAGCTTCGCAGTGATATGTTTTCCTGGCGTTCTGAGCATTTTCAAGAATTTACTATTTTTAGTAAATTCTATTTTTGGCAGTGGTCCTATTGGCTTTGGCACGGTCGGCTTTCTACTTCAGGCAGATCAGTTGGCTTACTCATTTTTTGCTTTGGGGCATAACTGGAGAGATAAGTCGAATTATTTTAATTAAGTCATGTTTTAATGTTATATTTTAACATTGACCCCTTGGCCTAGCAACTTCACTTTAAGTTGTTTTTAAAAGATGTTCTTTATGGGTGGGCGCCTCATTGAGGAAATTAATATTATTAAAAGATTTAATCCAAGCTAAAGTTGGGCACCAACTTCAAGGAAGAAATAAAGTTTATATTAAAAGTCAAATTTTGCTTGGAAAAGTGGGACGCCATCTATTGGAGGATTAGGGTTTGTCTCAACAAAGAAGATTAGGGTTTTGAGAAGAGTCATCTGGAAATTATAAAAGGAAGCCATTGGTTCTCATTTCAGCATCTTTTGTCTACAGGAATGTTATGCTGTCAGATTGGCTTTGGGATTGCTTCGAGGAATGAAAGCCTCCTAGCTTGGCTCTTCTTCTTGCTTGAAAGACATCAACTAGTTGAGATGTTTGAGTGTTATTGATTTGTCTTTTCAGTTATAGTTGGTTTCCTATCCTTTGTAGTTGAGTTATATCATTTTCTATCAATTCCAGAGTTGCTGGTCATGACTGCTGAATGTATGTTTCTGTTCACAAGTCTCAAATCATAAACATTCTCGTTCTGGGTATTGTCTCATTGTGTTTCCTTGTTGGAGGCGACCCTTCATGAATATTTGCAGATTTTAATATGAAGTTTATGATTTTATAAAGCAAATTCGTCATTCCTTGAAAGCCGTACTTTCTGGAGTGCCTGGGGATTCGTGCCAGTAATTAATAACCACTTTTAGTTGCCATTTCTTATTACTAAACTAGGCGCCATCATTTTGAAGGTCTATTGCATCAAACTTGAAGTCATTTGGGTCAGTTTTGAGTGATATATGAGCAATTTCGTGGGTTGCAAGCATGCTGGTTTGCATTTCTGATTACTGGACTGTCACATCAGATTTATTACAGTCAAGTTTTGTGTGGGATTTAAGTGATAGAAGATATTAAGTTCATTTGGGGAGGTCCTAACAATTTGCAGCTTCTTCATTTCTCTCTAACATCATTTTTGCAGATTGCAAGGCTCTCAGTATTTGTCTAAAACAGCATCTTCATTTTGGTATTTGAGTGAAGCAGTTTCTCTTCATATTGTAAGCTGAACAGTAGTACTGTCAGCAGTTCTCTAATCTTGCTTATCATGATTCGTAATGCTTATCTTTACATTCCATAATTGCAGTTGTATTTCCTTTACCTCCGCCCTATGGTAGCTCCTTTCCCACTTCGGGTTAGAAAGCACATTCTGGGTGTCGAGTTACTTTCAGCATTCTAGCTTATTTCCCTTAATCGCATTGTAAGTCTTAGCATCTCCGTCATATGGTAGCTCCCATTCCATCTCGGTTTGGAAAGCACATTCTTGACGTCGAGTTATTTCAGCTTAATAGTGATAGGGATCCTTTGACCATATGATCATCCTTTGCGGGCACATTCTTGGTTAGAGTTACATTCAGTTGCAGTTTGTTTTAAGGCACTGATGATCCTCTTGCCATATGACAGCCTCTCTCTTGTTGAGATTGAGTGTGCATTCTTGGCAACGAGTTATTTGTAACTGCTGGTTGATTGAACTCACCCTAACGGATTCTTGTTGTTGAGTTGTAAAATTGAAAAATTTGGTTCGGGATATTTCAGTCATACACAAACAAATGCAGATATACACCTTTCTCCTTCTTTTTATATATGTGTCATTGAATATTTATGTATCATATAGTAGTAATTTACTCTTGCAACATAAGGGCTATAACTTCTTTCCTCGTGCAACAGAGGTTACAATGTCAATTTGAGGCAATATGGTGATTAAAACCAGAGTACTGTGAACAGACACATGCACATGCATACATATATTAACTGAATGTATCTGCCAATGAGTGTACACTGGACTGACTTCCAAATGATCTACATCAACTTAAAACCATAAATTCTAAATTGTACGGAAAAGGTATCTTACAAATCAGTTAGATCAGTCCAGTTACCAATGAAATCCGGTATTGCACCTGAAAATAGATTATCAAAAGCCCATCTGCAAGCCAAAACAAAAATTAGGATGTCTACACTCCCAACTGGTGGAACATATTATGAAGTCTGTAAGTCTAATATGAAGAACACGGGCTGTGAAGATTTATAGCAGAATCTCACGCTTTCTTCAACTTCTGTAGATTTCTGAAAGTGCTTGGAATCTCTCCAGTTACTCCTGCACTATTAATATACCTGTCCAATCAACAAGAATAATGATTATTCTTATAATCAAACATCTTTCACATAATCAAGAAACCCCTACTAGAATATGGTAGACAAAATGTAGGACTTAATTATATAAGATATTTTCCTTAAAAGTATGAGTGGGGATATGTTGTCATCGATCAAGATTCAACCTTGAGCACACAATTAAAGAGGAAGGGACCTGGAAGTTATATTGTAATGACTATATTTTAAAAAATAATTTCATTAGAAAATAATCCAAATCAATATTTGCTTGGTTATATCTACATTCAAGTTCTGATATACCTGTCTTACAAGCAATGACTTCCTATGATGGCATAAGCCTGCACTATGCATACATAGGAAAACTGAGGGATTTCTCGCATAACTGTACACTGAATCACAATAGTCAAAAATAAATTTCCTGCATAGGTGTGCTGTATATATTAATAATAAAAAATAATCGTGTTTTAGAACAAACATTTGACATCAAACCTTGTTTCCCAACTTCCACTTGGACATGAATTTTGATAGTTATGTGGACTTCAAAAATAACTATGGGATTGCCTTCCTTTGAATCATCATCCACCACATCCATGGTATTATTGAACTAAGGATAAGTCTTAGCCAAAGCTTATCAAGAACAACAAATTTTAATAATTGATTTGATGGGCAGAGAAAAATTATTGAATAAAGAGCTTGAGTGGATATTAGAGAAGGTAGTTTTTCTTTCTACCCATCACTTTCTAAGAAAAAATATCAGATCACTGTCTAAGTTGTTTATTATATTGGGGCAAAGTGGACCTATATATTTTTTCAACTGCCAAATGAAAGATGTGATTTATAACTACAAACTGAACAGAATCATCCTTCATCTAAATTATAGGTTTCTTGACTAGAATAACAAGAATACCAGAACAATTTAGCATAAAAAACAAGCAATGTAGACATAAGGAATAACATAAATAATAATAATAGCATAAAAAAAAAGGAATGTAGACTTGATCACAAACACACATCAGTTGCATAGCTGTGATAGATGGACTTACCATTGCCAACAACTCAAGCAAGAGCTAAATGGAATTAATAGTGGTCCATACCATAGTAGGAAAATTTGGCAAGTAATCAGCTGACTCATCGCCACTCAAGAGTTTTTCAGCTTGCTATACTAGTTACAGGTGAGTCAGGTCAAATACTTAGTTTTTGCAGGGACTTGGCTGAGTTTTCCAATGAGACTCATGAGTTCTTGGTGTAGACTGGCCTGGTGATTGGATAAAATAGAGCCCATACTATTTTCACTATTTTAATTTCTTTTTTGACATTTTAGGGCCTTATTTTGCTTAGAAAAATATATCTTCGACATCCATGTGACAAAGAAACACAAAGAGAAGGGATTGGAAGAATGAAGATTTGGGTATAAATAATGAGGACTTGGTGCTGGAGAAAATTTGAAAATATGGTCATAAAATTATTAAAGATGGCATTCGCCATGAGGACTTGGTGCCCCCAAACTTCCGCTTATCATTGTCTCCATGTTGTCCCCGAATCTAAGCCCTTAGTCCCCCAACTTTTAGATTAGGTGGAACTATGTCATTTATTGATTTGAGGATCATATGACATGTAATATTTGAATTATGACAAACTGATTTGAGGGTCGTATGACTTTGTTGAAGCCAGAAAAAATGGAAGACAAACCTATCCAAATGAGAAATTTGTTTAGAATAGAGTGCAAGGTAGGCAACAAATGCTTCAAGGTCATAATAGATAGTGGGAATACAAACAATCTAGTTCCAACTAAAATGGTGGATAATTTGGGATTGGAAAGAACAGCTCACCTAACTCCTTATAAGGTACCCTAGCCACAAAAAGGTCGCCAAGTCTTGGTTTATTAGCAATGCCTAGTAAATTTTTGGATAGACGTCTATGAGGATGAGGTATGATGTGACATTAAGCCTATGGATGTGCACCATTTTCTTTTAGGAAGATTGTGGATATTCGACATAAACAAAATTTATGATGAGATAGCAAACACATACACTTTGGAGAAGAATGGTCAGAAACATGTTCTTACTTCATTGAAAACTAAGGAAGAAGAGGTAGAGGGTAGACCAAGAATGCTGCTAATTTGAGAAAATAGTTGTTTAAGGAATTTAAACATGAAACACTATGTTTTGTATCAGTTCCTAAGGTGTTAAGAGTAGGGACAATTGTTGACAGGAGTGAGATATCTTTAGAAGTGAAGGATCTGCTGGGAAAATTTGATGAGATTATGTCCATAGAGTTGTTGGAATGATTACCATCAATGAGCATCAACCATCACATTGATTTAATCCCAAAAGCAAGTTTACCAAACAAGGTTTCTTATAGATTGACCCTTATAGGAAATGAGGAAATGAACAAGCGAGCTATAGGAAATAGGACTAAGCAAAGAAAGCCTTGGTTCACGAGAAGTGACAATCATTTTAGCACCCAAGAAGGATTGTGAATGGAGGATGTGCATGGATTCACAAGCCATCAACAAGATAACTATCATGTATCAAGTTCCTTTACCTAGAATGGATGATCTCATGGACTGCTTGGGGAAGGCTATGTATTTTATTAAAATTGATTTAAAAAGTGGATATCACTAAATTAGGATAAGAGAAGGGGATGAATGGAAAATCACTTTTAATATTAATGTTGTCAAACAAATTGCACCCCTATGCTTGAATATTGAAATTCAGCAATCTGTTGAAACATTGGTACTAATTCCAGGCTGTGGGTATCCTATAAGGAATTAGACCTCCAGATTCTAGGCTGGTTCCTATTTAATTTTTCTAGTTAATAACTGAGTGATTTGCTGGAAAAGGGAGAAAGACTAAATCTAAATTCTGAACTATGAAACTTAACTATGGTGATGCACCGAAGAATTCAATATGCAGACTTAACTCATAGAATGATTACTCACTATTTTCATTCGCACAACCTGATCTAAAAGCTCAAACACTTGAATGTTTTAAACAAAGGCTTTTAAAGAAACAATCATAGAAGGAAAATATGATTCCCACAATTAGACTATTTGATTATTGATTAGCACAATGTTTAACCAGTGGATTTAAACTTGGATGCATACAAAAATTCATTAAGGAGACAAAAATATTTAAAGGTTTCAAAACTGGAAACACAATAATCACTTCAATCAATCCTACATGACAATGATGCTTGAAAACTTGAAGGCGAATTCTAAAAAGATGGTAATGAAAGGAGTCTTTCTCCAAAAACACACTAATTGACCTGTAAACCTGCTGCTGTATTAATCTGGAAAAAAATGTTGAGTTACAAAATAATTCGCTTTGCAGAATGCAAA
This sequence comes from Sequoiadendron giganteum, assembly GCA_007115665.2. Lineage (NCBI taxonomy): Eukaryota > Viridiplantae > Streptophyta > Pinopsida > Cupressales > Cupressaceae > Sequoiadendron > Sequoiadendron giganteum. The sequence goes on along the minus strand of CM021107.1, from coordinate 477,878,764 downwards.
AGAGAAAAATAAGAACTAAGGAAAAAACAGTTAAGTTTTTTCAATATATACAAAAGCCTTCAAAAAGGCATGGAAATAGAACTAAAAGTCAAACTTCAGTGAGAGGGTGATAACTCCAAGGCAATTTACGAGCAGAAGCAAATATCTTTGAAAAAAGGAGTCAAAACCATGCAAAAATGAGTGCATGATGGTCCAAACTCACTGTCAAGTCATAACTGAAACATGGAAGACTCGAACTGAACTGAAAATCCTTGAAAAGGTGGGCCCAAGCATGCGAAATCTACCTCGTTTGTGTCAATCCGCCCAAGTGAAACTGAAACTCTACTTTGCCTAATATTTTATGCTTGCATTCGAGATAGTTAAATAAATTAAATGATTTATATTTTATCATTTAGTTTATCAACTTTACAAAATGTAATGGAAGGCATAAATATTTAAATTCATATCAAAAATGGAATTTTGACTTTATAAGACACGAGCCCATGCATATTCTAAAATCCGCCACTATACTAGCATATATCTCAAGGTATATATTTAAAATAACATTTAAGCATTGTTGAAAGGCCGACTCAAACCTGTGTTAGGTTTGTTGACCTTATAGTCAATACCACAGCCTCCATTCAAAATAAATGATTTATTCTTCGAATAAAAAGTGAAAAACAACACATGACCTTTGGTGACTTAGGGTATGGAACCCTAAAATATCGAACCTCTCAGCATTCATCTCATTCTGCTTGTTCATTCTAAAGCTTCTAGAACCCCTGCGCCGCCGTGGTATAAGCTCGAACTTTGCTCTGGAAGGTCTTCCAACGTTTGGTTGCGGCTTATCTTGCTTCATAGGTGTGCATGGTAAGTCTATTTTTCCCTTTGAACACTTGGGAACATTCCTTCTCCAGATTAGAAAGCTTACAAAAGCTTTATACTTTGTAAAAGATCAAATTCGTGCTGGTTCCCATGAATTTCTTGGTCATAACACAGGCCACGCCACTCCTGTACACAATGGGTTTTTCTTGCCTTTGCTCTTCTGTATATTTCATGCATACAGAATATTTTTGGAAGTGTCGAATGTATATACTTTTATTGCAGGCCGTGGCTTCTCATTTTTAAATATTCCTTTTGTTTGGCCATGATCTCTTCATATTTGTGCTAAAATATGTAGAAAAGAAGCATCATCTCATTTCCTTTTCCTGTGTTTGAAGCTTCGCTGTTAAAAACTTTCTCCATTGGCTGCGGGCTGTTCATCCTCTAGTTTTTTTTTTTCTGTGATTCCACTCTGTGTGTGGTGTGCCTTTACTTCTCTGTGTCGCTATGAGGGCACCATTTTAAACATTTTAAATGTATCATCTCAACTTTGACCTTTGAAAATACTACACCCACTACTAGATGGGTAAATGCTTGGTGTTGCCACGGCTTCTTCACTGTTTCTGAGTATGTTGGTTATCTCATGGTTGTATACTGGCAAAATAAGCTTGCTTCTTTACTGTTGGTGCTTTTGTTTGCAGACTGTAGCCAGCATTGATGTATATTCGCCTAATCTTCTCTGTGAGAGTTAGTTGCTCCAGCACTTATCATGAAAACATATCATCCTACGTATTTCACTCATGCTGGGTATTTGTCTCCTTTTATATATTGCAGGCCGCCATGGATTCTGGGTATCCTGAAGGTTTGATAATCTCGAAGTCTCCTAACTGCAGAAAAACTCCAAAAAACTCCCTTCACTCTATCCATTACTATGGCTCGATTTTGATTCTCCCCTGTAACATACAAGGACTTTATGACCTCTCAGATATTCACCTTCCTGTATGGCCGCACATGAATAATTTTGAACTGAGTACTTTCTCTTTTAATGGCACAAGAATGTAATTTCTTTTTCTGGGTCTTGAAAATGCATGGCCGTACCCTGTACATTTTATGTAAATACTGAACAAAACTCTACACTCAACCTCCTTCTTGTTCCTTTCAGGTTGTTGTTCACATCATCAAAATCAAAGGGATTTATGAATCTTTAGACTGTTTTGCTGTCATTTTCTGGCTTGCAAGCTTGATGCTTTGATTTTCTATGAATGAAGAGCTGGACTTATGACACTCTCATAATTTTGTTATCTGTCTGGCATAGTAGACATTAAATGAGCTCTATTGAAAATACCATACATAACCCAAAACTGGGTTTCTCATTTATATTTCCACTCTAGCATTTCAAAGGTGAAAAATTGTGAAAGCTTTGCTCCTCCCTTGAGTTGTTTCCTTAAAGCTCTTGTAATAATATTTGTGCCCTATAGATCAACTGATGATTATGATTATTCTAGCTGAAACTGATGTTTGCAATTTCGTTCAATCAACTGCTTTTGATAGACCTATTGTCATGCTGAGTGCTGATGATACTTTTACATTCTATGCCTAGTTCACTCATGACAATAACAACTGGCTTTCCTTGAGGCTGTCCACTTGACTATGTGACTTTCTCATGTGATGAAAAACTATTATTATCATGCTAACAACTGTCCTCTCACTGTCTGAAATGTTCACCTTTGAGGAATGAAGTTGAACTTGAGCTATGATGGTGAAAATTCATTGCCTTTTTTGTTCATTGTAGAATAAATTCCAAAACTTCAAGAAATAGCTTGGTATTTGATATTTTGTTTCCGCTTCTCTTCAGTGTAAAGAGGCTCTATACCTCATTTAGATGTAATGTGAAAAAATAAAGTAGAGCCCAAAACAGAATATCAAATAAATTTATAAGTTCTTTACTTTTTTTGTGAAACTCTTTGAAATAAGGCTGCTTGTTTGATTGTACTTTTAGTTCCAGCAGCTCTCTTTTGACTGTTTTGACAATATTAATGAACTCTTGTATGTAACTTGAGAGTGTATCCTTTTGATATGTCGGGTTCAACCCTTGTGGGAGCCCATTTTACTCCACATATTTGATAAAATGATCATGAACATAATGAACCTATTCCTGCACAGTGAACAAACATGTTAGCAAAAATAAAAGAAATTGAAAGCTTTCTCTTTTTCCTTATGCTCCTTGAATCTTTGTAATCATCTGATGGATGCCTGATCGATTGTATTCTATATTTCTGTTGGTAGCGTAGGCATATGATAGGATTTGATTTGCATTGCTCTAACAACATTTCCCTCAACTTGCAGGTACACTGGAGTTGGAGCTGGCGTCACAACTGAAAACCTCAACTTGTCAACGATTCGTCATTCCAAGCAATAACGAATCACTTTCTACCCTATGCTTTCATTATTTTCAGTTGTATAGTTTACCATTGCTTATGCACCCTTTATTTGATTGTAAAAATCAAAATGAGTTACTCCCACGGCTTGTGTGGGATTTTGGATCGTACATTATGAATAAAACAACAAACATTATGCAAAACTTATGATATCATTTTGGAATTATTTTTGCATAACATTACTGAAATTTACACCGTAATAAAACAATGCACAATATGAGTACTTTAGCAGAAATTTTTAAGCAACTTGTGTACCTTGGCTTGAATTTACAATTCAGCTCTACCTGTTTGAGCTGGTAGTGAAAAATAGGTAACAATTAACACAGGGTTATATGGGTAGTTAGTGATATCTTTCGAATTGACAAATGTGCCTAGCAAATTTATGCAGCTAATGAATGGATTATTTAGACCATTCTTGGGTGGATTTTTTATTATCTCAATGATATTTTGATTTTTAGCAACAACAAGGAAAAACATTTGTTGCATATTGGGAAGATTTTAGAAAGGCTCAAGGAAGAGAAATTGTTGATTAACTTGAAGAAATACAGTTTATGAAGAAGGAATTCATTTACTTGGGTTTGTTATTTCTCCTAAGAAGCTACAAATAGATCCAAAAAAGGTAAGATCTATCTTGGAGTGGCCTACACCCAAGAGTGCATATGAAGTCCAAAGTTTCCATGGTCTAGTGGGCTTCTACAAAAATCTTATTCAAAATTTTGGTGGGATTTGTCCACCCATCATCGAGACCATGAGAGGGAGAGGAAAGAGTTCAAGTGGGTAGCAACAACGGATAAGAGCTTTGATTTCTTAAAGAGGAAGGTCATTGAAGAGCTAGTGTTAGCCCTATTGAACTTTGTAGAAGTATTTCAAGTAGATTGTGATGCAAGTGAGATAGCCATAGGAGTCACTCTTAGCCAAGAGGAAAAATCCATAGCCTATTTTAGTGAGAAGCTTAATGATGCCAAAAATAAGTATTTCATCTTTGACCAAGAGTTTTATGCTATAGTACAAGCACTAAAGAAGTGGTGACTTTATTTATTCAACAATTCTATGCTCTACATAGACTATCATGCTTTGAAATTCATCGAAAGTCAAACCAATCTCAATGAACAACATATGAAGTGGATGGAGTACCTACAAGGTTACACCTCTTTTCTTAACCAATATTTCAAAAAGGGTAGCAAATACCTTGAGTAGGAGAGCAACACTATTGACTAAGATGAGGGCTAAAGTAGTTAGTTTTGATGCCGTGAAGGAGTTTTATAAATATTCATATTTTCAAGATGCATGCACATGTACCGAGCCTATCAACATGGATAGGACACCATGGATGGACTACTTGATCCAAGATGGACAATTATTCAAAGGACAACAACTTTACATACCTCAAGGATCGATTAGGAAGAACTTAATCAAGGAAAAACATTGTGGCAATTTGGCTAGACATTGGCCAAGGATGAGGAGTGAAGTCAAGAAGTTTGTGCAATGATGTTGAGTTTGTCATTATGCTAAAGGAGGAAGTCAAAATGCGGTACTATATCAACCATTACCAACACTAGAGAAACCATGGGATGACATTGGCATGTAATTTGTGCTTGGATTGCCAAGAACACAAATAGATAAGGACTCAATCATTGTGGTTGTTGATAGATTCTTGAAAATGACTTATTTTATAGATTGAAAAAAGACAATTGATGCCATGCATATTGCAAACTTATTTTTTATGGAGTTTGTTAGGTTACATGGCTCACCAAAAAGTATAGTTTCTAACTATGACACAAAGTTTGTAGAACATTTTTGGAGGATTGTTTGGAAGAAATTAGATATAATATAAATTTCAGTTTTTCATAGCATCCTCAAGCTGGTGGGTAGACTAAAGTTGTTACTTGAAGCTTGGGGAATTTGCTAAGTTGCTTGGTTAGCAATAAGCCTATGCAATTGGATTTTGTACTGGTGGCTATGTCTGTCGTAGCCGACTACCAACTGGCGCAAGTAGGGTTCAAAGTCTCTGGTATTAAAAAACGGTACCTGTGCTGCTTTATCCACCTGGGATATCTCTAATGCCCGCTTCAATATGTGAGTATCGGGCGTTGCAGCCCAACATGACCGGCATTTTGCACCAGTAAGATTTTTCATGCAATGAGTAAACTAACTTCAAATGAGGTTAGTTAACCGAGTAAACGGCGCCAAATGTTTACTCGGTTAACTAACTTCAACGTATGCAATGAGTAAACGGAAATAGTTGACAGAACATAACAACGTACTAGAACATACTACATAAGATCATCACTGTTGTCTTTATTTATTCAACATATGCCAAGTACAGATATTTCATGCCAATCATAATAGTAGTAACTCTAATGACTACATGACTCCGATACATATAGCGGCAGACTTGGTTGAGTACCAACCATCGCGTCGCTTCATTACTCTAATTACCCCTTCAGGAACTAATTCCCGAACTACCAAGTAACAAGACAAAACACTCAACTAATTGCCAACTAACTACGTCTTATTCATTTTATTCCTGGCCTACTAATTACATTACGGCCAACTACAACTGGAGTAACAAGTAAGCCAAAATGCATTCTCTTTGTTTTCCAATCCCATAATTCTGTATTTTTACATCTATTTTGTAGAGAGTATAACACTTTCCAACCTCCCTGAATCCTTTTTTCTTTGCATGTTTCCCAACTAAGTTTGTTGTGGAAATTGATCCAAGGTATTTGTATTCATCCACTATTTCCAATGGTTTGCCTTTGAAGAGAAAGTTAATTTTCTATTCTTTTCTTTGCAGTGAGAAGATCATTATATTGGTTTTGCTAGTGCTCACTTCCATCCTGACTTCTTGACAAAACATTTCAAGAGCCTTCAAATGTTTTCTCAGATCATGTGTTGTTTTAGCAATTAATATGAGATCATCGGCATATAAGAGTAATTTTATTACAAACTTGGCAAACCGAATGCCTTCCCCACCAACTCCCCTATCGATTCTTCCAACTTTTTGATGTAGAGCCCAAATAATGTTGGGGAAAGCAGACAGCCTTGCTTTACACCAATGTCACTGCCAAAGCATTCCGACATACCATCATTGGTTTTGATTTTACCTTTGACTTGATCATAGAGCATATGAACATCCACCCTAAGCACATTTGGAACTCCCAATTCCTCCATTCTATTCCATAACTTGCCCCGTGGTATTGTGTCAAAGGCTTTTTTAAAGTCTACAAAGCAAAAATAAGCTTCATCACCTTGAATGTTTCATATTTTTCAATCAAGAATCTAAGGGTAACCCCATGGTCAATAGTGGAATGTTTCAGTCTAAAACCAGCCCACTGCTCTACTTTGTTTCCCTCTTTTTCAACCCAACTGCTAATCTACGTTCAATCATGCTTCCAAAAAGTATTCCAAGAAGAGGATTAATCATAATAGTGCAATAGTTTGATGGGTTATTGATGCCACCACTTTTGTACAAGGGGATAACAACACTTGTCGTCCATCCTTCTGGGAAGCCTTCTTGAATAACCCTATTGAAAATGCACCTAATACAAGGGGCAACGACCACAATACCCCACTTTAAATGTTCTTTTTGTAGCCCATCAATATCATGTGCTTTCCCTCCTACCAACCTTCTTATGCCTTGATTGGTATCCTTCAATGGTGAAAGTTTCGATGGTTGTGTTGATTATTGGAGCCCTATGTTAATCTTGTTCCCGTTCATATAGTAGCTTCCCATAGTCTAGCCGTTGTAAGCTCGTAATATTTTTTCCATTTGTTTTCTTTTTTGTTGTAGCTCCTTCCAAAACCTTTTGGGGTTGTTTTTTCCAAGGGCAATCAACTCCATTCTTCTTGTACTCACATATATTTATTTTTTACATCGTATCATCTTTTCATATTCTTTCTTGTTTTCTATGGTCATTCCTCCTTCACGGAACTTTCTTTTTGTTATCTTGCACTCTTCATCAAACCAAGGATTTTCTAGAAAAGTATTTGTATTTCCTCTCTTGGGTCTATCCCTCTTACATTCACCCAACGCTTTGTGCACTGGGGGAATTAGTGTGTTCTTGCTTATAGGGTGCTTCTCTATGTAAGTTGAATTTCTTTCAAAAAAATTAAAGAGTTTTTTGAGGGCAGCCTTGAAGATTTTCTGATGTTTTTGGGTTGTGAGGATTCTACCTTGCAGAGGTACTTTCATTTTGTTGAGATGGACTTGTTCCCCTTGCTTCTTGATTATGTGAATGCCAAGTTTTACATATATTGGATTATGATCAGATTTCAACCTTATCGGACATTTTCCAATCACTAGCTCCATTATCCTTGAAGTATAGTCATGAGAATAAATGACATAATCCACCATAATTTTCCCATTGTAGGTTTTGCAGGTGATGTTGCCCAAATTCGGCCATGTTCTCATACCATTGCATATTACCAAGTTGAATTAACTACATAACCCCAACAATTTTTCCCCATAATGTGTGACATTGTGTTTATTATCTTGAGAGGTTCATTCCCAAACTTAATGGTTCTCTTCTTCCGGCCATAGTGAGTCATCTTTCTCTTTATCTTTGCTTTTCAAGTTAAGAGCTTGAATGTTAGCTGTCCTGGCATTAAAGTCACCTATAATATAACTTCCCCCATTGTGTTAAACATTGAAATGTCTTTGTTTAGAGAAGCAAAGGGGTCTTCACGATCTAGACTCCTTTTCTTATATGTTTTGGAGCCTTTTGGGGCAAAGTAGCAAGCTGCCACTCTTATTGTAGTCTGATTTTCTATTATTTTCAGCCATATGTACTGTTTGTTTGGATCTTTTTTCTCCACTTTTATATTTTTACACCGTGTTTCTTTAATTAGAACCGCAACTCCACCATGCTCTTTGCCATTGTCTTTTCACTCATTGCAAATTGAAGCTTTTTATATCTTTCAAATTTTGGGATTTCACACCCTTCATGCTCATGAGTCTCTATAAGTATGATAATGTCTTTTCCTTCTACTATGGGTGCTAAACCAGGTCCTCTTCTCCAAGGATACCTTGTACAATTCCAACTTACCATTGATAAATATTCTTGGGGCCCCGAGTTCCTATTTCTAGTGTGTAATTCTATCACTAACTTGGGCCTTCCCATTTTGTAACCAAGCCCATTTTCCTTCACTTCTTGTTTTCTTTACCTTCTCCCACTCTTTTCATCTTTCTTCTTGTCGTATTATGGTTAGGTCTTTGTCAAGGTAAATTTGTGTACCTCTAAGGAACTTCCTTAGTAGCAATTTTTTGTCCTCAACGTTCCCCAAAGTAACTCTTACGTGTCTACTCTTGCCATCTCTCAAGGAACTGTAGAGTTTGTAGAGAAGTCGTGGCATATTCAGGAGTGTTAACGACAGAGTCAAAAGGGTGACGGGTGGGAAGTGAATGTTTTTAATTACATCCACGAGACCAGCCAGTCTATGGGACCCAGAAAATAGAATTGAAACCGCTTTTACAAAACAACAAAACAACTGCTGACCCCACCAATTACTTCTTGTTGCTTTCTAACTCTTTGTTGATTTTGTTTCTTTTGCCATGTATTTTGATTAGGTAACTTGTTGTTTTAGTAAACTTCTCCTCTTCAAACAAGGCCGCTAATGATTTGACTTTTAACAAATCTGAGTAACTGTACCTGATTCCCTCGTAAGCCTTACACTGCATAATGTAGTGCCACTCTGTCTCCACTAAACCCGAAGAGCAGAAACAACAAATCCTATCTACCCACACCTCCTTGGGTATTTTCCATCTTCCCGTTTCACACCTCAAACGATGTGAGCTAGTTCTTAACTAGGCTATTAGCATTTTAGCCTTCCACTTTATATTTTCCCCCATGTAATATTTTTGCTCGTGATCACAAGTAGGGTTAAAATGCAAAACATAGTGTTCTCTTTTTTGACCAAGTTGTTTCAACCACATGATATACTTGACTTTCTCTTTTACATACCTTTTAATTTCTACATTTGTGTTTGGACACTCTTGCATGTTTATGCTCCATTGTCCCATCCACTTGACATTTTGCCTCTTCCACGTGCTCTTCCTTCTAGTTAAGTTTTCTTCCACCACAATTTTGGGCCATCGGTGTTCCCCCATATTCTCAATTCTCTTCAAAATAAATGAATTAACGCTGCCATTTCCATCGAAAAAACCCTAGCCTCGATTAAAACAATCTCATCTAGGACTATACTTTTTATTTTGAAATTGCTTGTGATTAGGTGCTTTTGCAATCTTTCTATTTTCCTCCATTTTAGAGCTAAGGTGTTGCAGCCCCAAACTTCACAACCATATAAGACCACAGGCATAACAAGCAGCCCAAATAAATTATTCTTTGTTTTCCAATCCCATAGCTCAGTTGATCTATATCTTTTTTGAAGTAAGTAAAGAGCTTTCCAACCCCCTTGTATTCTTTTTGTTCTACAAGTCTCCCAACTAAGAGTGCCGCAAAAATCGAGACCCAAATACTTGTATTCATTTACCACCTGCAAAGAGTTTCCCTCAAACTCAAAATTTATTTGTTTCTTAGCTCTTTTCAACGTAAATACCATGACCTTAGTTTTGTTGATGTTCACTTGCATCCCTACATCGTAAAAAAATAGATCTAGAGCTTTTAGATGTTCTTGTAGACTACTTCAAAAATTTTCATTAAGGTAAGGTCATCCGCATATAGCAGCAATTTGACCACATAAATGGCCAAGAACACTCCATTGCCTCTCCGCTTGTCTAACCACTCTTCCAACTTGTCTATGTATAGCCCAAACAAAGTGGAAGACAAAGGGAAGTTCTGCTTGACACCAATGTTGCTCCCAAATCATTCTGAATGACCCACCTTTGTTTTGATTTTGGCATGAACCTGATTATAAAGTTTGTGGACAAAAGCCCTATACTTTTCCGGAATTCCAAGCTATTCCATTCTGTCCCAAAGTTTGCTTCTATGTACTGTGTCAAAAACCTTTTTGAAGTCGAAAAAATAGAAAAAAACCTCATTACCTTGTTTATCCCAAACTTTTTCAACTATGTGTCTAAGAGTGATGCAATGGTCAATTGTAGAATGCTTTGGTCTGAAACCATCTTGTCCTTTCGCCCTTTTACCTTCCTTCTTAGCCAAACAACTAACTTTTCATTTCACCATGCTCCCAAAGAGCTTCCCAAAAAAAGGATTAATCATTATGGTGCAGTAGTTTGACGGGTTGTTGACATCACCACTCTTGTGGAGAGGGATAGCAACACTCATCGTCCAATTTGTTGGGAAACCATGCTAAATGACCCTATTGAAAATCGTTTTGATATGTGGTGCCAAGAGCTCTAAATCCCATTTCAAATATCTAGCCTGTAACCCATCAATGTCTCGAGCCTTTCTCACCGCCAATGCTTTAATACTAACCTTGATATCCTTTGTGGTGAAAATTTTATCATTAGTGTTAATTGTTGAAGGGTAGGTTTTATCTTGGTCTCTTTCATACAATATTTGTGCATATTCTAACCATTGAATGTCCGTGATTCTATTCTCATTGGTACCTCTAACTTGCTGCAATTCTCTCCAAAAACCCTTCAGATTGTGCTTTCCAAGAGAAATTAGTTCTCTCCTTACTATCATGAATTCCTCTTTTTATGATCTTACAAATTTTTCATACAGTTTTTTATTTGCATGTTCACTTCCAGATATTTTCAAATTCCTTTTAGCTGCCTTACACTCTTCGTCATACCATGGATTTGCTGGAAAACTATTTTTGGCGTCTCTTCTACCCTTAGCTCTTTTGCATGCTATGAGAGCCTTGTGAATGATTGCCATTAGCTTGCCACTATTTATAATGTTTTGGTTTTTGCTAGGGCTGTCCATGTATTTTATTTCCTTTAACCTCTTTTCAAGCATTTTTTAAATATGTCTTGATTCTCGCAAGTTAGGAGAATTTTGTCTTAAAGATCCCTTCTTTTGCATGGTTGCGGACTAGTTCTTTGCTGGACATTTTTTTCCATTCCAAGCTTTATGTAAGTAGGGCTATGGTCAGATTTGAATTCTATAGGGCAACTCCCTATTTCCACTCTATTATCCTTGGTATAATATTTTGCAAACCAATGACATAGTCCACCACACTTTTCCCATTGTGAGTATGACATGTGAAGGCCCCCAACCTTGGCAGTGTATTTATGTCGTTACATATGATTAAGTCGTGAAGGCAGCGAAACCCCAACAAATTTGCACCAAAAGACAAAACACCACCTTTTGAGTCCTGAGATACCCTTTTCCACCTCTGATTTTCTTGTTCCTCTAACCACAACGGATTGCTATTCTGCCCCTCTTCCTTACTAAATCAAAGAGCTTGGTTATTTGTTGTTCTTGCATTAAAGTCCCCAAGTAGAATAATCTTTGCTTGTGGCACAATATTTTTTTATGTCTATTTTTAGCACTTCATATGGGTGTTCTTTGTTGAGACTCCTTTTCTAGTACACTTTAAAACCATATGGGGTGAAATAACAAGCTGCGATCCAAATTGTAGATTCCCCATCTGCTATTTTCACCCATATGTACTGGTTATTTGGGTCTTTCTTTTCTATTTTTATGATTCTTTCACATTCTTTCCTAACCAAGATTGTCACTCCTCCATGCCCCTTGCCACTTTTCGTTAACTCATTCAAAACTGAAAAATCTTGTAACCTTCAAATTCAGGTATCCTACAACATTCATGCTCATGTGTTTCCAAGAGTGCAATGATATCTTTAATCTTTTCCTTCTACTATGGGACCCAACCTAGGCCCCCTCCTCCAAGGGTAGCCTCTACAATTCCAACTTACCATTGAGAGGTGATCTTGGGGGGGCCCGCTTTCCTATTTATTATGATTTGTGTTGTCTCTGAATTGGGCTTTCCCTCTATATAACCAAGCATCATTCCCTGCCTTTCTTGTTGTTATAACTTTCTCCCATTCTTTCCTTCTTTCCTCTAGCTGCGATGGAGTTAGATCCTCATCTATATAAAATGACGTGCCTTGGAGGAACCGTTTGCTTCTTAAAATTTTGTTCCTATCTTCTCCACACTTCAAAGTTACTCTTATATTTCTGCTCTTTTCTCCTCTATTTGTTTTTCCAATTTTGTTTGCTTGGAGGATATGCCCCCCACGCACCCCCCACTGAAGCTTTTTCAATAATAATTCCCTTACCACCCCCTACTAGTGACTTCACCATCTCCGTGTTCTTTCAACCCTTTAATTAGTATGTTTGCTGCTCTACCCTGACTATGTTTTTCTTCCCACATTTGTAACTTGATTTGTTTCCTTATATCCTCTCTTTGCATCTCTATTGGCCCCTTTGACACTTGTGCCCATGTTTTCGCCTCTTCTAAATTTCCCATTTGTGCATTTTCCTTGGTTTCCTTGCTTGCTAGAATTGATTGAGACTCTTTGGTATGTTGGAAATCTTGTTTTTCACCTGTTTGAGATTTGTCTTTAGACTTGATTTGACATAAATTAGATTTTAGAGCCAACATCTCTTGTTCCCTTGCTTCCATGGTGTGTTGTAAGTTTTTTATTTGGTCTTTAAACAACTTATTTTCTTGTGCCAATTGCTGGTTGGCTTCTGAGAGAGCACGAAACTCATTATCCTTCACCTATTCTCTCTCTTTTAGCATGACAAGCCTCCCTTTCAGAGCCAATAATTCCTTGACCTATAGCTCAGAAGACCACGTTAAAGGGGTTGACATGGGGTTGTATAGCTCCTGACTGTCCTGATTTTCCTCTCCCCCTTTTATGATAGTCTCAAGGTACTCTTTGGACTCCTGCGCCCTGATTTTGCTCCCAACCTTGCTATTGCATCTATTTGTTTTTTTTTCTCGATTCCCAGCAGATTTAATTGACTTTTATTTTCACCCTGTGTTGTTGCCTTACACTGATGTATTCCCTCACCTGATGCTACTTGAGTATTGTAGGTTACTTTGGGAAGTATTGCTACAAATTTTCTGTTTCCCAACTGTTTTAACTTCCTTGTTATTTTAACCTATCTGCGTTGTAGGATCCTCTTATATTGTTTAGCATTGACAAATGTCAGGTTTATTCTTGTATCCATTTCTTTTGCTTGAGTTTGTTTCTGTTTTTTATATTGTAACAGTAGTGATTCTAGCGCACCTGTAGTAATGAATGAGTATTTTGTGGAGCTGTCCCGGTTGCAGGGCATGTTGTAAGGGATCAGCATGCCTGCATTGCTATCCATTTGGCTCACCCCTATGCCCCTCACTTTACTGCTAAAATACTTCCCCTCTCTTAAAGTACTGGCTGTGTAATTGTTTTCAGTGATTTGTTTTATGGCTAAGAAACCTCCCAAATTTAAAACTTGTCGTTTACCAATGTTGAAGAAAGGCTAAATTGCAAGATTGAGCAGAAACGACAAATCCCAACTGGGCTATGGATTTACTGTAGAAAGAAAACGAGGGCTTAACCAAGTTTAAGCACTCACCCGGGATTTGTGTGCCCCACCTTTGGAAAAGAAGTCGCCAAGAGTATAAATCCTTTGTCTCATGCGCTGTCATTTTCCATACAATAGCTCTGCAGCCTAAAAATGAGTCATGCCGTACCATTCTAGGAATTAAAGAGGAGTTTTGAAATTTATATTAAATCCTATGTGGCAGAGACTTCTAATGCAGCAGTTAAAGGCCATACTTGGGTTAGCGTAGCCAGTCAAGGGGGACGGATATATTGTATTCACTATAGGGTTGTGGTAGAGGGAAATCGCATATGTGAAGGTGCACCATATGATTCCAAAAGGAAGGCGTCATTCATAGGGAAACTGATGATGACATTCGGGATGCTTTACCATTGATTGCTGGAGCTTCAAAAGGGTGATATTTATTACAGTTACTTCAGAATGTTTCATCTTCTATTTTAAGGTCAGATATTGCATGAGTTTATCCCTGTAATCTGTTCTTTCATTACAGCAGACTGTCATCAAGTATTTAACAAACTATTTCTCCATATTGCTGTCCTGAATTTATCAATATCAAGTTAAGAATATAGATGTATAAGTGATGACAATGTGCTCCAAAAATCATTAGACAAGTATCACAAAACATTAGAGTCAGAAAACTATTGACCAGTATGCATATGAACTGTTTGACGGAATACCCAAGTAATTAAATCTGCAAAGAGTGGCAAAAGGTTGGTATATAAAATTGGCACAGGACCTCACACATCATTAGGGGCTTTCAACTCCATCTTAGCAACAAAAATAACATCCAATAAATTTTACGAATTTAAGGAGATTAAAAAAAAATTAAAAAAAAATATAAATGAGTTCTGAATTGAAAAAGAAGCCACTTTTAAAAATTTAAGAGACAAGTAAATAAAAAATTATATTTTAAAAAAAAATTAGAACTAATTACTTGACCATATGAAGTGGAATAAAACAATAAAACCAAAAATCTCTAACCATACTCCTTGTCTCTTAGTATTTGTCTCTATTCCAACCTTTTACTCAAGTGGTAGTTAGAAACCTCGAGAAGTGTGCAGTATAATCTAGGAATCCAATCGTAATTTGTGAACTCTAGGACCAACAGTAGTGCTTAAAATTGAAGAAAATGGAGGGAGTTTAGAAGTAAAAATATCTACTTGGCACATGACTCATCTCATCTCTTCTCTTTTCTTCTATTTAAGGTTCTTCTTTTCCAAAAAGATCTCTTACTGAGTTTGCATCTCCCACCAAAAGAAGCATCTTGGCCAAGTATATGGGCAAGGTGGAATCTTAGGCAATTAATGTCTCTGCCAGTAGGTTCAATTTTGTAATAATTGTGAATCAATTGCCCTTTCTTAGAACCCAAAGTGGCATTTTTGCAACAAAGAACCTTTTTTATTGGTGCCAACATGATAACAATTTGCAAAAATAGTACAATAAAAAGTTATAAAAAATTACATTCAAAGATTTTTAAGAACAAAGAGATGAGAAAAATAATGGAAGGAAAAACATTATCATAAAATGTGACAATGTTTGGAAAGACAGCAATATCCATAATGTCTATATGTAAATATCTCATTAGCAAACTCAAAGTTAGAGGAGGAGACGACATTGTTGTATATAATTTCCTCCAAGAATTTTAATGGAGATGAGTTATTCCTCCCATAATTATTGTGCTTTCATTTAGTTATGGTGGTTAGCTTCATATTTGTTGAATTGGCTAGATGATGATTAATGGACTGTTTTGAATTTTGTTCCTCGCGTGTCTTTTTCTCAAATATTGAACATTTGTAGAAAGGGAAAGTTAGTCTATTATCATACACATTAGAAAAGTTCAAATCTAAAACATTTGACTTAACTTAGGTGATAGAATTCCTTTTATAATGAAGGATAAAATTTGATGCTATTCAAACAAATTGTTGCATTGTAGCGTGCTAGAAAATATAGTAATTTTAATATTTGCAAATGAAACCAAGAATAAAAATAAAAAGAACAAAATATCAATATGAAAATATGTATTCATCGTTATATTTCAAAAGTAGCAGTTTCAAGGGGTAACACATCAAGCTTACAGTTGTTCCAACTGAGTCAGGTTACCAAGCTCTGGTGGTAACGTTCCATTAAGATTGTTTGACGAAAAGCTCCTGAATTGAAAAAAAACAATCGTGACTCCCATTTGGATGCTACTTGAACAATTGCAAAGCTAATTGCTTATAAATGAGACGAAATGGATAGACATGCATAGATTTAAATAAAATTATTCAACTTCAGCAGACTGCACTTAGATATTTATGATCATTCTTCCAAAAAGAACAGAGATATAGTAAATGTAATTGACACAGAAAAATTAATTGGAATAAATGATCCAAATTGGATTCAGTTATGATGTAATTTACTTCACCATTGTTGTATCTGTATTGTTTCAGAAACTTTAAGAGGTTTTTATAATCCTTAGAGAATCGTCCTTATGTAATTCGATCATTCCTAACTTATATTAGATGAAGGAAGAATTGTAAAGCTATCTATGAAGTGTTGAAACATGTGCAAATTATTTAGGAAGTAGTACAGAAGCCCAACATTCTGCAAATTTCGTTTTGAATTTTTATTTGAAAATCAGGTCTTAGAGATGGTTTTGTGCTGGACTCAGTCCGTTCTAATAAACACATGAAGGATTCAGTGATGATTGAACTTGTCCCAGAAACTCCTAAAGTTAAAGCATATGAATGTGTTTGTTCAGGCCTTGTGTTGCCACCAGAAAACTAGCAATGGGTTTGTTCAGGATCCAAACTGTCCTGAATAAGACAAACTAAAATAATCATCCGTATTGCAAGATCGGCCAAATTGTATGTTGTTTATTTGGTTGGTATGTTGTTTGGAGGTTTCTGTGTCAATCTTTCAGTATGCTTTGGGTAAAAGAGAGATCAAGAGAGGAATTGAACAATCATCTAAATTTCAAGTTTAGTATTGTAGAGCATAGTGGAAATGGGGTAGCATAGAACAAAGATTGTGAGATGCAGACCAAGGAAGATGGGTTGATTATTGTAAACTTGCATTCACTGGTGATAATGGATTAGAGACACCCACTTGTTAGTGTTCTCCTACACCAGGTTTCTCCAGGATATATCTTGTGTGTTTACTACTGTAGATATGTTGTATATGTTTATTTTCCATGTTTACATGTCTATTTGAATTATTTCTCAGAATTTCATGTAATTCATGCAATATGGTTACTTTGAATTGATGTGCATGGGCATATTACTAAAATCTGTGCACAATCACACAATTCAATCATAAGACCATAGTTTACATACTCGGAATCAGAGAGTACTCGGCAAGCCCAAAAAATTTGACTCGGGAAATACTCGGCAACTTAAAAAGTAGCAAAATTTCTTATAAAAACACATTTTTTTTGCAAAATTCAATTACAGAATGCATCAAATAAGTCTAAAAACCATGAGGGAGTGTTTTATATAAAATTTCATTGTTCAATACATATGGATTACAAAATGGCATCATTATACGAAGCTGCATAGTAAAAATACTAATAACTATAATGAATTTATGATGGTTGTATTTGAAAATCATCATCATAAATTTCATATCTAGGCAATTACAACTTCCTCTTCCCCGACCTAGAGAAAAATTGGGTGGTAGAGGGTAGTGGTACGGTCCTTGCACTCGATCCTGGCTCCCTACTTGCCATAGAAGATTGTGGCAATGGCTCCACCATGCTGGTAGGTGGCAGTGGCTCCTCCACCATATCAATGTCAACCGCTCCAATCTCCCATGCTTCTGCTATAGGCAAATCCTCCATAGCTTGCCTCTTGAAATCAGCAATCTCATCCTCTGTAAACAAAGAGGCCTCATCATCCTGCACGGTCCAATCACTGTATGGATCAATGTCATCCAAATCAATGAGCTCGTTTGACTGGTCCTGCACCTTTCTTGTGCGAAGCCGAAGGTTATATTGCACAAAAACAAGATCATTGAGGCGTTGTTGAGTCAACTTATTACTCTTCTTTGTGTGAATGGCATCAAACAAACTCCAGTTCCGTTCACAGCCAAAAGAACTACAAGGTTGAGACAAAATTCGAAGGGCTAGCCTTTGCAAATTTGGGGTTTTTCCACCCCAATCTTCCCACCAAGAACCTACAAATAAGATATTCAAGTTTTTGTAAATATTAATAAAACAATAGTAATAAGTAATAATAATTGTAATTCATAACTTGCAAGATATAAGGCTTCACTTTTTCTTACTTGGTGTTTGGATCTCTCTTCCTCGTTCACGTTATTTGGTAGAAAACAAAGGCCCCCTAGCTTGCTTATATTTTTGCAACTCTAATAGGATAAGGTCTTTCACTTCAGATATAGGTGTCATCCTTTCAATACATGTGAATAGGCCCTCCATAACCTCCCCATTAGCATCCGTGAAGCCATCAGAGAAGTAGAACTTGGGGTTGAGAAAGTACCCCGCTGCATGAATGGGTTGGTGGAGTTGATTGTTCCACCTTCGATCAATGATCTCCCAAATAGGGGTAAATCTATTTGCATCCCCCATGTAATAGTGTTGGATGGCCTCTTTGGCCCTATCCATTGCCTCATAAAGATATCCCATCACATTTTTCTCGCTGTCCACCAAGTGCAAGACCCTCACCAATGGCTTCGTCACCTATAAAGTACAAAGTAGAGCCAAATTTAAATTACACCTTAAAATGAAACAAAATACTTATATAATTTTATATTAAGAATAAAAGATTCAATCTGAAAATTCATTAGAGTTGAAGTTACCTTGACAATCTCTAATGCTCTAGTTGCAAATTGACTATCAAAGATTATTGCTTGAATCTTTTCTCCATCAGCCTTCTTTGAGTAAGTTAAGTCTACCCATGGTTGACTCACAAACATTTGCTTCAAGGAAGTATATAAACCAGTGATACTTTGCAACGTTAGAAAATTAGTTGCAAACCTTGTAACACCCGATCGCACAAGCTCTTTCCCCTTGGTGTGATCTCTCATCAATTGAAGAACCCATGGGTGATTATATATATATTTTTTTATGTCTCTTGCTTGTTCTACAATTGGTTTCACCTAATCAATTTTGCCTATATCCTCCAAAAGAAGGTCAAGGCAATGGGCTGCACAAGGGGTCCACAAAACTGTTGGATGCCTCTCTTGAAGCAATCTACCAGCTGCCACATATGCCACTGCATTGTCAGTAACAACTTGGACAACATTTTCTATGCCCACCTCTAAAACAACCTGCTCCAACATCATGCTCAAATTTTTTGCATTCTTTATTATGTTGGAGGCATCAATTGACTTTAGAAAAACCATCACACCATTGGAAGCCACTATAAAATTGATAAGTGTGCGGTTTCTTCCATCTGTCCAGCCATCTGAAAGAATTGAGCATCCAAACTTTTCCCATTTCTTCTTTTCTACTTCCACAATTCTTTTTGCATCTGCAATAGCATCTTCAAGTAACTTGCCACTTAGATCTCTTGGAGTAGGGGCCTTGTACCCTTTGCCTACAATTGTCAATGCTGTCACCAAACACTCCCAATATGGACTCCTTGCCACATTGAAGGGAAGGTTGTTACAAAACCAAAAACTTGCACAAGCCTTGTCTACCTCTTTGTGCACCTCCTTATTCCACCCAGTTGCTTCCAATGAAGGTTGTGATCCTTGAATATTTCTGGGAACAAAAAATTGGAATTTGCTTGAAGTGGATGGGGTATTGCGACCAGCACGTAAACGTGGACCATGACTAGAGCCCACAATGGCTTCAGTTTGCATTTGCACCTCAGAATCTTCAACCAAATTAGGAGCAATGGCTGCTTTTACTTTTTCCCTCTCCAATTTTTTTTCATCAAGTGCTGCAAGAACAGCTATCATCTCTCGTTTCACCTCTAAAGTGGCTTTTTCACATGCCTTTGAATCACGACAAGGAACACCAGCAAGATGGTATTTGAGGCGATTGATGCCTCCACTAATCCTCTTCTTGCAATGAGTACAAATAACACTGTCTGGTACTGGCCTGTAATAACCATGTTTCCAAGTAGGATCACGGCTACTAGGTGGTCTCCTTTCAATGAAACTTGTGCCAACTGAGTCTGAAGCAGATGCAGAGGCGGAGCTGGATGCCATTGTGATTAAATAGTAACCTACAATATTAGAAGTTGAATAATAAATATATTAGAAGTTGTAAGTTGTAACAAATCTAGTACAAAGGAACAATCAGCTAATTGTTTAACTTTATTCAATGACAATCATTATCTAATTTCAATTTTTTCATTCTTATATTTGTATTTTTTGTTGGATGCACATTGATTTAATTTACTTGTATGCAAATTGGCATTGCAGCCCTGACTCCTAACTCCTAACCCTATTAACTGTTGCAAATTTGCAAGTGGGAGCAACAGATTATCATTACATAGCAATTGCTCAAAATTATACTGTATTTAATAATTTATTACAGATATTCCACTATAAAAGTACTTTGAGACTTTCAATCATAGTTCGCAGATGGACAAGTAATCTATGTGGATGAACAAAAAATTGTATGTGTGGATATATATGTGTGTGTAGGTATATGCATGCAAGTTTGCAACATGTGTGTGTAACTTGTAAGTTGTAAGTACAATGTTTGTGTGTGTAGGTATGTATGCATGCAGAGTCAAGACTTCACTGTGCACACATACATATCTATACACATGTCACATACACATGATGGTAGGTTTGCATGCATATACACACTCAAACATATCTATACACACAGTGCACAGTGATAATGACAAATGATTATGAACAATTAAAAAGTTTCAAACTAAACTTTCATACATATGCCTTATGAGGTCTGTTTAACTTTACATACAATGTGATAATGTGCATAGTGCAACGGCATACATATGTGATAACTGATATGAGTAAACATTCTCAAATTTCAACTTTTAAAATGTTGATAAAATATGATGATATGAACTCTGTTTTTGCTTATTAAACCCTCGTTTCAGGCTTTCAACACTTCTTTGTTTCAAACTTTCATCATTCATGGCCATGCATAGAAATTTTGTAACTAAGTTTGAAACAAAGTAGTGCTGAATCATGAAAGTTTGAAACAAAGTAGTGCTGAAAGGAGGGTTTAATAAGCTAAACTAGAAGTCTATTAAGTTATGAACTTTCATTGTTACTTTGAGTTTGAATCATCACATTCACAGCCCAGCTATAGTTTTCAATTTCATATCTGATTTTCATGGCTTCATTATAAACGAAATTCATTCAGAAACATTATTTTTTGCAGAGTATGTACATTGTAAAGTCGCAGATAAATAATAAAATCCCATCTTAACAAGCCAATTTATATACATTATTAATAATAAATATATTACTATCTAATATTGTATAATATATTTTCTTTTATTCATATATAATAATAATATAATATATTAAATTTTAAATTTGAATATATATATATTAAAATTTAAAATTTAATATATTATATTATTATTATATATGAATAAAAAAATATATATTATAGAATCATAGATAGTAAACTGTAAAAGTAAAACTATCAATTTATTATTAATAATGTATATAAATAAATAATAATATGAGATTTTATTATTTATTTATATACATTATTAATAATAAATATATTACAGTTTACTCTCTATAATATATATTGTGAATAAAAAATACATATTATAGAGAGTAAACTATATTATATTTATTATTAATAATATATATAAATAAAATTATAAAACTATATTATAGTTTATAACTTTCATACATTATGATTCTATTAAAATTTTAAACATAAATCGAACGAACTGGAAGACACGACTCACAGAGCCGGCGGAAGCCATAGACACAGCAAGTTTTGAAGTTTGAACACAGCAAATAGAAGTTTCAAAGCAGCTATAAATCATAATAAAGAAGCCATGAAAACCAGAGATGAAGTTAAGAAAAGATTAGAACCCTAACCTGTAGCTGATGCTGTAAATCGTGACGCCAAAACTCCATGTTCGCGCTGAAATCAAAGCCTCGATCGTGCCAAAAATCGATGGGAAAAATGCGGGTGTGCAGAAAGATGGAAAGTCGAGGGGTTTAGTAGGTATTTTCGCTGAAAAAACGCGTGAAAAAATGCGAAAATTCGCGCGAAAACGTCATAAAAAAATGCGTCACATTTATTGGTGACCTAATGGCAAGTAATCGTCATTTTCTACCCGCAAATACTCTGCAAAAATCGGCGATTAAATTCATTGTAGCAAATGGCGAGTAAAGGTAGCTTTTACTCGTTTTCAGAATTTTTTGGTGATTAATCGCCCACTCGCCGATTAACCTGCGATTTTGTAATCTATGCATAAGACTAATATTCATGTTAATGATTTAAACAGTCTAATCACAGATCATATTGGTATCAGAGCTTTGCATGTAGCTGTTGGAGTGTAGATTGTGTTGTTTTAAGTTGCATTTGATGTCACTCACCATATTGGCCGAAGCAAGAAGTGAAGATAGGCTAACACCATTTCAGCCAACCCAGAAAGGTGAAATTCAGTTAACTCAATTAAAAAATATTAAAATCTTCAGTTTCACCAAGGCATATTTCTTCAATATTTTAAAGGTGGCGTCTATTTTGAGACTCAATGTTAGTTGTGCATGTCGAGTTAAATTGAACTATAGAAAGGTGGCACCTATTTTTAACTCCAAGTCAGTTTTTGTTAAACAAAGTGAGGTCCATTCCAAATCAGGGTTTTTACTTGCAGTTGGTGCCTAAACCCTAAAAATTCTTTATTTATTTCAAAGAGGCGTCCATTTCTCTCACAACAGGTTGAGTGCAAACGAGTTTTTTCTTGTGCAAGCAATATTTGAAGGCGCTACAAGTATTATTTTTCAGAATTCCCTTGCAGATACAGGTCCAGATTAATCAACAAACTTCAATCAAGAATATGGCGACTTTTTCAGAAGGAGATCCATAAACTTCTATCTTCTATCTTAAATTCTTTTATTCTTGTCTTAGTTTTTCTCTCACATGTCCAAGAATTCAGCGACTTTTGACAATTTTGATCATTTGGGTTTGTTGTGTACAACTTTCTCTACACAACCCATGTGTTTGAATTATTCAAGAAAAATTGCCTCGTAGCTTCATTTCTCAAAGCTCTACTTTCTTTTCGGAAATTCCTTTGCATGGTAGAGTAAAAGTCGGTATTTTTCAAAACGGAGGATCTGGGTTTGCTTAGAGTCATCTTTTGCACAAAACACATGTTCCGTATTTTTTTGAAAAAATCTGCCCCCGCAGCCCCTGTTGCCCCAGTTGCTTTTTTCAAAAAAGTCTTTGCATGTCAAGCTAAAAGACATTTTTTTCGGATTTCTGACGATGTGGGTTTGCTTAAAATTATTTTCTGCACAAAACCCACATCTCATAATTTTTCATGAAAATTGCCCTCCGACAGGTATTTTTAGCCTCATCAGGAGCATTTTCGGCTTTCCAGAGAAAGTTGTCATAACATAGTCATGTTTACAGTCAATAGGCGAGTTTTTCAAAATGCAATACACACAAACCAAATTCAAGACCAAGTCGATCTTAATTCATGACTTCATCGAAACGGTTGACACGGATTTGCATAAGGTGAATCCAGTTGACTTCAAAGGGTCAAAAATAAGTTCAAATACACTTCAAAGCATCGAAGAATCTAGGTTGCTAGAGGCAACTTTACTCCCTATTTCAATTCATTGCATAGAATTCATGGTGTCTTGTGTGAAGCATTACAATTCTACTGCTCGAGAAATTCAATCAGCAGATGGATGGGTGATTTGTAGTCTCAAGCCCCAGGACATTGAGAGGTGTTTTGGTATTCCTCAACATCCGAACAGTTTGGTCATTACCATGGATCAGTGTGAAAAGGCATTCAATGCTGATAAGGACATGTGTTAGAGTAAAATGGTAGAAAGGTGGCTAAAATAGAAGAAAGTTAAATTGTCAAACAATGTGGGTCATGAAGAATTTAAGGATGAGTACGCGATTTTGATCACTCTTCTTAATCATGTTTATGGTCATGTGGATGCTCACAAATTTCAGCCTTAGATGTACTACATCATTGCTCAGATTATTTTCAGGCGAGAGCATTACAACTGGGCCTCTTTCATCAGGGACATTCTCCAGAAGCAGATTACCGGTTTCCTGGTTGCCCACAAGTTTCACATGTGTTTGTATCTTGTATACCTGATTGCTTACCAAGGTCAGTTTAGAGGGATGAACAAAGTGGGGATTCTCAATGTACAGAAATTTCATCAATATTATGACTAGCTTGAGTTCACAAAGTCTAAGTGTTACACCCTGAATTGTAAGCTACTACGTAATAGTATTGCATAGGGCCGAAAGATTGTAATGTGAACTCAATGCTTGAATAAAATGTGTACCTTGTTGTCAATTTGAGTATTGTTACATTTAATGATTGTCTCATGTTAGTGTATTTCAATTGATGTCATTCTTGGTGTAATTATGCATATTAAGTTATAGAATTGATAATATTATAACTTGTGAAATGTTGTATCTATACTGTTATATTGTGAGCATTTGACTTCCATGGACGTATGTCAGTGGATGCAGGTATAGGTACCACTCCTCTAGGCAGAGGGGA
This sequence comes from Sequoiadendron giganteum, assembly GCA_007115665.2. NCBI lineage: Eukaryota > Viridiplantae > Streptophyta > Pinopsida > Cupressales > Cupressaceae > Sequoiadendron > Sequoiadendron giganteum. The sequence goes on along the minus strand of CM021107.1, from coordinate 477,854,437 downwards.
AATATCACTTGGGAGAGGGGCTTGGTCGGTTAACCGGTAATGTGTACTAACTGAGCATACACACACTTCACCTTGGAGTGATTAACTGAGTCAGTTGAGTTAGATAAGTCATCTATAGGTGTAAAATGGCATTAGGAGTCGTGTCTTCTTTTGTACCTTTTGTAAGTGATGTTTGTCTGCTAACTGTCTCATGGTATTTAGTTCATTTCAATGGATCGAATTTGAATGCAAGTAAATAGGCAAGGGATATATATACATATATATTATATACACGCATCCATATGTATATACATATCGATACAAGTGTGTGATTGGCAAATGGATATGCTCGCACAGTTGCATTGATATGGTATACATACACATGTGTGTATATCGAGATATATATGGACGTATGTATATGTATGTATATGTATATACACCACCTATTATATATTGGATATTAATAAATTATATTATTATTGCCTGTTGATTTACATCTACACGTATATGTATATATATATACATATATAGACATATCGGAAATAACACACTGGGTTACAATATGTTTGCAGGAGTTATATATGAATATATATATATATACATATACATACGTATACGTGTACATGTAAATATATATATATACGTATTAATATTATATAATAAATATACATATTAAAGTAAAAATAATAAACATAAATATATATATATATATTACTTAAGGTAATAAAGTATATATACATTTATAGAGTTATTTATTACTTTAATACATGTAAATATACATAATATTAATAATGTATATATATATATATTATTTTAAAAATAGAAATCATTGTTTATTCATTTCTCATCACATATTTGGAAATCGAATGTTTGCCAAGTATATTGGAAAACGACTTTACCTATTTTCATCATGGAATAGTTCGAAAATGAATAGGGACTTCTTTATGGTTTAAAAAAGAAATATTTGATGCATAACTATTGACTTAATAAAGTCAATTTGAAATATTTAAAATTTTTCCCGTGAAATGGAAATGGCGTAAGAAGCTGAACCGCGCGACTATGTAGAGCGCTTCGCCTGGGTGAATAAATCAACCATGTTGAATAACAGGGGCGACACAGCTCATAACGTTATAGTTGTTGCTAAATAAACCAAGACTTTTTCCCAGCAAAATGAATCACCTCCTTGTTGGTGCCATATTTGGGAATTACCTGTAAGTGGCAAATTCTGATGAACAGTTGAACAATTATGGTTTTGTTGGCTAAAATGTAAGTCGAATCACTAGTAAAAATGCTGAGTGAGGGCTTGGAAACCCGCCAAGTGCCTTTGAATAAGTTTGGCTGAGTGTGTTGTCAGTTTACATGCATTCCCATAAGGAAATGCCTTGCATTCCATAAGTCTATATAAAGGCTTTCAACTGCTGCGAATTATCACCAATTCACACTCATTCATACTGATTACTATAAATTCATATCCTTTCATACTCTTTATCATGCATTCCTATAGAAAGCCTTTACTGTGAAGAAGTGCATTCCTGTGGAAAGCCTTTACTGTGAAGTGCATTCTTGTAGAAAGCCATTGTTGTGAGAAGTGAATTGCTGAAGTAAGCCATTGTTGTGAGAAGCCATAATCTGTGAGAGACCATTGTTGTGTGCGAACAATTTTTGGAAAGAGAGTGTTTTACTGTAAGATAGAACAAAGGAGCTTTGCAATCTGAGTTACTGCAGGAAAAGACCATCATCACCTGTGGAAGCTTAATCCAGGCATGATTACCTTATTCTCATTTCATCTTGGTTTTTATGAAGTCTTGCTAGATCAATGAAATATTATTCTGCTCTTTATAACTTCGAACCTGTAAAGACATGTTAGGCAAATATAATATGAAGTTGTTGTATGAAGCTTGCATTTTGAATGTCTAAAAGTTGCATAAAGTAAATAAGGTATAAGTAATGCATGTTGTATTAGGAATAGACAACGCATCTAGTTACTATTGCTTTATTTCTATGATCTTTGTATAAAGGAGAGTATTTATTATATTAGATATTACTACTAGGACTGTGATGAGAGCTCGATTCAAGTACATTATAGCTCAACTAAGTTATTAGATTAACTCAGTAAGCTAGTTACACTCCTAGGAAATGTTCATTCCCGTGTAGGAGAAAGTATTGATACTACTTGCGATGCAGATTCATCCCAGTAGGTTAAATTGTTGTAGGATGTCTTTGGTATGAACTACCATGATAGGACAAAAGACCTACGCGTAGTGTAAGATAGCCCCAAGTCAAATCAACCCTGAATAGTGTATGTGATAGTTGAACCTCAGTAGAGATACTAATTAAACACTTTGGCCAAAGTAGTGTAGATGAACAACGTCCTCTTGATTGAGTGATGAATACACTGTTACACCCCGAATTGTAAGCTACTACGTAATAGTATTGCATAGGGCCGAAAGATTGTAATGTGAACTTAATGCTTGAATAAAATGTGTACCTTGTTGTCAATCTGAGTATTGTTACATTTAAATGATTGTCTCATTTTAATGTATTTCAAATTGATGTCATTCTTGGTGTAATAATGCATATTAAGTTATAGAATTGTTAATATTCTAACTTGTGAAATGTTGTAACTATACTGTTATGTTGTGAGCATTTGACTTCCGTGGACATATGTCAGTGGATGTAGGTATAGGTACCATTCCTCCAGGCGGAGGGGAAATATCACTTGGAAGAGGGGCTTGGTCGGTGAACCGGTAATGTGAACTATCTGAGTATACACACACTTCACCTTAGAGTGAGTATCTGAGTCAATTGAATTAGATAAGTCATCCTTAGACGTAGACTGGCATTAGGAGTCGTGTCTTCTCTTGTACCTTTTGTAGGAGATGTTTGTCTGTTAATTGTCTCATGTTATTTAGTTCATTTCAATGGATCGTATTTGAATGCAAGAAGTTAGGCAGCGAATATATATATATATATATATATATATTATATACACGCATCCATATTTATATACATATCGATACAAGTGTGTAACTGGCAAATGGATATGCTCGCACAGTTGCATCGATATGGTATACATATACATGCCTGTATATTGAAATATATATGGATGTTTGTATATGTATATACACCACCTATTACATATTGGATAATAATAAATTATATTATTATTACCTATTGATTTACATCTACACGTATATGTATATATGTATAGATGCATATATAAACATATCGGAAATAACAAACTGGCTTACAATATGTTTTGCAAGAGTTATATATGCATATATATATATACATATACGTATATGTATACTATACGTGTAAATAAATATATATATATATATACGTATTAATATTATATAATAAATATACATATTAAAGTAAAAATAATAACATATATATATATATATATATATATTTATATAATTATTTATTACCTCAATACGTATATAAATAAATATAATATTAATAAAATTATATATATATTATTTTATTAATGAAGATCATTGTTTATTCATTTCTCATCATATATTTGGAAATCGAATGTTGCCAAGTATAATGGAAATCAACTTTATCTATTTTCATCATGAAATAAATTCGAAAATAAGTAAAGGCTTCTCTAATGTTTAAAAGGAAATATTCGATTCATAACTTTGGACTTAATAAAGTCAGTTTGAAAATATTTGAGAGTTTTCCCGTGAAATGAAAATGGCGGAAGAAGCTGAAACGCGCGACTGTGCAAGAGCACTTCACCAAGGAGAACGAATCAACAGGGGCAACGCAACCAAGAGGTTATTTTTGTTGCTTAATAAACCAAGACTTTTTCCAACAAGGTGAATCACCTTCTTGCTAGCGCCATGTTTTATGAATCACCTATAAGTGGCGAATTATGTTGAACAGTTGAAAAATTATGGTTTTGTTGTCAATAATGCAAGTTGAATCATTACCTAAATTGCTGAGTGAGGGCTTGGAAATCCGCCAAGTGCCTTTGAATAAGTCTGCTTGAATGTGTTGTCAATTTACATAAGGAAATGCGTTGCTCTTCAGAGTCTATATAAAGGCTTTCAATTGCTGCAAATAATTTACCAGTTCATATCAATTCACACTTATTTATTTTGTTTTCTTGAGCAATCTCTTTGTCATCCTATGCATCCTTATTCATACCATTATTGTGAGAAGTAATTTACTGTGAGTGGCCATATTCTGAGAAAAATCATCATTGTTGTGAGTAACCATTATTCTGTGAAGAATCATCATTTTACTATGTGAGAGCCAATTCTGGAAAGAGTGTTCTACTGTGTGAAAGAACGAAGAAACTCTGCAATCTGAGTTACTATAGCAAAAGACCATCATCATCATCTGTGGAAGCTTGAATTACAGGCATGATTATCTTGTTCTCATTTCTTCTTGATTTTTAAAGAAATCATGCTAAACCTTTGAAGTATTATTCTTCTTTTATAGCTAGAACCTGCCTGTAAAGACATGTTAGGCAAATATAATATGATGCTGTTATATAAAGCTTGCATTTTGAATGTCTAAAAGATACATTAAGTAAATAAGGTATATGTAATCCATGTTTGTATTAGAAAGCAACATTCCTTTTCAAAGATATACAATGCATCTAGTTATTGTTTGCTTTACTTGTATGATCTCTATATAATGGAGAGTATCCATTACCTTAGATACTACTACTAGGACTGTGATGAGTGCGTAAATCAAGTACCTTATAACTCAACTAAGTTACTAGGTTAACTCAGTAAGCTAGCTACACTCCTAGGAAATGTTCATTCCCATGTAGGAGAAAGTATTGGTAGTACTTGCGATACAGATTCACCCCAGTAGGTTAAATTGATGTAGGATGTCTTGGTACGAATTACCATGAAAGGACAAATGACCTACGCATAGTGTAAGATAGCCCTAAGTCAAATTAACCCTGATTAGTGTATGTGGCAGTTGACCCTTAGTAGAGATACTGATTAAACAGTTTGGCCAAAGTAGTGTAGATGAACAACGTCCTCTTGATTGAGTGATGAATACACTGTCATGTCCACCATGATCCCGTATTGCATACTAGATCGAGAGTTTATTGGATGTACAGGTTATAGCTATGTAGGACACACCACTATACTCAGTCGGTTTACAGTATCGGTTACCCAACCAATCTCTTCGTTGAAGGGAGGGCCATCTATCGAATGATAGATGTGCGGGGGACCACATTATAAGTCCATGGTTGGCGGAAAAGCGCCCGAGTGATGTTTCTCCTCCTTACTAGGGTACTGAGGCACCGAGATTTGAAAGGCGGATTCTTGGACCTTCTTACCACTATTAGTTCAAAAGCTCAATTGAGCTATGTATGTGCACGTATGTATATTTTCTCTGATGTTCATTTGAAAAAGAATAGTTTGGTCATTTGAAATATGTTGTCTTGCTTAAATGAAAGGAAAAAGATTTCATTTTATTAGTTAGCAGGAATCTTATTTATTGTTAATGAAAAGGAAAGAGTTGTTTAAATACTTTCTCATATGCATGTTATCTATGTTTTAAGTTGCAGTTTAAGAAAAAAAGAAATTACGTAGAACCGGGTCGTTACATACACTATCATGTCCACCGTGATCCCATATTGCATACTAGAGCGAGAGTTTACCGGATGTACAGGTTCTAGCTATGTAGGACACACCACTATGCTCAGTCGGTCTACAGTATCGGTTACCCAACCAATCTCTTCATTGAAGGGAGGGCCATCTATCGAATGATAGATGTGCGAGGGACCGCATTATAAGTCTGTGGTTGGCGGAAAAACGCCCGAGTGATGTTTCTCCTCCTTACTAGGCTACTGAGGCACCGAGATTTGAAAGGCGGATTCTTGGACCTTCTTACCACTATTAGTTCAAAAGCTCAGTCGAGCTATGTATGTGCACGTATGTATATTTTCTCTGATGTTCATTTGAAAAGGAAAAGTTTCGTTATTTGAAATATGTTGTCTTGTTCATTTGAAAGGAAAAAGAATTCAATTTATTAGCTAGCATGTATCTTATTTATTGTTAATAAAAAGGAAAGAAATGTTTTAATACTTTCTTATATGCATGTTATCTATGTTTAAAGTTGTCGTTTAAGAAAAAAAAATTGTACGTAGAACCGGGTCGTTACACTAAGCGACATTTCAAGCATGTGCAGGAAGCATTCTTGATATACACAGTGAGGAACCTAGACCGGGAATTGCATGTTCGTATCTCAGCATTTGCCAGAGAAGCAATGGTAGAATGGGCGGACTGGTTCATTGTTCCCTACCTATACCTACATTTGCGTCTACGGATATGTAGGAAATTCAGCCATGCTACCTCGTTATCCTTTGGATAAGACAGTTTTCATGGAATTTCTGAGGCAATTACACGATGTTCATTCACATCTATGCCATAAACGCAAGCCAACTGCCAATTTTTCATTGCAAATGGGAATCTACTGATGCAAAATGGTAGTTCATTCCAAGGCTATAGGCCATGAGTTAAGGAGACTTAATCTTAAGTACCTTGTTGACACACGCTCATATGACCCTTGGGGTTATTACTCAGCATGCCTTGGCAGTCGCTTTTATCACAAGCCTTCTATGGATGTAACAACCCCAAAACCGGGTAAACAAAAAATTTTCTATTTTCACTAATAAGATACAAGGAAATACAATTAAACGACAAAGTAAATAACTGTTCTTTTCATTCTAATTGAACATTTCATTATAAAGAAATAAAAGACACGATACATCATTGTTCTATTTTCCAAGTAAATAACAGAGTACGCTTTCATGATTACTTTTCTTCAAAATAAAAAGCAAGGTAAGAATCTTACAAGTTTCAAACATAGCTCGGAAGCTTTTGAGCAAATAGGAATAAGATTGTCCAGGATCTTCCCTTTCAAACCTTGGTTCATCAGAAGTCTTAAGGTGGAGGGGAAACATCACTCAGGTGCTTTTCCACCAACCACGGACTTATATTGCGGTCCCCCGCACGTTTACTGTTAAGTAGACGGCCCTCCCTTCTTCGAGGAGATTGGTTGGGTAACCGGTTCTGTATGACCAACTGAGCATAGTGTGTAATCCTACATAACTAAATCCTTGTGTCCTCACAATCTCAATCTAGCATGTAACCTGGATTACTGTGAACTGACAGTGTAATTCGTCTCACAGTCTAAGTGGACGTTAGGTATACTACACTACTTTGGCCAAAGCATTTCGGCAGTACTTATACTGAGGGTCATCTATCACTTGCACTAAGTCAAGTTTGGTTTGACTTAAGGCTGCCTTATCCTACGCGTAGGTTGAGTCCTTCAGTGGGTAGTCAATCACCCTAGACTTCCTAATTCAACTACTTAAACAGGAAATGGAGTACAGTCAACAAGGGGTCCCTCTGGTACTTCCCAACATGGAAATCTTTATCCATGGAGTACGTAGCTTTCTCTAGTTAACCTATTTAACTCTAAAGCTTTAGACTACCTTGGTTCTGAATCCACCCTCGTCCTAGTATTAATAACTAATCCCTTTCCTTTACTTAAGGAATTCAAGCAGTATTCAAGCAATACAAATTATAAGGTACTTTACTAAAAGTAAACAAATATTTCCCTTTCAAATTCATCTATGATTTCAAACTGATTCGTTTCAACATGCTTTTAAGTTATTCCAATTCATCAAGTTCTCTAAGCTATTTCAAAAGCTTTTCTAAGGAAATTAAACTATTCCCCAATTTGACCAGCTCTTTAAGCTATCTCTTAAATTCAATAAGCCTTTTCTAAGGAATTAAACTATTCCCAATTCAGCAATTTCATAGAACATAGAGGTTTCTTATTATTTTTCCTTTCATAAAGCAAGACATAATCAAGCAATCTAATCATACATTTTAAAATAAATGACAGAAAATCTATCAACATATATCTCATGCCTGATTTCCTTTTGCGTATGAGCTTGATCGGTAGCTTCAATCCTTGCTCCACCGTCCTTCGCAGCCTTCTCTCAGCTTAAGCAAATACTACTTTCAGGTAAATGCAAAAAGTTGTTCTCAGCAATACTGTCTCAATTGCAAATGATTTTCACAAAATGGCAATGGCTTTCACAAAAATGGCAATGGCTTTCACAAAAATGGCAATGGCTCTCATAAAATGACAATGGCTTTCATAAAATGGTAATGGCTCTCATAAAATGACAATGGCTTTCATAAAATGGAATTTCAAAACACAGAAATACCACAGCACTGTATTTCGAATTTTCCAAGGCAAGGAGAGTGAATGAAAAATTTTGTGTCTTTCAACAATGAGTGAGAACCTATTTATAGGTTTCGAATTCTCATGTTTCCTACCTTGTAGGCATGAGAATTCGACACCTCTCATTTTGAAAATGTCAAAATCCGCAGTGGCAGTCGAATAGCCAAACACACAGCAAAAGAGTTGATGATTCAACATAATTTCTCAAGAATGTTTCAACATATCACATGCCAATTTCGTGGATCAACCACGTACAGGTTAAACATTCAACTTGCCTTCAAAAATGGCGGACTGCAACACAAATGGCGTCCAAAGTTTTCGGTTTGAAAACGTCAAGGGTTTTTTTTACAATTGCTGTTACCTTTCTTCCACCCACGCGTCCACAATGGTGGCGCTTTAGCATCCGCGACCAAGTCTTTCAAGTGTGAGCTGGGCGCGGACTGTATTTGCTGAAGTTTTTCGCCATTTCTTTGCTTAACACAGTCGCGCGATTTCTTCACGGGAAGAAATCCGCGATTTTTCAAATGTTTCTTTTATACTTTCCAAAGTCTATAGTTCATACTTACATTTCCTTAAATGATTTTTATAAATTTCCATTGGTCTTTACAAAATTTCGAAATTCTTTTTCCTTTTAATATTTTCCAAGTATTTCAATATTTCGAATTTCCTTTGTATGGTTTGCAAAGTATTTACCAAAGACTATGAAAGTCTTATTACCTTTATTTCCAAAGGTAAATAAACTCAAATACCTTTATAAGATAAATGTAAATTTAAATGCCAAAGATTATAGTTTATATAAAATCTTTCCAAAGTTTTAGATATTTTAATATTCTCATTAAAATATATTAATATATTTTGTATTATATTCAATACAATATTATTATAGTTTTTAACTTACCTTTCTTTAAATATATAAATATATCTATATAATATTCAAATATTATATTAGATATATTAATATATTATATTATCGATAAAACTATAATAACATCGATATTAAATATATTAATTAACTTACCCAGTTTACACTTAAATATATCTATACATGTTTATTTTCAAATCTCCAATTACGTGTATTATAGGCCAGTCAGAGCACCTCTAATAGACGTAATTGCATAAACACGTATTTATACATTTAACTGTAAATTCCAGGCATCAGTAACTTATCAGTTCACATTTCACATTCAAGGCTCACAGAACAGTAAGTCAGTCAATCAAGGAACACCACTCATAAAGCATGAAGAAGTAATCATAACTCCTAAGCCTAAGGATGACTTATCATGACAACTTAATCTGACTCAGTTCCTAAAATCCTTAGTGAAGTGTGTGTATGCTCATACGATCAACTTTACCGGTTAGTCGACCAAGTTCCTCTTCCTGAGTGATATTTCCCCTCCACCTGGAGGAATAGCTCCTGTTCCTGCATCCATGGCACAAAACCACGGCAGTCAAATGCTCACAATATTTGCAGTATATATAAATCAAATATATAAAACAAGACTAATTACTTTCCTCTATTCATTGTTTTATTCAAGAATAACATCAATCAAGAATACAGAATGAGCCAAACATAACATGTAAACAGGATTTCATATTGTCAACAAAGTTCAATCACATTTATTCATTCAAAACCTTCCTTACAATCAGAATGCTCTAAGCATTACTAGAATAGTAACTATACAAATTCCGGGGTGTAACAATGGAAGATTACTGGTGTAATGTCCCCTCCAAGCTAGACATTAGTATTCAGTAGATTAGTCATTCTGACCCTCGTAGGCTAATGAAGGTGGTTAGAGGGTCGTCTGAAGATTGCATCATCTCCAGTGCTCAATAACTTCTAGCTTTGGCTTTCATTTGAGGCTTCCAGGATTCAGTATGCTCAACTTACTATTTATAGTAAGTTAGTTTTGGATAGAGGACGACTCTTACTATTTTTAGTAAGGCATGTGGTCATATGGAGTTTCATCAGCTTCGCCCCCAGTTCAGATGGTGTAATGAGATATTGGGTATTTAAGGAGTTATTAATGTTTATTTGGCTCAAATAACATTAATAAATAAAAAGGTGATATTATTAAGTTATAACTTAAACTTAATAATTGAGGGTCTAGGCATCATGAGAAGGGGCCATGTTTATTATTTAATTTTATGAGGGCGCCATTTCCAAGATGAATATTTAATATTCATTAAAGTGCAAATGTTATATCATTTAATATGTTTTAAAATGCTTTTTGAGGGAAATCGCACCTCTTGAAGAGAATATTATAAATTACCTCAAAGAGGTCAAATTGGGATGCTATTGAGCATTTGATTTGGTGAAGATTGCTTGTGAAGAAGAAGTTAAGGGTTTCTATCTTTCAAGCCATTGGAGAATGCTAAACTCTTCAGTGTTGCAGCCATTTGAGGTGGTGAAATATCCATTGAATTTGGCCAATCGGGAGAGCTTCATCCAAAAGTTTTGTTTGTGCAAAATCAGAATATTGACAAAGGGTTTTTAAGAGCTGAACCAAGGTGTTTTGACGCCAGAAGGAGGAGCAGATTAGAAGTTAATTATTGGTGAGAACTGGCACAAATTCCAATAAAGATACAACTTCTTTTTACCAGTTTATCACAGCAAGGAGGCAGACTTCTCAAGGGGGTGATCTAGGTTAAAAAGAGGCAATAAAAATCTCTAAAAATTACAAAGAGGTGCGCCCTACTTTAGTGAAGCCATCCACAACAGCTTTGATGAAAAAGGATGCAAATTTGAGAAGAATAGAATTAATTCTTCAAGTGTTTTTTTTTGTCTGCAATGTAATGGCAGCCATTGTTATTTGTCAATCTTTAAGGGTATGCTTGTAAATCGTTCTTCTTTGCAAATATTCAGTAAAATAAATACTGCAAGTGCTGCAATTTATTTCAGCTATTTGTATTTCATTTTATGTCTTGCATTTGTTTCAATATATGCAAAAATACAAAAAAAAAAAGCAAAAACCCTTGAAAACCACAAAAAAAATTGCAAAAACAAACAAAACACAGGCAGTTGGGGTTAGACGAGTTCTTACATTGGCATCAGAGTCGTTTTCCTACCATCCTTGTGGGGTTTTGAATGCAACAGAGTGACAGAGCCAAAAGGTACTACGAGAGAGAACTTCGTAGGAATTGGCAGCCACCACAGGTACCTGAAGGGGAAACCATTTCTGGTTTGATTGGTATTCATCGAGGGTCGTTCTCAGTAATGGGTGACAGGCAGAAGAGGAACCTGTTGTGACCTTTTTCACACATCACCCCATCCAAGATGAGTGTTGGTTGAAAATTTTGTATACTTGGGAAAGCGTACAAAATTGTGGTTTCAGCCACAGTACGTGAGATAAACTCTCCTATTTTCAAAGGGAAGGCTCCCCCTTCGCTTTCTATTTTACCAATTCAGAAATTAATTCTAGCTACAAATCTATTCTAAACCTGGGTGAAACTCGTCTTGTTCTCTTTTTCTAGAAAAGACAATTATCCTTTTCTCTTATTTCAAAAAAGAATCACAATTGAAAGCATAAATGATTAATGAAGTAAAGAAAGAAGCAAAGTTTCCATGAAGGCACAAAGTCCTCCGTTGCTCCTTCGGGACAGGAAAACAAATTGAAAGCTCAAAGTCTTTGACAACTTACTCTCCTATCAACCTTTTTAAGATGGTTTTTTGGTTAGCAAGTACAATATGTAGCATCTCAAAGTCTAATTACATGATGCACTTTACATGCACAAACATAGAAAATAAAAGTAGCACAAATTCTGCAAGTTACCCCCTTTGCTTGAGCGTTCTACAATAGCTTCAAATGCGACAAACAGCTCAAAGTCTGCTGTATCAAATCTGAAAACCAACCTAAAACTCCAAACGCATTAAGCAACTCAAAGTTTGCAAAGTTAAGCTTGAATCCCTCTTGTATAACACCACAAAACTCACAATCAATATGTAGAAAATGTCGTCACATAACACCTTGAATCAACACAAAGTTTGAAAGCAATTTGCCTCTTTTATTAACTGCAATCAGATTTACATCTACGCTCAAAGTCTAAGAGTGCACATACAAACTGGCAGAGTTTTGTTGCATTGCCAAAAGATAAAAATTACAAAGGACCTCCTCAAGTATTTATAGGAGAGAGGCCTTGAGTAAAAGGTGGGAGGATCCCAACTAACTGTAATTGACTTATTCAACATTACAAGTCCTATTGCAATTTGACTTGTAAGGTTTTACATGTAATTACATTTTACAACTTTGCAAGTGATATGATTACTTGCAATTACAATTTTCCATTTTACATGTAATTTGTCAAAACTAAATTACAAATACATAATTGAAACTATTTGAAGTGTCCAAAGACACGACTTGAACTACATCATCCTTGATTGGGTCTTCATGCTGTTGTTTGGAAAACATGTTTCCATCTTCGTCTTGAAAGTAGTCCATGCTCAATCATGTCACTTGTTCAACTCCTTGTGTGACTTCGTCATGTTGTTGTTCTTTCTTTGTATCATTCTCCAGTCTTAGAATTTGCTTGAAAAATAAGGCCCATGCCTTATATTATTGATTTGGTAGGTCATGTGTGTAAACAGGAGTAACGAGAATGAGACAAAGGGGCTGCAAAAGTGAGGCCAAAGCTCAATTTCGGGTTTTGGAAGGCTGACTGCAAGGTAGGAAAAATAAGAAGTCTTAGCAAATTTCAATTTGCAACTTCAAACTCACAATTTTAATGAAAAATCCCGAAATGCTATTGGATAATAGAAACCCGAAATTAAGTCAAAGCCCTATTTTGTAAAAATGGCAATGAGGATGAAAACGGAAATGAGAGTGAATGAGTGAGGTGAATTTGAAGTGGAAAATGACAAATGGAAATGGCGTTTTGCTGAAATAATGATTTTTTCCCTAAGGATATCTCTTTGCACAATGAGATTCAAGATAAGGAGACTTCTAGGATATGACATTCCGGCTGCAAAGATGCTTTTTAGGCAAAAACGTGTTTTCATAAAAGCAAGAGATAAATGAGTTTCCCTTCGAATTTTGGGCAATGACAATGCTATAAAGACAAAACGTGATTCAACAAGGAGAAAACACGCCAATACAAAAGACATTAAAATACATTTGAAAAAGACCATTAACATAAGAAAAACGTTTGCAGCAAAGAAAGGCATGTTTTCACAAAGAGGAAATAAAGCAAACAAAACAAGATAGAAAATAAAACAACATACCTTGGAGAAGAAGAGCTGAAAGTTAATTGGAGATGAAAAACCCTAAATGACTTGATGTGAACTCAACAAGTAAAAAACAACTTGATTTATTGCAACTGAAAATCTGATTTCTTGGTTAGAAATTAATGGAAACACCATGAAAGAAGGGAGACAAACGAAATCAAATTCAAACAGCTCTTCAAAATGGGTTAAACTTCTCCAATCGGGTTTTTCCAACACAAAGACAAGTGAAAAAAACACAAAAAAGACCAAAATTGGGTTTTAGAAAGCTTTCAGCAATTTTTCTTTTGACAATTTGAGCAAAATAGGAACTTTTGGCTCATTTAGCAATTTTAGGAACTTTTTGGCACTTAAGCAATTTCGGGTTTTTTCATGACTTTAGCAATTTTACTTTTGTCAAATAAGTGAAAATAGAAACTTTTTGGAGTTTCAACAATTTCACTTAAAGCACAATAGGAACTTTTTGGCACTTTAGCAAAAATGGGAACTTTTTGGCACTTTAACAATTTTGCTTTTTGACAAAGTAGGAACTTTTCACAACTTAAGCAAAAATCGGAACTTTTGGAGACTTTAGCAATTTCGGGTTTTTTGACAACTTAAGCAATTTCAGGTATTTTGGCAACTTAAGCAATTTCGGGTTTAAACTTAAAATTTCCTATTCTGCTGAATTGCCTTAAAAACCCGAATTTGACCAAAAAGACAAGAAAAATGACTCAGAATTTGACAAAACCAGAAAGAGGAGTTGATGAAAGGATACCCAAGGGAACTATCAATTGAAATCCAAAGTTTTACAACCTCAACACCTTGTAAAACGTGCCTTAACACAAAAAGATCCATATTTGCAATGGTGATCAAAAATCCCAAAATTGGACAAAACAAGGGGAAAAACATGTTGAAATGCTCCCAAATTTCGCACAAGGCAAAATAGGAAGGAGACCAATGGCTGCACAATTCAATTGAAGAATTTTGGTGCCTCGAAATGCGTGTCATAGAGATTTATGAAAAAAATTTAGGCAAAATTTCATATGGGTTGTCCAATTTTGAGAATTCAAAAATTGAAGACAACAATGGGGACCCCCTAATTTTTGCTCCATTCTGGTCTTTTGGCTTTGGTTCTCTCTGTCTCTGATCTTTTGTCCTTCTGAGGATGTCCCGTTTGACCTCAGTTGAAATATTGACAAATTTAGGGTTTCTATCCTTCAGACTTGTTTGAGGTCAAAATTGAGTTATCAAGGTAAAATCTAAGTACAGCAGTACGGTCAGAAAGCTCAAGGCAGAATCCCACTGAAATCTCACTGAAATCTGACAACTTACTATTCTTAGTAAGTACCTAATTTGAGGTCTGTTCCTCAGGATTTCGAGATTCTATCTACTTCAGCACATTCGGGCAGCTTCTAAGTGCCTACACATGAAATTTGAACAGATTCAGACAACTGACTATTTTTGGCAGTTATGGCTTCAGGAGCTATTTTCAGGGCTTAAACATATGATTCTCCGATGAATGAAAGGAGAATTGATCTGGGTTTTTCAAGACCTTCGCGATGGTGTAACATGCAAATCAAGATGGTGACTTTCGACAGTACAGCCTTCCGAGGCTATTTTTAGGGTTTGCATGCAAGAATTTTCAATGCATGTCCGGATATTCCATGTGGGTTTTGCGAGAGCTTCGCAGTGATATGACATGCAAGCGGAACGGATCAGTTTTCAGGGACTTACTATTTTTAGCCAGTGCCCGCATGTTGACCAGTTTTCTGGGTTTTTCTGGGTTTTTTGAGATCCCACAAGCATTGTAACATGCAAACTCATCCAACATCCGATTGACCACTTTTCGGACACTTACTATAAATAGTAGTTTCACCCCAACAGTTACCCAACACTCCAATCCAACGAGCAAAGTGACAATCAGGAGCAATCAGGAGCAATCCGGAGTCCACGCACATCAGATTAGGGTTTCCCCTGCTATGTCTAAAAATAAATGGACAAAGTGCAGAGGTATCAAAACGAAGTATACCACCATGATCAGCATCTTTCAGGTTGTCTACTGGCAAATTTTGAGCACGATCTGAATACTTACTATTTTTAGTAAGTCATCTCTTGGCTATAAATAGCACGTCATCGCCAGAAGCAAGTATGAATAAGTCACTCACGACATCAAGAACAAGTGGAACGAATTTCAGAGCAAACGAAGATACAAGGATTGATCAAATTTAGGGTTTACTAAAAATAGCAAATGGCTAAAAATAACATACCAGTAGGGGCAGAAGATATAGACAGGGTAGCAAGGCCAAGTGGAGGCACAGCCATGCCAACCCCAACTCAGAACAGGATGAGATACGAAAAAACCCTAATTTCTTCGAGTTTGCTAAAAATAGAAAGCCAAGGCATGGCTAGGGCATTGGAAACTTATAAGTGATAACTGGCATAGAGACACATCAAATGCGCCTGAGGTATGGAGAAAATATTCTAAGTACGGGATTTCCCTCACACACCCTCATATACGCCCTCAAGGGGTTGAAATGGAAGTGGCATATGCTAAATGCGCCCAAAATTTCCTTGAGCAGGGGTCAAATGCGCCCACATGAGGCAAAGACATGACAAAATTCACTAAGGCATAGAAATTCCTTGAGGACCCCTCAAATGCGCCCAAACATGGAAGTCTACATGCTCAAATGCGCCCAAGGGAGATGAAAGGTCACTAAGTAGTGGCGCTTTCCTTTGCCTAGTTGAAATGCGCCCAAGAATGGAAGTCTACATGCTCAAATGCGCTCAAGAAAGGTGAAAGGTCATGAAAGGTGTGGGAAATTCCTCCTACCCAAGGCAAATGCGCCCACAAGTTACTCTTACCCATGGTAAATGCGCTCAAGGGAGAGGCCATGGGGGGGTAAAACGTTGAGAGGTGAAAGAAAAAGCGCCAAGGTAAAGAAGTCTCCCTCTTGACATATGAAATGCGCTTGGAAGTGGAAGCCCACCATATGAAATGCGCTCAAGGAAGGTGAAGGGTCACCATGGGCGTGGAAAATTCCTCCTCACACCCTTATTTGCGCCCAAGAATGGAAGTTGCTTAGGCTATATGCGCCCTAGAGTGGAAGTGTCATGTGTGAAATGCGCCCAAGGTGGCAAGGTAAAAGGAAAAACATTGAAGAGTATGGTAAATGCGCTCAAAGGGTTGAGTAAATTCCCTCACACATGGTGAAATGTGCTCCAAGTTTCCCTCATGACATGCTATATGCGCCCAAAGTGTTTTCCTCCTCCACATGCTATATGCGCCAAAGGGTAAAGGTGAAGCTAGGGGTGGCGTGATTTTAAAATGCTAAGGCTAGGTAATTTTCCCCCTCCACATGTGGTATGCGCCTAGAGGCAAAGATTGGTACAAGGTGAAGTACGCCCCTCATGGGTAATCTAAAATGAATTTTTCTAGATAAATTTCCTAAGGCAAGAAATTGCTAAGTCGTGGAATTGCCTAAGGGATAAAATGGAAGCTCACATGTTCAAATGCGCCCTTCAAGGGTAAGATGATTAAATCTAAAATAATTTTCTAAGGCATTTTCAAAGGTAAGAAATACGCCTAGGAGATGATGCTAGAATTTCCAAAGGCAAGATGATACATGCTAGGCAGAGGGAAAATTCTTCAGGAGAAAATCAAAGAATAATGCCAAGACAGAGAAACTGGAGATTGCAGATGTGGAAAACGTCCGGAGTGAAGAAAAATAAACCTTAGCCATTTTATTATTTTTAAATAATAAAAAAATTAAAAGTACCCCTTCGTCCGGATACACATGATAAAGAGGAGTTCTGAAAAGAATTTTCTTTTGGGTATTGAACCTTTTTGATTGCAAGATGGTTTGAACTTATCCCACACATTGCTCACATCATTTTGGTGGATATTTTTGCCCGGTGCCTATTTCGATAAAATTCCTAAGGCAAATTTAGAGAATTTCTCTAAGGCAAACAAGTAAAATAAATGAGAAGTATTTCGCTAGAAGATCGAACTGGATAATTTTTCCAAAGCAAGGGTGAGATAAAATGACTTAGCCAAACAATTCGAAATTGTTCAAGAAAGTGAGTAATTTAATATCTTAAAGGAAACAATGCGATGAGGCAGACCTGTGCAGAGATGATGAAATTCATAATTCTAGAAGCTTGAGATTCCGATGCTTCAGATGACAAGTGTTACGACTGGAAAAGAGAGGGAAAGTGGAATTCGAAAATGTGCTAAGTATAGCCTCTGCTAGATTTTGACCTTGCTATAATATTCTGAGTCCTCTTCATTCTCCTCACAAGTTGCTGAATGCAGAGCATTTTCTGAAGCTGAAGTACGAGTTTGCAGAGAAATAAAATATTCTCAAGCTGCTGGAAGAGTTCGAATTTGTGAAGTGTGAAGCTGTTGAAGTAAGTTTTTGCTGAGAAGTCTCAAGTTGCTAATTGCTGAGAGGTGCGAACTTCTTAGTTTCCAGTGGCTGAAAGTGAAAGGCACGTTTTGACTTGCTGAGGCTGCATTTGCTGAAAGTACGAATTTGTGAGAGAGGTCCCAAGTTGCTGAGAAATCTGAAGTTGAAAAGTCTTGAAGTTGCTGAAGTTCGAATTCGAAGAGTCAAATTGCTGAAGTTGTTGAATGTGAAGGGCATTCTGAAGGAGAAGTACGAATTTAAGAGAAGTTGCACAACAACAGAAATTTCATAGAAACTTCTAAAAATACCGAAACAAACAAGACAGTTGAGGTTTGCAGCTGGAGGTGGAAAAAGTGTTGCAGCCTTTTTATTTAAAAATCTACTGACACCCTCAATGGTGATTATTTTATTATTTTAAAAATCTTGTTTTCTAAATAACTTTTGTTCCTTGCAGAATGGCCGAATCAAGCAGAAAGGCTGCAGCCAGAGGGAACCACACTGAATCCGCAAAGGCAAACACATCGAGGCAAGCGTTGATCAAGAAATTAAGCAAGTCCTTGCCGAAATCAAAATTCTCATCAAAGTTGGGCAAGCTAGCTGACACGAACTTGGGCTCGTTCAACCTGGAGGCATTTAGAAGAAGGATGATGGGGACTGGAGGTCATCACCCATCAGTGACGTCACACAATATTGTTAGGAGTGGATTGTATGCAGTCGCAAGTTTTCCACCAACTATCCGATGTCCAGAGCTCATCATGGAATGCGCCCACCACTACAACACAGAGCATAGGACGATCACTTCGCCGGATGGCAAGATTTTAGCTAACCTGACACCTGAAGTAATTGGAGAGGCATTTGGGATTCCAGTCCATGAGAAGATGATCTATAAGACAAGGGAAAGAGCTGGAAGAATGTACTCATCCACAACGGACCGGTGTGCTGATTTGATAAATACCAGGTGGATAATTAAACCCAAGCCAACTCGTACAAAATTGCCCAAGCAGATAGTCTCAGAGCATTTGAGGCAAGAGTTTGGTGATCTGATTATGATGTTAAGCAGAGTTGGAGGATGCCCCCAAGCATTCATCTTTGAACCTTGGATGTTTTATTATATCAACTTGGTGCTAGAGGGCAAAGATTACATGGATTGGACACTGATGATCAGTGATAGCATACATGAGCAGCTCTGTGGCGTGAGGAGAACGAAAACGTTTTATATGGGCTCTTACATTGTCTATATGTTGGCTTGCATGACGAAGTATAGGGGAATCTCCTATAAGGAACCAATCGGGTGCGGTTCCCATCAGTTTAAAATACATGAGGCTTGTCCACAGTTGCATTTGACAAGCACAACTAATTACAAAAGGGTCAATGACGCCTTCACTATGCATATTACGAGGACCTTGCAGCAAAGAACCCATCATAGAATATCCAGGGAAGCACAAGAGATGATTGAGAAATTTGGATGTTGGTTTATCCAATTTCCAAAGTTCACCTACGTAAGGCTACAAGGATTCTCTTCATATCCTTATAGATTGCCCCGGTATCCCACCAACAGAATACTGATGCTGGAAGTATCTAGGCAACTTATTGCCTACGATAAGATCCAGAAGAAGAAGAAGAAAGGTGGACTTGGATTCCCAATTACCATGGGGAATTCAGATGAAATCTGCCCATCGCTGCAAGCAGCTAGGGAGGCAGAAAATGAGCTCCAATTCTTCCACCTTTCCTACCACACCAGCAGACACTACTACGATCCCCACAGGAACATCAGATGGATATTGTCAAAAGAGTTCACGCACAAGGCACAGATAGAAGACTTTTGGGCAAGTGCAGTGGATGAGATCGAGGTCAGGAAGATAATGTTCTCTCGGATACCGTTGGTAATGATCAGGGAGTGTGAAATTGTCCCAGTACCAGATCAGATTGAAGAGGACATAAATGTTGTACAGGCTGATTACACGACAGTGAGGGATACACCTCTACCACTCCCCGATTGGTCAGAGCCGGAGATTACCGACTTGGATACGCTTTGTATCCTAGTCTTGACATTTACACGGAGTTGGATAGAGAGGCATGTCAGCCGACTTAAGGGAAGATCAATTCCCCTTTCATATAATTTGATGGGAGATAACAGATTGCCAACAGCCAGACAGGGAAGACAGGTAGGTCAAACTCCAGAGCCTAGAGGAAAAGAGCCAGTTCGACCTGAGCCTTTGGTAGTTGAGGAGTCCTTGCATACACCATCTAGGGCAAACTCTCCAAGTTTGCAGGAGGTATCATTGTTTGTTGATCAGAGGGAGAGATTGCAAGCAGAACAGGCAGTACAAGTAGAAAGTCAACCACCTCGTAGAGAATCAATGGGCCAGAGCATCAATATGCCCCGAGAAGATAATCTGCAAGAAAATCAGCAAGAGACGGATGAGGGGACGGCCATTGATACTCAGTTTCAGCATGAGATTGAGGTAGCTCTCGAGGATGATGCTACTTCAAATCAGGATGCACAGAGCTCGGGAGACACTGAGCCTATAGATGATGATGAGCCTCGTCGGAACGAAGGCAGGGGAGAAGCTCATGAGGTAGAGGCCGAGGTTGAGCAGCCTTTTGTTATATCAGATATGCGGCAGGAGGTGCCAGAATGGTTAAGGGATAGGATGAGGCGTGACCCTCTAGATGAGACTGATCCCGCAGTTGAGATGGAGGAATTGTTACAGAGAATCAGCGCACCTCCAACAAAGAAGAAGGCTAGGAAGTTCTCCAAAATATCCACAGATGAAGATGGATCTCGAACTTTACATATGGCAGTGCCTCGGGTAGAGTGTGATCGGGATGAGGCCGTTCCAGAGAACTATGTGATTACAACCATGGAACTTGGCCGCCCTACTAGAGCACAAGTGGTTGAGAAGTGCAATAATTCTTATCAAGCACTCAAGGATAGATTGTCCTACATTAAGGGCAAGTACAAAAGGTTGAAGGTAGAGCACAAGACACTGATTGGCTACGTGCAGCACTTGTCCCGTCCTTGTGGGCAAGAGAACCCGGCAATTGAGCTTCCAGATGAATTTTCCAGGGAGTCAATCAGTGGTTTAGAAGATTTGAAAAGGATGACACAACAGGCAAACAAGTGGGTTTCCAGTGTGCGTACAGAAACAAGAAAGTTTATGGAGGACCTTGCACATGCCTATGGGCAAGCTTCCGATATCATGGAAAGGATGGAGGCAATTGACCATGCTTGGGGTGAGGCTCGCATCTATCAGACGAGAGTTGTTCTCCGTTTAGGGGCTTTGATGGGCATACCTCTACAGGTTTTGGTTGAGAGAGGTGTAATTCAGTAGGGGGATAGATACAACTTCGCCGGATGCTATTCTTCAGTAGTTACTAGCCGAGGATTCTACAATGCATCACAGACAGATTCTGTCAGGGTCAAAAAAGCCATGACAAATATCTTGGATGGAGTCCTCAACACATTGGAGGCAATCTTTGTCAGGAGGCTAACTTCTGAAGAGGTAACTGCAGACGGATTGAGGAGCAGGCTAACACCATTCTTTTCTGAGGTGAAGACCTTCACACAGGATGATTTCGAGAACAGAGCCACGTTCTCCAGCCTTATACAGAACACCCAGGATGCCCTTGTTGCCTGGAAGAAATCTTGTGCTCAACATGGGCAAACGGTTACAATTTTAGAGTTTCAGCTGGATCACATTCCTCCCATTTCGGATCAGGAAGTTGAGGCAGTGTTGGACAGGTTCATCAGATTTGCAGCCAGTGAGAAGGAGAAGGGAAACGCCCTTCTGGATGATGACCTTTTGGAGGGAGACGACGTGCATTGATGGCGGATAGTGGTTCATTGATGAGGAGTGGAGGGCGCATTCATTGCCCCACTCCTCTCAGTGGCGGTTTTTAGGGCTGAAACCCTAATCAGGGCTTAGGTGGCTCAATCTGGGCCTTCTATTGTATTTCAATCTAAGCCATCTACTGGACTGTGCTAGATATAAAAGGGTATCCCCCCTCATTTGTAAAAAAATCAGATATAGATCAGAGTTAGACAGACATCAGAGATAGAGCTAGATAGAAGTTAAAGTAGAGCTAGGAGTTAGCTTAGTGTGGAAAGGAAAGAAAGACTTTCCCTTTGAAAGTTTTTGCAAAAGATTATTGTGTAAGACTCTCATAATACAAGGATTTCATTGATTGGTGACTTCATTTTGCATTGTGGGCAGTTGACGAGATCTTTCCGTCTTTCCAATTCGAATAGAGTAGAGTAAAGTAGATTTTGTTTTCATGCAAGTAGTGTTAATTGTGGAATGTGTCGTTGGTTTGAGCATATCTTCCTGTATCCATACCACTAGCGGACTTGCTGACGGTAAGTCTACCCTGCGTGGTCAACTGGAATTTCAGCACCTAACTTCAGTTGTGATTTGTGTGTCCACTTGCTTCATTGTGAAGGGGTGTGTATGTTGAATCTCAATTTGAATATCTTATCCATCCTTTGAAGATTGCATCAGCTTTGTCAGAGTTGTCCGAAGGGGAGACGAAACAAAGTTTGGTTTGGAGATTGTTAAAGCTAGTCCTTGCCTTCCACCCTTAGAGATAGATTGTAGGATTCCTATCCCTTTTCCCTTTAAATTCAGTATTTTTCGATCAGTTCAAATATCAAAGCAATATCGTCAAATCATTCATGTCTTAACTACTTCATAGAATCGAACAACTACATAAGTCCCCTTGGAATACCCAACATATTCACATCAACCAACTGAGTCTATTTGCAATAAAAGGAACCTTGGAGTTGAACACATGAACTTTCACGCAATCTTAGCATGTGGAATACTTTGATCAAGAGAGAATAGAGTGACCGTTGGACATTTTATTCTGTGCTGGCGTTGTCATAAAACACACGTCAACAGAACCACCGAGAAATGACAGAAGGAATGGAGATAGGGGTGAAGAACTTATTGAAAGAATGGCCCGTGCTTTTGAGGGATTTACAGCAACAGTTGCTGCAGAACAAGGTTACTGAGGAAAATAGGATGAGATACAATAGGGATCAAGATGATGATAGGAGTGTAGCAGGGTCACGGAGAATGCAGAGAGCACCTTCCCGCACTACAGATAGGCCTACTCGACCCACATTTCTGAGGGAAGAACGAGTTGAGGTGAATATTGAAGAGGTTGAGGATCCAACCTATGTTGATGCAATTATGGCTGCCCACGATGAGTGGTGACAATTGACACCAGAGGCGTGTGAGCTCATGCATTTTGACCGATTTGTGCAATCAAGGGTGGATTACTACAGGTCTCGACAAGGGAATAGGCCTCGGAACCAAAACAAAGATTTGAAGTACGCTACCAGCAAGATCACACTACCCTATTTTGATGGTAGTGGCAAGGTAATAGCGCAGTCCTGGATCCATAGGTTAGACACCTTTTTGACACTTCGACCTATGTCTGAAGAAGAAGCAATCAAGTTTTCCACACTACATTTAGAAGGAGCAGCCCATGATTGGTGGTATCAGGGAATGGTGACACTGCAGCATGATCACATCACCTCTTATTAGGAGTTCATGGACAGACTGGTTGATCGTTTTGATAAAAAGAATTCAGAAGTTTATTTCAGGGACTTGGCAAAGCTTAGGCAGACTGGCAGCTTGGCGAGTTATATCAGTGATTTCCAGCAATTATCTGTGATGGTGACTAACATTTCAGAGAGGAGGTTGGTTGTACTCTTTATAGAGGGTTTATTGGACCCATTACGAGGGTGGATTAAGGCCTTCGATCCACCAACATTGCAAGAAGCAATGAAGAAGGAAAGGAGTATGGAACTTGCAACCCCAACAAGCAAGTTTGGGTCATCGAGCAAGTTCGGATCAAAGGGCTCTTCTTCATTTTGAGACAATAAAACATTTCCAAAGAACAAAGAAAAATCAGATTTTAAAGGGGATCAAAAGGGAAAATCAGCAGCTCCATTTGATTGTGAGACACTAAATGATTTGCGAAAAAAGAAGATATGTTTATACTGCAAAGGTCCATATGATGCAAATCATGATTGCCCCTTAAGACCTAAGGGCAAAGCTAACCGAGTTATGTGGGCATTTTATGAAGATTCAGAATCTGAAAATTCCAATCAGCAAGCTGAACAAGAAGAATCAGAGGATGAAAAGTCAGAAAAGGAAGAGGAAAAGTAAGTGGAAATCAACCTTCAGGAGGGACGGCTTACTAGCATCCAGCAAGAGGGTTCATTTAGATTGCGTGGTGTCCTAACTAGTCAAAAGGTTATCACTCTTTTGGATACAAGTGCCACCCATAATTTTATAGATGCACGCTTTGTGGAGAAGCGTGGGCTTATAACTGAGGAGTTTGAAGGCATAAGGGTGAAGGTAGTTGATGGATACACCCTTAAGTGTGACAAAACGATTAAGGATCTTCCTTTGCGCCTAAATAACTATAATTTTAAGGTTGATTATTATGTGGTGAACATGGGAGATATAGATGTAGTCCTAGGAATCAAAATGGCTGCATGCTATTGAGAAGTTCACTCTCGACCTTCGTGAGATGGAGATGAGTTTTGAGGTAGATGGGAAAACTCATATATTGAAAGCGATCAGAGATAGCAGTTTTAGGATGTTATCGCTAAGACGGATGGAGACTCATGCGGCATAATATGGTTGAATGGGCAGCCGAGTGTGTATCGATGCCATTGTAGGAGGGGTAGCAGAAGTCAAAATATCATCCAAATATACAGGAGTTGAGAATTAAGCACGGAAAGGTTTTCAACGACGTCCCACCTGGTAGACCACCCGACAAGGATATTGAGCATATCATAGAAATGGAAGAGGGGGCTAAACCAGTGATGATCACCCCATACAGGCACCCAAAACGACTAAAGGATGAAATAGAGAAAACCATTAAAGAGCTACTCGCAATGGGTCACATTAGACCTAGCAAATCACCATTTGCCTCGTCAGTGGTGCTGGTTAAGAAAAAAGACGGCACCCTACGCATGTGCATTGACTACGGGATGTTAAACAAGAGGACCATCAAAAACGGTATTCTATCCCACGGATTGATGAACTGATTGACGAGCTTCATGGCGCCTGTTACTTCTCAAAAATTGATTTGAGGTCTGGCTATCATCAGATTCTGGTCCACAAGCAAGATATAGAGAAGACAACATTCCGATGCCACTGCGGACACTTCGAGTTTGTGGTTATGCCATTTGGGCTAACCAATGCACCAACAACTTTTCAAGCCACCATGAACAAAATTTTCTAGCCACAGTTCAGGAAGTTTGTAATTATGTTTTTTGATGACATCTTGGTGTATAGTAGATCATGGGAAGAGCATCTCACTCACCTTGATACAGTATTGGGAATTCTGGATAGGGAGTCTTTATATGCAAAGGAATCAAAGTGCGAACTTGGCATGACATAACTGTTATATTTAGGCCATATCATTAGTGCAGAGGGTGTACGGATGGATCCTAACAAGATCTGTGCTATCATAGATTGGTCGACCCCAGAGAATCTCACTCAGTTGCGTGGATCCTTGGGTCTTTGTGGGTTCTACCGCCGATTTGTCAACGGTTACTCGCGACATGCAGCACCACTCACCGATCTGATGAAGAAAGGTGCTTTTATCTGGACTCCTAAGGCACATGAGTGCTTTATGAAGTTTAAATAGATTATGACTACATGTCCCATCCTTGCTTTGCTTGACTTCACAAAACCCTTCAAGCTTCATTGTGATGCTTCGGGAGAGGGCATTGGTGTTGTGTTGATCGATGATAAGCACCCGATTGTATTTGAGAGCAGGAAGCTCAGAGGACCAGAGCGAAGTTACAGTATCTATGATAAGGAAATGTTGGCCATAATGCACACTCTGGCCAAATTCAGACTATCTCATTGGCAACAAATTTTGTATAAAAACTAACCATAATAGTTTGAGACACTTCTTGGGGCAGCGAAACCTTAATGACCGTCAGCATAAATGGGTCAGTAAACTTCAGTCGTATGACTTCGACATTACATACATCAAAGGTACTCAGAATGTTGTCGCTGACACTTTATCTCGCAGGCCACACTTGAACACTATGGTTCAGATCTCACAGGATTGGAGGCATTTGATAGTGGTGGAATATGCCAAGGACACTTGGGCATCTGGGATCATTGAGGGGTCA
Organism: Sequoiadendron giganteum; assembly: GCA_007115665.2. Taxonomy (NCBI): domain Eukaryota; kingdom Viridiplantae; phylum Streptophyta; class Pinopsida; order Cupressales; family Cupressaceae; genus Sequoiadendron; species Sequoiadendron giganteum. The sequence continues at coordinate 477,828,444 of CM021107.1, read as the reverse complement.
GTTCAAAACAGCAGATATGCAGTTGTCAATGAGCTCATCATTTATAAGGGCAGGATCTATTTGACGCCAGGATCAGAAATGAAGAGCATTATACTACAAACTTTCCATGATGTGCCCACTGTAAGACACCCAGTGTATTTCAAGACTTATAGGCAGATCCGAGAGAGGTTTACTTGGAAAGGAGTTAAGGCAGATGTTCTTCAGTATGTTAGAGAGTGTCCTATTTGTCAGCAAAACAAACAGGAACACACCTATCCGACAGGTTTATTACAGCCACTTTCGATTCCTGATAGGAAGTGGGAATGCCTGTCCATGGACTTCATTACCGGCTTGCCGAAAGCCCAGGGGAGAGACTGTATATATGTGGTTGTAGATCAGTTAACAAAATATGCCCACTTCTTTCCGATTGTAGCTACATACACGGCTACACAGGTGACAGAGTTGTTCTTCCGAGAGGTTTTCAAACTACATGGGTTACCTTGGACCATAGTTAGTGACAAGGACAATTGGTTTATGACACTTTTGGCAAGAGGTATTCAGACTCTGTGGGACTGAGCTAACCCCGAGTACCAGCTACCACCCGTAGACTGACGGTCAGACGGAAATAGTTAATAAATGGGTAGAAGGTTATCTCAGGAACTACATAGCTGGGCAGCAGAAGGCTTGGGTAAAGTGGATTTACCTTTGCGAGTATTGTTATAACTTCACCTACCACATGTCAATACAAATGACTCCTTTCATGGCATTATATGGGTATGAAGCCCCTAGCTTCCTTGACCTACTGTTGAGCGATAGCAGAGTGCCTAGCGCTAGTGATTTATTGTAGGAGAGCCAAGACATCATGAGAGCTCTCAAGGATAATATCACTAAGGCACAAAATCAGCATAAACAATACACAGATCAGAGGAGGACTGAGAGATCATTCGAGGTGGGAGACATGGTAACTCTAATGTTGCAACCGTACCGCTAGTCCACACTCAGGAAAAGTGGTGCTGAAAAACTGAAACCATGCTACTATGGACCTTTTTGGATCATCAGGCGAGTTGGTGAAGTAGCATATGAGTTAGATCTACAAGCAGATAGCAGAGTTCACAATGTCTTCCATGTATCATGCCTCAAGAAGGCATTGGGACATCACGTGACTCCATCAGTAGTGTTGCCACCCCTAGATGATGAGGGGAAACTGATTCTTGTGCCAGAGGCTATCCTAGATTTCAGAGAGAGACAACTGCGGAGATGGACCATCAGAGAATACTTGATCAAATGGAAGGATCTGCCAATAGAGGATGCCACCTAGGAGGGTGAAGAGATATTGTAGCACCCAGAGTTGAGATTGCTTGAGAACAAGCAATTTTAGTGAGGGCAGACTGTAATGTCCCCTCCAAGCTAGACATCAGTATTCAATAGATTATCCTATCATTCCGACCCTCGTAGGCTAATGAAGGTGGTTAGAGAGTCGTTTGAAGATTGCATCATCTCCAGTGCTCAGTAACTTCCAACTTTGGCTTTCGTTTGAGGCTTCCAAGACTTAGTATGCTCAACTTACTATTTATAGTAAGTTAGTTTTGGATAGAGGACGACCCTTACTATTTTTAGTAAGGCATGTGGTCGTATGGAGTTTCATCAACTTAGCCCCCAGTTCAGATGGCGTAATGAGATATTGGGTATTTAAGGAGTTATTAATGTTTATTTGGCTCAAATAACATTAATAAATAAAAAGGTGATATTATTAAGTTATAACTTAAACTTAATAATTGAGGGTCTAGGTGTCATGAGAAGGGGCCATGTTTATTATTTAATTATGAAGGCGCCATTTCCAAGATGAATATTTAATATTCATTAAAGTGCAAATGTTATATCATTTAATATGTTTTAAAATGTTTTTTGAGGGAAATCGCACCTCTTGAAGAAAATATTATAAATTACCTCGAGGTCAAATTGGGATGCTATTGAGCATTTGATTTGGTGAAGATTGTCTGTGAAGAAGAAGCCAAGGGTTTTTGTCTTTCAAGCCATTGGAGAACGCTAAACTCTTCGTGTTGCAGCCATTTGAGGTGGTGAAATATCAATTGAATTTGGCCAATCGGGAGAGCTTCATCCAAAAGTTTTGTTTGTGCAAAATCAGAATATTGACAAAGGGTTTTTAAGAGCTGAACCAAGGTGTTTTGATGCCAAAAGAAGGAGCAGATTAGAAGTTAATTATTGGTGAGAACTGCCACAAATTCCAATAAAGATACAGCTGCTTTTTACCAATTTATCACAGCAAGGAGATGGACTTCTCAAGGGGGCGATCTAGGTTAAAAAGAGGCAATAAAAATCTCTAAAAATTACAAAGAGGTGCGCCCTGCTTTAGTGAAGCCATCCACAACAGCTTTGATGAAAAAGGATGCAGATTTGAGAAGAATCGAATTAATTCTTCAAGTGTTTTTTTTTGTCTGCAATGTAATGGCAGCCATTGTTATTTGTCAATCTTTTCGGGTATGCTTGTAAATCGTTCTTCTCTGCAAATATTCAATAAAATAAATATTGGAAGTGCTGCAATTTATTTCAGTTATTTGTATTTCATTTTATGTCTTGCATTTGTTTCAATATATGCAAAAATACAAAAAAAAAAGCAAAAACCCTTGAAAACAAGAAAAAAAATTGCAAAAACAAACAAAACAGAGGCAGTTGGGGTTAGACGAGTTCTTACAACTAGGTCAACTGCAAGGATGAGTTTGAGGTGTGTCGGCATAGTTACAACAAGTTCATCCTCTCACAGATATCTGTGTTCATGTCAAAGGATGTGAGAGGATTGTCAGATGATGATGGGGATACACTTCCTCAATACTTTAGAGAACAGGTTGATACGCAGCCACTTCCAGCTGTTGGTTGGTTTGCCAAGGAATACTCATCTATCAAAGAGAGATCAAGCAAAGTTATTCAGAATAGTATACTCTATTTGGATAAAAAGAAGACAAGGAGGGAAATCATGCCAAGTACAGAGCCGCCACCATTGGAATCTTCACTGGCGTCCACATCAAAACCAAAACAAAAGAAAAGGAGCAACCCTCCTAAAGGAAACAAAGTGTTTGATAATTCAAAAGGGAAGGCACTTGTTACAGAAACACATGTGGAGGTAGTCACAAATATAGTTCGGAGCATGTCAAAGTTAGAGGTACAGCCTCCTTTGCCATCGTCAACACCACAACAGTCTCCAGTTTCGGTTCACATTGACTTGGAACTAGGCTCGCCACCACGTAGCAATACCTCTACACATTCCCACTCATCAGGTTTTCCTATGACTAGCACCGACCCTTCCAGTGAGATTAGTCGAGACTCGTCTTAGCTTGAGAATCAGCTGGGTAGGAAGAGGAGGCAGCCATCCTACAAACTAGACTTCTCAGATTTTGATAATGTCTGCCAAGACACACCAGATAAGAGAGTAAAGAAGCAGGTTCATGTAGAGAGGAATCCTGACAAGGAGATCATAATAGAGACCACTGCACCCCCAGAGGACAAGGACTTGAACGAGGTAGAAGTTGAAGACTTCAACGTGATAAAGGTCAACCTTGGTAAAAGCACATGCCAAGCGAAGGTTGGTTTCCTTCAGGTTGCAACAAATAGCATAAAGGATAGAGTCATGAAGGATGGAGAAGACAAAGCAGCCCTCAAGGCTGAAATCTAGTAGCTTCATCAGTATATCTCTAACCTTATGCATAGCACTGAAAACGTCATTGCCTTGCTCCCGCAGATGCTAGAGCTACCAGCAGAGCAGGATCAGCTTAATCAGCTGGTTGTATACGAGAAGCGCCTGAAAGACCGGGAGGAGGAGTTCGTCACAAGGGGTCACAAGGAGTGTTACAAGACTCACCCAAACTCGGCGAGTACTCGCGAGTCCCAAGGTGGGTGACCCTAAACGAGTCCCAGAGACTCGGCTGCTGAGTACTCGCCGAGACTCGCCGGACTCGCCGGACTCGGCAGACTCGCCGGACTCGTCGAGTCTCGTGCCCCAAACTCGGCCATTTTGATTAAATTTTTTTTTTAAAAATTGCATTCTTTTTTTCTCAAATTTTTTAAATAAATGGTGTGCGCCATGAAGGTTTGTGTGGTTTTGAAGGTCTTCATTTGGGCTTGGTGGCGGGGGCTCCGCCCCTCAACCCCGCCCTGTATCGCGACAGGGAGCGCGCCCAGGGCGCTGCCCCGGGACCCCGCAAGGGGCGCTGCCCCTCAAACCCCCGCAAGGGGTGCTGCCCCTTGACCCCGTTGGGGCGTTTCCCCCAAACCCTCATCAAACTATAGGTCTAAGCATGTTATAGGCCAATGATGAATCATGATCATAAAAACCTACAAAATACATATCCCCTGTTGCAAATCTTTGCATCTTTCACAGTCAAAGCCATAATCAAGGATTATCTTGTTTCAAAATTCATACATTAGACAACAAAACATGCAGTCTTGAAGGCTTCAATAAAATTTTAATAATAAAATCCTCACTTGAATATACACACCAATCATTGAGACACAAGCAAATATCATGGCTACATCATCATCTAGGACCTAACTTAGACACTAGCGCATGACTTGTCGTGATATTGGGATGAGTAATGCAAGCTCTTCTGAGCCATAGACTTATTTTTTTAGTTTTGATATTTGTTTTGATGCCATGGATTTCATATTCCATGAGTTTTGTATACATTTGACAATATTTATATATCTGAATGTGTTATTTCCTTCAGCTAAAATTTGCGTTTATACTTATGTGATTGATATATGTTTGTGTATAGGATCATAGTAGTTTCTATTTCATGATGTTATTGTGTATTTGAGGTTTATTCACTAAAGGGTGCATGAAACAAGCTTTAAATCCTTAAAAATCTCTAAATTTCAAGGGTTTTTCTATTTGCCGAGTCTTGGGCGAGTCTAGGCTCCGAGTCCGAGTCCGAGTCAAAAATCGGCTTGCCGAGTCCGAGGCGAGTCCGAGTCTTGTATCAGTTGAGGTATAATGCCTGCGAACTCCATTTGCAGATTCAAGAATCAGAGCGAGACTTGGTGATTGACAAACCAAGAGATGAAATCATGATCTCTCATCTGAGGATGGCATATGACTCAGTCACTGACGAAGAAGATAAGGAAGCTATTTTTTCTTGGAGGACACGATTAATCTTCAAGGAAAAAATACAGGAGACAATGGCTTCAAAGTTGGCCGAGAGCAGAGAACACGTGGCTGGTGCACTTCAGTACGTGAGAACTTTCGTGTCCCAAGTTCCTTGCCAGTATCAACATAAGGGTGGTGAGTACATCAAGCTCACCGACCTTCAGTCAGAGTCGCAGGTGCTCATCCATGGTATTTTTAGTGGAGATTCTGTTGGTTGTAAGTCAGATCAACTTACAGTCATGTCAACGTTATTCGATGAGGCGGTTAAGAGTAGAGGAGAACTTCAGAATCAGATCACGGGTGGTGAGGAGATGTTGCGAAGACACAATGTGCTACAGAGAAGTACCAATGCCCCAAATGGTGATGTAGTCAACAACCTCGTGGAGGGGTTACTTGCTCGAGATCACGGTTAGTGAACTCCAGATTAGGACGTCCCACCTTTTCAAGATAGACATCATATCTAGCAGTTAACTCAACGCCTCTTTCCAAGTTAACTCGTCATTCCACATCTCATGCACGTCTATTTTGGAATTTCCTATGTACAAATGGAGTTTTCATTTAGTTTTCATTCTTCGTTAACTAATGTTAGTTATCAATTAACATGCATATCAATAAGGACTTGCATGTTGTAGACATCCATTTGTTTTAGTTTGTTCTAGTTAGCTGATGGTAGCTTTCCAGTTAACCGTATAGTTGCATACAATTAGGTTTAGCAATAAAATCTCGCATGCTTGCGAGATTGTAGTCAACTCAAGGTGATTTTAGGGTTCCCTACACCTTTGATGTCTATAAATAAGAGCTCTTTGCTCATTTGTAATTAACTTTTGCATGCAATAGCATTATATCCTGAGCCACCTTGCCTGAAATATTGTTGTTCTGTATTTATTCAGGAGCTTTTACTGTGATAATAAATAGTTGTGCCACCTTGCCTGAATGTTATCATTATGGTACTTGTTCATCTTAGTTAAATATAGTTGCTAGTTTGATCATTTATTGTATGCGTGTCTCGCCAATGCAATTTGTTGTCCTAGTTTGCTATCTTATGTTGTAATTAATAGTTATTCTTTCATATCTACGCCTCGAATAGGGGTTCCTCCTCCTTGGAAATCCTGTTGTAAAGTTTATCGTATATCACATTCTTGCTCCTAATTCCTCATGCTCTGTTTTTCTTGAGGGAATAGGATAGATTAAAGCATTTAGTTAGTTATAGTTAAGATCTAAAAAACCAGAGAAAACCCTTAACTGCAACGTTCTTGGTTTCCTTAACTTTGTGCCTCTTCCAGCTGAGTCAAAAAGATAGGATTTTAGAATACTTTACTTTTACGGATATCAGCGAAAGAGGGAGTTTCTCCTCCTAATTTGAAGAGCAGTCATTACGCACTGTGCATAGCTATCTGTACCAACTCGCACTCCAGAGGTGCTAATTGTTACACCAACACAAAAGACGTGCTAGCACTTGAAATTTCTCCACACAAAATTTCGACAACTTTTAGAAATAATGAATTGCTTGGCCTTATGCAAATTTCCTTATAGTGGCGGTAGGAAATGATCTTTTACTGCAATTAAGGAAAATTTGAGCGAAATCAATGCATGTATTTATTTGTTTGCTAAGTTTGAAAAATGGTCATTGATCAAAATATGGTGCAAACAATCAATGACCATTGCTTTTGCTTAATGCATTGCAAAAGAAACTTGAAAATCCTTTGTTGAAGTTGTGATACACTACAACCATGTGACACAATCAGAAGGTGTCAAATGTTGAATAGCTATAGACTAGAGAGGGCCCATGGACATGTGGAAGAAGAACTTTGTGGCATTTTAGAGTAACCTCGAGCTTGGTGTAATTGCGACAAACTAAGATATTGTGACCAAATATGGAATGGCCATGTGTAAAGTGAACCTCCATTGAAGTGAGCACACTATCGCGATTTTAGATAGCCTTTAACAGATAGAAACTGTGATCCAAAGAAAGTATACACTTGAATGAGGTGATTACAAGTGTCAACCATTCAGGCTATCAGATTTTATTTTTTAAGAAGAGTGCGACAAACAGAAAATTGCAATGCAAAGGAGAGTTCCGACCAAATAAGAATCTGACAAATGTCATCATATAGTAGTGTCACAAATGGTATTTGTGATAGAAGACATGAAAGCACGATGCACTAACTGAACAAGATGCAAGAAAAAAGCAACACAGCCTAATGACGAGGACCACTTAAATGGGCACTCAAAAGGTAACTTAAGTGAATTAAAAGGTGTGTGGGATAGTTGCTGATAAACAATCACTATGGAATGGGGCCGGTTATCGAACAAACATAAAGGCATAAGGCAATCACTTAAGTTATTTGGAACGGGCTACAACAAGTCAACCTCAAAACAGAAAAGCAATCGACATCACAAAAATGCCTAGGGTTTTAGGCCTAAAAATAAAAGCATCACAAATAATCAAAAGGAAAACCCTAGGAATTGAAAGTTCCACTATGTGGATTGTTCACACTAGATATATGTGGTGTATGCTTAAGCTAGTCACTATTGTACTTGTGATGTGTCTATGAGCTAGTCATTGTTGTACTTGTGACATGTGTATGAGCTAGTTACCCTATGTATAAGTGATGTATACTTGAGCCAATCATTATGTGAATTTGGAATTTTGGAATGATATTGACCCCTATGTGGTTTTGTGTGTGTTTGTACACTAATGATTGGTATGGAACCAACACTCGATTGGAACATGTTATTATTTTATTGTAATTGGACTAATTGGAAACAAAAAGCTTAATGAACAGTCATGATTTAAAGGTGAGATAAAAATCTCATACAAAAGGAGAGGATGAATTCTCTCTACTATTGGTGTACGAAATACATAGCCTCTAATTCCCAAAAGAGATACATAGGAAGAGTTATCACAAATGAACCCTCAAGGTTTAGGTCTAGGTGTAAAAATGACCTTGACATTGAGAGCTTACCACTTTCTAGTGTAAGCATATGAGTGGTGGCGTCGAGTTGTCGCCACAATTGTGGTTGGAAAAGTTATAAAGTTGATAATTCTAATTTATTTGGAAATGCTTGGTCAATTAAGATAATACTTGTGAATTTAAAATAGAAATTAGTAGTAACCGAGGGGAGGTTGCTACAATTTGCCTAATAGGGTCAATTATGAATCAAATATATGAAAGTATGAATGATATATTAGTTCAAAAATTGCTACCCTTTTCTTTCTTGTTATTCTATTTTGAATGATTACATAGCAGCTTGCACTCTCCTCTAGTAAAGATGATTATATAGAGAGATAGATGACATAGCAGCTTGCAGTCTCCTCAAGTAAATATGCAATAACTGTCAAATATATGAAAGTATGAATGCTATATTAGTTCAAGAATTGCTACCCTTTTCTTTCTTGTTATTCTATTTTAAATGATTACATAGCAGCTTGCACTCTCCTCTAGTAAAGATGATTATATAGAGAGATAGATGGCATAGCAGCTTGCATTCTCCTCAAGTAAATATGTAATAACTGTATATAGAGAGATAGATAGAGAAAGCTTACAATGATATCAGCTTCCGAAGATTTCCAAGCTCCTTTGGTACAGGACCAGAAAAGTTATTGATGCCAAAGGACCTGAAAAAATGAATGTTTTCGAACATTGTATGGTGTAAGATATCTTGAGATGCAATTCAAAGTTCCGTGAGTAAGTAAATTTGGATTGGCTGACCATATGACATGAATGAATCAAATAAATTTAACTAATCAAATTGATTTTGATTTTGATTTGATGCATTAAACTAACACAAGCAGAACATTAGAGGAAGACGCAGAGCTCACAAGTATTGCATCTTGGTGAGGTTCCCCAAGAAAGCAGGAATGCGCCCATAAAAATAGTTCTGGGCCAGGTTCCTACCACAAAATCCGTAGATCCATCTCACAGGATAAGAGAGAGAACAACAAAAATCTATCAAATTATTACTCTTTGAAGTGGCATCAAAAGAACAAGGTAATCTTTCTAAGACAATATAATCAATTTATATAACTTTCTTTTTCTAATAGATGATTTCAATCTGTCCTTCAGTAACTTAATGTTTCCACTTGGTGAATATCATTTTTATCATCCAAACAAGTGGAACATGAACTTACTAACAAACAAGCTTTAAACTCACAGATCGAAGAGGTATGTCAGATTAGCCAATTCTTCTGGAATCTCTCCAGTTTTGTCCAATGCATAGATCCTCCTGAAATAAGAAAGGTCTCCAATGGCTTAGCATTGAGCACAATTAAAATTTCGATTCCACTTTGTAAAAAAGTTCTCAACCTCACTCTAGAAACATTATTGTAAATAACTACTAAGGAACAATTAAGCTTCATCCTGTAACTGTATAATGTTGACGAAACTTTTCAGGCGTAAGTAAATTCAACAATTCTGAAGAGAGATTTGAAGAATTTTTCAAGTCAGAGTAATTTTCAAGATTGAAATCAACACAGCTGAGCTGATGTAAGAGGATGTTTATCAAGATGAACTGATATTTCACCAATTCTTAATCTGTCTGAGGATTCAATCTAGGAAATTTGCGGTAACTTACTATTGTTTATAGTGTGGGAACACATTTTGTTCTTTTTATTTCAATGCATCAGCCAACAGAAGATTAATTTATTGTTTAGATTAAAAAAATTAATTTGCTGACCATCAACATCTGTATGGAGAGTTAGAAGTTAGTTTATAAAAATATCAATATAGCAAGAGTTAGTCAACCTTTTAACAAAATTTGTAAGATATTGCAGTTCAAAGTGCGATATACACGTCAAATACTAACTGAATGTGACTGGATTTTATCTGCAGACTGACACTGAAAGATGGCCCTTATTATGCCTAAGGCCTTTGTCACACCACCCTACGTCTTCAAGTTAATAAATATTACAGAGATCTTAAGCTTAAATTAGGAAAAAGACTTTTTTTGGAGACAACTGTGTATGAAAAGAAATAAAATTGATCTTCCGGTTCTCCTTCAGGATCCATCATTGAGATGAGAACCAGTTCCCAGATAGATTGAACTTTTTCGACTCTTTTTTAAAACTCTCAAGCTTTCCAATCTTAAACTAACAAACTAATTCAGCCATATTTAAAAAATAAAAGAACTGCCCATTTTGCTTTTGATCTTCGGTTAAACCACTAGAAAGCCACACTTAGATGAAAGAAAAGCAGATAAAAGTCAAAAGAAAAATGGCCAATTCATTCAATTTTCAGTTGTTGGTTGCATTAGTTTGTTATTATAATATTGAAGACAGAACAGAGCTCTGCGTCAGGAGACCTCTTAAGAGCTTGACTTGGCTTCAAATCCCCTAGCCCGCTTTAAATCGTAACCATGTGGTGAGGTTGTTGAATAATATATAAGATAAATGAAAAACATTTTATTTCAATTCCACAAAAGAAGTCTCAGACACCTAAAAACCCATCTTCGCCTTTTAATTTTACAACATCAATGATTTCTTAAATAAGAGAATAGGTACATATGATCTATGTTGCTTGAAGAGTTGGAAAAACAATTGCTTTATTAGAAGAAAAAGGGATCAGTGGAGCCTTATCTTCCTAAGAGGAGGTTCCAGGTAAGTTTAAGATGGTTTATGGAAAATAATAAATTATATAATTAATAATACAATCAAATTGAGCAACTAAGTAAGTGTAGGCATTACATTTGTGTAACATGGCAGAGGGTTCCTGAGCAGTCACACTTGATGCCAGGATTTAGACTTTGAATTTCTGTAGTAGAATTGGCTAGGCCAGAGCATGGATCTGTGAGGTTCCATGTTGCAGATGAATCAATATTCCACTTTTCAGAAAGTGACCTTACTGCAGCAACTGTTAAATTCAAACAACACATGGAAGAAGGTTAAGGAGTAGTCAATAAACAACATGCCTCTAAACAGAACAAAATCTTGCATAAACTGAACTTGCCTTCAATGGGATCCGTGACTGCTATTACTTGAGCTCCCTGTAGCAAACATCCAATGCTGTAAACAATACAGAGAAACCAAACTGATGAAGTTGGGACTTCAAACTTTGACATGATGGAGGCAAATTAATGCTGGCTTTTAGTGCTTCCCAAGATATCAGAGCCTTTATAAGCTCCCCAATACTTGAATTATATGAACTGAATTCATGAAGGGATATCTACTGCAAACTATTGAGATGAATTTTGAAAATGAATCCAGATTTGTAAGCATGGTTGATCATATAGGTTGATGTTTTAGTTTTAGCTCCTGGCTGGGGAAATTTGGTTGAAAACTCAAAAGAGATAAAATTCCATCTCTGTCGTTTTCAAAATCTATTCAAAGAATATAGTTTTGTTGAATTGGGTAACGTTTCTGTTCACAGAATATAGTTTCGTTCAATTGATTTTTCTTTTACAAAGAATATGCTTTTCTTTGAACTTAAAACATCCATTTTTCAACAAGTTTGTTAAAAAGTGCGTTTTTATTTTTAACAGTTGAAAATCATACTGTAAGTTTTAATAAGTTTATCTGGTTTTTGAAAACATATCTTAAGATATGAAAGAATTTAGAATACTTATTAAAAAGACTGATCCAATCCATAATGATATGTCTGAAAATAGTACATTTTTGTTACTTGATCAACCTTATGGAGAGGCAAGTACGACAGGTACACCAATCACTAGTAGAATTGAAATTGCAATTAATGCAAACACAAACGATTGGAACGCAATAGTCATGATTGTGATCTCAAAAGTTTCCACCAGATTCAAAAGTCTATAGTATATAGACTTTGATCCCTATCCGATCAAATTTGAATAAAATGCACTATAGATTTTTATTTGATCATAAATTCATCGAAATTATCAAATTCTTTTTTTAATAAAAAAATCAGAAAATTGTGTTTTTTAAAAAATTTGAAAAATACAGTTTTTCAATATGTATATATTTGGACATAGGTATGTTTTGTATAGAACTTAGCTTTTACCATGGGCCATCACAAATTGACAAGTGGGGAGAAATGTGTAGCATTAGCCACATACAATATGTGAATTTAGTTCATTCTGCTTGACAGTTAATTTGGAAATCTCTATTCCAAATGTATCATTTAGTGTGATAGGATACTGTTAATTTTTATATTTTTATTTTCTGTGTTTATTATTATTTAATTAATTATCTATTATTTAATAAGTGTCATGTAGTGGCTAGTATTTATCTTTTAAATATTGTAATAATTTTTTTTTAATGTAAATAAGATTGAAGTAGTATGCATTATATTGTTTCTTGTTTTATTTTTTATTTTTCTTCTCTCACATATATAGAATATAATGAATAGTAGATAAAAAATATAACCATCTATTATCAATTATGTTCAACCAATTGAATTATAATCTTTTGGTTTATATATATGCCTGTATTATATTTAAAATTAATTCTTTTTAAAGATTATAGAATAAAAAATGAAAAATGAAAAATAATAATATATTATTTTATTTATGTTTTTAAAATACATAAAATTGATATTAGATTTAACTACCATCAATTTCATTTGTTTCTAATTTATTAAATGTATTTTCAAAAATATATTCAAATTTTCTTCAAACTTTTTTTTTACTATTAATATTTGATAAATATTAACGAATAATATTTACATAATTATAAAATAATAATATTTAAAAACAACTACTTCATAAATTAATATTTAATATATTAATAATATTATTTACATTTAAATATAAATATATATTATTGCAATATTAAAATTAAATCATATTAATATTCACTACAAATATATATATTTGTATGTAGGGGAGAGGACCCAATAGTTTTGCACTCTAACTTCACGCTTCTAATTATCTTACGTGGAAATTTCAAATCACTCCCAATTTTTTACATCTTATTTGGCAAGTTCCCTGCTTATAACTTTCATTTCAGGGCCCCATAATCAAATATGATGCCACATCAGCATGCTTTTTGTCAAGGTGTCCAAAAAGACCCAAAAAAAAATGTGACCAATACTTATGCATCCACATCATGGGTAGTTGAGTGCTGATGTGGCATCACATGATTGGTTGATTTTTAAGACAAAAGAATACATTTTGTTTACTTATGGATAGTCAAGTCACAACTATTAGACATTATATAAACAACTACTATCACAACTATTGGTAGGTGCAACTATTGGTAGGTGCTCAACTACTGAATCTTCTCCCTATTTAGTATTTATAGAAAGATATATTAATGTTTAATTATACGATCGATACACATAAGTTTTGAAAAAGGGTTAAAGATTTCCTGGAAACGACTTACAGTTTTAACCACGTCTGCAACTGGTGGTACAATTTTGTCAAGGAACTTGTTCTACGACCTCACCGTTAAGAATTACTAACAAAATCAAATAGAAGACGCGTTAAAATATCAGTCCTACTTCCCGTCTCAACTTTAGGAAAACAACGACGAAATGCATTGTAACTGTGAATGGTGAATCAAGATTCATTCAACTACCTCACTTCCATTCTCTGCACGTCAACTTCGTAGTTTATCTTTGGACTAGGGAAGCTGTACAACAAAATCATCACCTAAACCTCTAACCACTCCATTTGAATGTCGGAAAATCTTCAATCAATGACGAGAGCCATAAATATACCAGCTCTCTTTACTTTTTTCTGATATTCCGGCGAATCAGCACTCCTCATAACTTACTAATTCACCAGATGATGGGGTGGTCCGAACAAATCTTCCACCATATTGAAGCCCACCACAGGAAGATTTTGTGCGCTTCGCGAAACATGGTGGATGGAAGGATAACGAGAGGGACGGTTAGAATAGGGTAGAATAGAAGAGAAGAATTTTAACATCTTTAAGGTAAAAGATATTTTATGGGAATCAAAAATCGAGAATAAGTTTTAGTTAGGGTTTGATTTAATAACAGCATGGTTTCATGAGGGGTTTGGGCATCTATATTCATAAATAGAGAAGAATAGGGTAGAATAGAAGAGAAGAATTTTAACATCCTTAAGGTAAAAGATATTTTATGGGATCAAAGAATTGAAAATAAGTTTTACTTAGGGTTTGGTTTAATAACATCATGGTTTCATGGGGGGTTTGGGCATCTATTGTCATGGATAGAGAAGAATAGGGTAGAATAGAAGAGAAGAATTTTAACATCCTTAAGGTAAAAGATATTTTATGGGATCAAAGAATCGAAAACAAGTTTTACTTAGGGTTTGGTCTAAAAACAGTATGGTTTCATGGGGGGTTTGGGCATCTATTTTCATGGATGGAGGTCTTATGGAAAAAAAACAATTGTGCTATGAGATTAATTGGAATCTTTTTCTATAAATAGCAGCCCCTACCTTTTAGACTACAGATTTTAGCTGGTGAAATTGAAGTGGGGCTAGAAATTGCCCCTACAACTTAGGAATTTATTTTTCCAGTTGTCTATCATGTAAATTTTTAAATTCTTTTCAGAAAATAAAAATGAGAGAATTTTCATTTATTTATTATTTTTTATCAAAACACTCCAAAGCATTCCTTAAATTTTGGAGCTTAAAATTTTAAACAGAATTGCAACATTAAATCCATGGGACCAAGAACTTTAAAATATTCCTAAAAAACTAAGCAGCATCCATTGAGACTTTTAAGGAAGCCCCCCTCCATGGGACCTTACCCTAAGGCTCTAAAGAAATTTGCTCAACTTTTTTATGTACATTCTCATATAACACTTTTTTTCAATAACATGGCTGGACATACCTATTCCCAGTGACTAAGATTTCCCAATTCATCTATACTTGGTGTTGGCAAAGTGTTTGTGTCTCTATTTGTTACCAATTTGATTTGGTATCATAAATAAATTATAATAATATTTATAAATAAATAAATTATAATATTTTGTAAATTCTTAAAATTAATTGTAAGTTCTAGTGCACATTATACTGTATAAATTTTGATTTAGTGAAATATTAAAATAAGATCTCAATATTTTTATTCAATAAATTTTGAAATAAATATATTTTTGTTATTTTATTAAATAATATGCATTTTCATTTGTTAATCTTAGGAAACTAAAATAGATTGAAAAAGTAAAGAACTTTTAATTGGTTTGACAATTCAAACAATAATAACTAGTTAAGCAATTTTGATAAATTTTTGTCCTTGCGAAAATGGTATGGTGTGTGGATGTGAACCGGCAGGGAATGGACAATTGTAATTGCTACACATTAGCTCATTATACCTATGTTTGAACTAGGATTGGCATCTAGAAACATTATTTGAGAACTTGTTAGGTAATTATTTATTCTTCTTTGGTCAAGCTCCCTAGATAGACTAATTCAATGGTTTTAAAACAACAATCTAATACAATAGACAAGAATGTAAAGATGATAAGTTGATGTATACTAATGTATCTCATAATATTGCTAGTATGAATGTGTATCATGAATTCTCTATGAATGCTTTTTAATAATCCCTAATTGAATTCAAAATGAATGATGAATGATCTTAAATACAACAATATAGCACACAAATCCACACAAATGTGGGCTAGGTTGGGTAACAATAGATAGTGAAAAATTTAGGGAAAGTTTAAACTTGAATTTTCAAATTTAAAAGTTTGAGGTTCAAATTCATGCATGCGAAAGTGACTTGGAAGATCTATGGATCAAGACCGGTCTATGAAGATGGGATAGGATAAGGCCTTAAGCCAAATTTCACACAAGAATATCCTACTTATAGACTTGTTATTGCATAAAAGATGTTCCAATCGAAATGGACCCAAAACATAAGGAAAAAATGACATGAGTATGCAATTTTCATGATTACATTTTTCCCCAACTTTATGTGCATGGAAACTACTATGAGGATGCATGCCAAAGAAAAACAAGTATTCAACATGAAAATTAAATAATATCAAACATTCAATGGCTATGAATATTGATAGTAATTTGTGTTCTCTCTTCATAATAAGCTCTCCATCAAAAACCTATAAAAAAATCATGTAATGGTTATCTTGTATCATACATTAAAAATAGGCGCTAATTACAACTTGCTTGAAAATCATTTTTGGAAAAGGTAAAGTTAAAAAAATTGAGAAGTGTTGGCATCATGTGCACCATGCCCCACATTGGATTATTATACTTGGTTAAACATTTTTGTTTGTAGTAAATAACATTGTAAGAAATATCTATGAATAATTGGTGTGCATGCCAACACAATCTAGAAGTGGAAACATGTTCCATGGATGAAAGATAATATTTTTGAACATGTACACACTGACCCAAAATATTTGTGCTTCATGAATGCAAACAAGAGTCATTTGTGATAGGGCAAGGCACCTATAAACCCCATAATTGTAATCATTAAAAGAGACCCAATTTATGAGAATACTAAAGTTTTTCCATGTTTGTGTCTAATGTACTTGAGCTTAGGGGTCACGTAATCTTGAATCACCTAAAAAAAATATTTTATTTTATTTTTATTTTTCTATTCATAATACAAATTTCTTAAGTTTTAATTAAAGATGATTTTTTTAGCTTCAATAATACAACCTACATCAATTCAAATAATGTATATTCATTTTTTCTATGTATATTATAAATTTATTAAGTTGTATTGATGTAACTCATTTGAAGGATTAATACAAGTCTTGGATCTCTGGGTGTGGAGTTTTTTCCTGCAAGGGTTCTCCACACAATTCTTGAGTTATGATTTGCGTCTTAATTGTAATCTAATTTCATCTATGATTTATTATTATCTATTTATTTGGATGCATGAAATTATCTACATACTTTCATTGTAAAGTTTTATCCTTATTTTCAATAGTAAGCATGGCTAATCATATAACTTGATGTTTTAGTTTTAGCTATTGGTTGAAGAAATTTAATTGAAAACTCAAAAGAGAGAATTTCATCTCTATCATTTTCAAAATCTTCTCAAAGAATATAGTTTTGTTGAATCGGGTAACGTTTGTTTCAAAGAATATAGTTTTGTTCAATTGATGTTTCTTTACAAAGAATATGGTTTTGTTTGAACTTAAAACATTTGTTTTTCAACAAATTTGTTAAAAAAAAGTATTGTTATTTTAAACACTTGAAAATCATACTGTAATTTTTAATAAGTTGTGCTCTTAAAAAATGAAAAATATTATTTTTCAACAAGTTTGTTGAAATGTTGGAAAATGTAGTGTGGTGCATTTATCAACACACAATAATCCCATTATAATGCATAGATAAGGGCACTTTCAATTGTAATGACTCACATTTATTTGAAACTAAATATTATTTTGATTTTTCTTTGATTGATCATGCATGATATGAATGCAATGCATGATGATTATCTATTGGACATTAGATATATGTTTTGTATAGAACTTAGCTACATACAATATGTGAATTGGACATTAGATATGTATGAAATGTGCAGCATTAGCTACATACAATATGTGAATTGGTCCATTTTATGAATATTATTTAGTGTGATAGAGTTTTATTAATTTATACATTTTTCCTCTGTGTGTTTATTATTATTTAATTAATTACCTACTATGCAATAAGTGTCATATAATGACTAGTACCCATTTTTAAAATATTGTAATAATAATTTTTAATGTAAATAAGAGTGAAGTACTATGTATTATACTATGTCTTGTTTTATGTTTTTTAGATATTTTTTATTTTTCTTCTCTCATATATATATATAGGACATAATCGATAGTAATTAAAAAATATAACCATGTTTTATCAATTGTCCTCAATCAATTAAATTATAATATTTTGGTTTATATATGTGTGCTTAAAGATTATTGAATAAAAAATAAAAAATGGGAATAGAAATATATTATTTTATTGCAATTTTAACATACATAAAATTGATATTAAATTTAACTACCGTCAATTTCATTTTCGTTTAATTTATTAAACATATTTCAAATTTAAATTTAAATTTTCTTCAAATCTTTTTCTTACTATTAATATTATTAATGTATAATATTTATATAATTATAAATAATGATATTTAGCAGTGACTACTTCATAAAAAAAATAAAAAAACTTATTATTAAAAGAGGAAATTGAGGACCTCATCCCCAATATAAATTCTCAACAATTACATCCTAATGAAGTATGAATCTCAATGAGAAGAATAACAACACAACAACTTAATTATCACACCATGCCACTTGGACATTTATGTATTACTAATAATGTTTATAAGACATTAATATTTAATATTTATAAAAAGATATATTAATGTTTAATTATCCAATCGATACACATTAGTTTTGTAGAAGGGTTAAAGATTTCCTGTAAAAGACTTACAGTTTTATCCACGTCTGCAACTGGTTGTACAATTTTGTGAAGGAACGTTTTCCACGACCTCACCATTATGAATTACTAGTGAAGGTTAAAATATCAGTCCTACTTCCTATCTCAACGTCCGGAAAACAACGACGAAATGCAGTGCAACTGTGAATAGTGGATCAAGATTCATTCAACTATCTCATTTCCATTCTCCACACGTCAACTTCAAAGTTTTTCTTTGGACAACCATATCATCACCTAAAACTCTAACTACTCCATTTCAATGTTGGAAAATCTTCAATCAATGATGAGAGCCATAAATTTACCAACTCTCTTAACTTTTTTCTGATATTCCGGCGACTGAGCATGCCTCATATAACTTACTAATTCCCCAGATCAGGGGGTGATTCAAACAAATTCTCCCCATGTAATTCTCAAACAGAGAAATCTTCCACCATATTGAAACCCATGACAAAGAAAAATTGTGCGCTTGTGGAAACACGACGGATGGAAGGTCAAGAGAGGGTGGTTTAGAATATAATAGAAAATTTAACATTCACAGGTTCAAAGATAGTTTATGAGATGATAGAATAGAAAATCAAAATTTAGTTAGGGTTTGGTCCAACAAGGCTCCAGGAAAGCCCTCAATTCTTATTTTATGTTCACACTTTTTGGAGGAGGAGGGGGGCGGGGGGGGAGAGGGGAAGGAAATAACACAGCTGGACATATTTCTATTGGATTAAAAGTTCACATTTTGTGTGCATTTAGATTGTCAAAGTGTTTGTCTTTATTTGTTAACTAGCATATATATATTTAAAATAATCTATATATAATAAGCTAAGAGATATTTTTGTTTAAATTTTTTTAGATTATTTTTTAATATTTGTTTTTGAAAATTTGAATGAAAATTTGAAAAAGTAATAAATTAAAATGATTTCAGAAAAGAAAAATTATAAAAATCTCCTCCAAAAAATTAGAAAATATAATAAATTAATAAATAGCATAAACTATTCTTATTATAACTTATCAATGTGGGGGCACATAGATTTAGTTTTAAAATATATTAAAAAAACGCTGACAAAAATCATGCAGCTTGCGTGGACAGAAAGTAGCTTTGTTAGGACACGGTGGGATACCACTCCTCCACTTGTCAATATTAAATAAATAAAACTACCTTTTTAACTCCCCCCACCAACAGTCGAGATTGAAGGATAACCATTTATAGTGTTTCAAGGAAAGGAAAGGAAAGGTCCTTTTATAGTCCACGATACCAGGCGGTCTGTTTTTGGGTCTACAGATGGCTTACAGTATATGAGACTCCTCGTACTCCCAATATGAGGGAGGCACCTAACTCATGCTCCACAATACGAGGTGTACATACCTTACCCCCTGCAGGATTTGAACTTGTGACCTTTCTTTCAAGAATACAAGTTCTCCACCATACAAGTTCATGAAGCCTAGATAATAATTATGACTTGCATGCGAAATCTAATCGAATTTATCCAAAATTTCTAATCATTTTTAGAGTGAGGATATAAACGATGAGGATTTATTATTAATGCGAGATTTAATGTGGATTTTTTGTGTCCATTTATAGCATTTCATGAAGCCTAGATAATAATTCTGACTTGCGCACGAAATCTAATCGAATTTATCTGAAATTTCTAATCATTTTTACAGTGAGGATATAAACGGCGAGGATTTATTATTAATGTGAGATTTAATGTGGAGTTTTTGTGTACACTGAATCTTTTAGTTCATGTTGTTTTTTGATGTAGGAAGCCTCTTGGCTTAACAATTTGGTTCGACATAATAAATATATTATAATAATATTTATTATAGTATTTTGTACAATTATTGAAATCAATTGTAAATTTAGTGTAGATTATATTGTACAAAAGTTATAATTATTTTTTATTTAGTAAACATTGAAATAAGATCTCAATATTTTCATATAATGAATTTTGAAATATATATATTTTAATTATTTTTATTAAATAAAATATATCTTTCATTTGTTAATGTTAGAAAATTAGAATAGATTTAAAAAATAAGAACTTTTAATTGGTTTGACAATGTTGGTGTTTTCAATTGATTCTTTAATAACTTCTAAAGATTAACCATGTCTCATGCTCAAGGGTATTAGGAGATTGGCCAATGATTTTTTTTTGTTTTGTTAAGATCAATTCCCTTTGCATTTTAAGCTTCAGAAAACTTATATTGGTTTCCTTTATGATACCATTCAAAGATATGCACTACAACAGTAAAATGATATCTAGTAGATTCATTCCTATACACAAGTATGACAAGGATTTACACAACACAATAAGAAAATCTCTACTATCCTTGCAAACATTCAAAACCCTATATGAGACTCAATAATTACAAATAAATTACAACTGCCTTATGATTTGTCATTTTAGATTTGATTTGGGATACTACAATAGTTAAATGTTGATGGTAGTTATTTCTTTGAAAACCTTTCAATTTCATATTTTGTGAGTTGTAAGAAACAATTTGAAATCCTTTGTATTTAATCTTACCATCACATTTATGTCATGGCTATGCATAAGTGTTAACTTTCCTTTCCTACTTTCTGGTTAAAATTATACCCCATCTCTAAAATTCAAAAATTAAAATTTTGATCATAAAAGGGAGTTGTACCTTATTAAAATTCAGAGGGAAGTTAATCAACAACTTAGCCAACTGTTTGTTACTTATTTGTCTTCATTTTTGGGCATAATAGAGTCATAGCATTTACTTATTTAAGAAGAAAAATCTATTAGCCAACAAATATATTAGACAAGCACGCAAGTATGCCTAAACTGATGTATGGTAATGTATTTTCAAAAAATTACTAATATGGATGTATCATGAATGATCCATGACAATGCTTTTCCATAATCCCATAATTGATTTAAAAATTAATGATGAATGTATTTCAATACAACATAGCACACAAATTCACACAAATGTGTGCTAGGTTGGCTCACGATAAATAGAGAAAAAATCAAGAATGGATTAAATTTGAATTTAAAAATTTAAAAATTTGAGGTTCAAATTCAAACACACAAAAGTGACATGGGTTGATTCCATAGACACAAATTTAATCAACGGTAATGAATAAAATATTTATAGATCAAGACCAATATCTAGGGCTAATTGATGATGGGATGGGATAGGATAAGGTCTTAAGCCAAATCTCACAATCACACAAGAATATTCCACTTATGGACTTGTGTGCATTCAACATGAAAAAAAATAAAATTCAAACACTCAAAGGCAATGAATATTGGCAATAATTTTTGTACTCTCATAGCAATCTCTCCATGAGAAACCTACCAAAAACATCTAATGAGTATCATGTATCACACATTAAGAATATGCACTAATTACAACTTTCTTGAAAATTGTATTTGAAAATAGTAAAGGTAAAACACATTGAGAAGTGTTGGCATTATATGTACCATACCCCACATCGAATTATTATACTTAGTTAAATATGTTTGTTTGTAGTAGATAACATTGTAAATCTAAAAATAATTGGTATGCATGCCAACACTATGGAAGTGAAAACATGTTTCATGGATGAAAAATATTGTTTTTGACACATGTACATGTTGAATCAAGTCATTTGTGCTTCATGAATGCAAACAAGAGTCATTTTTAATAAGGAAAAACACTTATAAAACCCCACAATTGTAACCAGTAAAAGAGAGTCAATATACGATAATACTAAAGTTATGTCATGTTTATATTTGATGTAGGAGCTTAGGGATCATGCAATCATGAATCACCCAAAAAAGAGAACATTTAATTTAATTTTTATTTTTCTATTCATATTTAGATTTCTCAAGTTTTGATTAGAGTTTAGCTTTATGGTTTTGATAATACAACCTACACCAAGTCTCATAATGTATTGGAGTAACACAAGGTTAGTTGGTTGAGTTTTGATTTCCTCTCAAAGATTGAGGCCAAATTGGTAGTCTTGAGCCTATTTGATGGTACTTGAGGGATAATATATCTTAGGAAGGTTGTGCAATAATAAGGTGACTATTTTAGTTTATATTTCACATTCAAAGGATGAGATGAGATATAAAATATTCAAATTAGAACTAGTCTCCTTAACTTAGAAGATAAAAATATGCATTCTTTGACTTGTGGTAAAAATGGGTCTAACTAGAACTAGTAAGGGTCAATTTGATCCTTATTGAAGACCTATTTCTTGGTGTCAAATAATTTAATAATTTCTTATGTCTTAAAATGATGAAAAGATTCTCTAAACTATAAATATATCATGAGTTTATCCTCATTGACGTTAGATCATGAGTGCCAATTTGAATTTAAGAGGATTCATGAGTGTGAGTGGTGAACTGGGGTATGAATAGTCAAATTTGAATTGGTGCTTAGCAAGAATTGTCATGTTTGGGCTAGGGGACAAGGGGCCTTTAGAGGCCTCTCTATCCTTCAAGATTCCTCATGAGGGATTCTCCTGTGAATTTGTTAGAAATATAAAATAGATCGAATAACCCAAGAAACTTTTGAAGAGAAAATCAAAGTTTCATAAACTAGAAAAACATAAGAATACAAACCAGGACTTTGAGAGATTATGCAATGTCAATGTAACATAATTGCATTAAGAGCTTCCAAGCTGAAAAGATACAATGCAAAGATGCATGAATGGATGCAAGAGTATTGAAAGAATGGATGCAAATACAAGCTAGGTAGTGAGTTTATGTAGAACTTAGGACAAGAGGTAGGTGGAAAATTCAACCAATAAGAATCAACCACAAAAAGTTGAGATGGACCACCAAAAGTGGAGGATGCCACCAAAAGTGGAAAGTGGTTCCACCCTTTAAGGAAGGGGACTCCACATCATTTATCTCCTAGTTATTAAATAATAAACTCACTTTATTATCCTAAGGAAGCTCAATAAAGTGTAGGAAAAACCTAGGACTAAAGGAAAATAAATTAACCCACTAGGAAAATAAAAACCTATACCAACAAGATTTTCAGAAACCAACAAATCTAATTGGGCTGACAAGGTTATGAGAAAATTAGCACATTGTGATCACTCTGCTTTGTGTAGATCTTTCAAAGTGTTTTGGTCTAAAGAGGGCATGGGGTTCAGTATTTGAGATACACTTGTGGAGAAAACTATAGCTTTAATGGAGAATGCACTGATAGGTATGTTCTTCTATACTCACCTCAATATTGGCATTGTTAGGAAATGGATCAAATCTATATGGAAGGTTGAAGGAAAATTTCTAGTAATTAGTGCCATGGATGAGGGCCTTTTCCTTTTCTCTTTTACCTCCTTTGAAGACCTTAATAAGGTTCTCATTGACGTTCTGTTATTCTTGGGTTAAAACAATCTATCTCTCTACAAATGAAAACTAGATGTTGAGCCTCAAGGTGATCTTGTGCCATTGTAGCTAATTGGATTTGGCTCCCTAATTTTCCCCTTGAGTTCTAGGATGTACAAGTCTTTATGGGTATCACCAACACATTGCTCCAATACCTAGTTGTGGATAAATTCACAAAAAAGAACCAAACTAGTCTTTGCAATAATTTTTGTTAATGTTTAGGTGAATTGTGTTCTTCCTAACATAATCACTCCAATCCAAATTTGGAATGTGGACTCATAAGTCCCTCTATGAAAAATCTAGGATCTATTGCCAAAACTATTAACATTTCAGGCACTTGGTGAATAAATGTCCTATCAAGAAGCCAATATCAAAGCATCCCAAAAAATCCATAGAAGGTAATGTGTTGACTAGACCCAACCCTAACACTGATTTAGTCATGGAGGTGTCTTGTCCCCAGAAGGTTGATTCAACTAGAGTATGCAAGGAAAAATAATTAGAGGGAGTGACTTTTCCATATAAATTTGATTCAACTAGATTAAGCTAGGTAAATGAATTAGAGCTCTACCCTTTTCATAAGGACATTTTGAAACTCTTTAACTCTCTAGATCCCCATCCTTTTGTGGAAGTGTTCTCGGCCTTGGAGCCTTCTAATAGGTTGGAAGAGAGTAACTCATATATAGTGACCATTCCTCCCCTAGAAAAGAAGTTAGTCAAGGAAATATTTCAAGTTGAGGGAAGGATGGAGCAACTTAACTTGTTTAATCTAGTGGTAAAGTAATCAAAGGAGGTTTCTCCTTCAATCCCCTTGAAAGTGGATATCTCTCCAAGTAATCAATTAGTGGTTAACGTATTTTCCAAATTTAATCCTTGAAAAAGTTCACAAATAGATTCAAAAGAGTTCTCCCCTCCTTTCATAAAGAAAAAAAGTAGGAATAAAGAATATAGAAATATAGCTAATGTAGGATTGGATTGAAAAACTAGAAGACCCACAATAACAGAAACAAGATCCAAGGAATTAGATAAAGAAGTAGCTTGTGTCAAACAAAAAACTATGGAGATGTCCTCCTAAAAGAAACAAAAAATTATTATTCTCTCTTGGAACTTAAGAGGGATTAATAGCCCATATAAGTAGGTTCTATTAAAAAATCACTTAAAAAGAGAACAAAGTGGACATTGCTTCAATTTAGTAATCTAAAATGCATGAAAAAGTATGGAAATGGTGATTAAATCTATTTGGATTGGAGTAAAACTTATTGCTCCTCTAATGTTGTTGGTTCCTTAAGGGGAATAATAATTATGTGGAACCCACAAGTCACTGAAGGAAATGAGATTAATAAATATAAAAATCACCTTCAAGTCAATTTTCAAAGAAAGGAGAAAAAATAAATATGGAATCTAATTAATATCTATGCCCCCAAAATCAAATTGGAAAGGGACTCTCTTTGGGACCTTTTGTCCAACTATTAGCTTGATAATTCTAATGACTTATGGATGGTTACAAGTTATTTTAATACCCCTTGTCTTATTCAGAGAAGGTAGGAGGTTTGGGGGATTACTCAGACAATATGGTTGGGTTGGATGATTTTCTTTCTAAAACTACAGTTATGGATGTTGACCTACAAGGTTATCTATTCACTTGGTCCAATAGGATATCAAGTTCTCACTCCATTAAAGTTAAATTGCACAAACTCCTTATCTTTGTTGCTTGGGGTATTATAGCTAATACCTCCCTCCCTAACCTCCTAAGAGTTGGATTTGACTATAGCTTGTTGATCTTGAATTGGTTTGAACCTTCAAGGAAAGGTCCTACCCCTTTAGATATGAGATAATATGGTCATCACATTCTTAGTTTAGAAAATGTATATCACTAATTGGTGGTAACAACCTCAAGATAGGAATTCCATGTTTATATTGGCTTACAAACTAAAAAATATAAAGGAAAGAGTAATAAAGTGGAACAAAACTTCTTTTGGAAATATATTTGAGAAGAAAGACAACCTAAACAAGAAATTAAAACAATTGTAGGATGAAATGGAAAAATAAAACAAAGATGCTAAGCTTTAAAGAGAGGAAACTATTGTGAGAGAGGAGTAGAAGAAGATGGTCATAAAAGAATAAATATTCTAGAATAAAAAGTCAATAATTAATTGCTTACTTTGGGATATATGAATACTAAGTTCTTCCATCAATCTACAACCAAACATAGGAAGATGAACTCAATTTCAAGTATGACCATTAAATATGGGTCATTTGTTGAATATAAAGATGAGATAGGGAACATATACATTCATTTATTTCAATCCTTCAATAATACTCAAAGTATGGATTACAACTCTAGGGTTGTCAAGAAAATGCTTGAGGTTATCCCCCATATTTTGAGAAAAGAAGACAATAATTTCTTGGCTACAATTGTCTCTTTGGAATAAGTAAAAAAAAGTGTTTTATCCTTTCACCCCTACAAGGCTCTAGGCTCAAATGGGTTCCCCCCTCTTTCTTCCAAGAATTCTAGGATATTTTTGGTTGGGATCTCTTTCTAGTAGCCAAGGATTGTATAAAATTAGGTTCCCTATTGAAACAAATGAACAATACATTTATTGTCTTGATTCATAACAAGCTGGACCCAAAAGGAATTCAAACTTATAGGCCCATCAGTCTTTACAACACTACTTAAAGATCTTTTATAAAATATTGGTTAACAGAATTCAACCTTAGAAAAAATGATAGCTCCAAACCAAAAAGGTTTTATGAAGGGGAGACAAATACTTAATGCCTTCATCGACTCACAATAAATAATCCATTTGATGGACAAGTGCAAAAAGCAGAGTATGATCCTAAAAATAGATATATCAAAATCCTACAACAAATTTTGTTGGTGCTTTCTTTTTGTTGTGCTCAAGATATTTGGCTTCTAAGGAATACCGTTGAAACTAGCATAGGAGTGTGTTTCCACACCCAAATTCTCCACTCTCATTAACAATATGCCTGAAGGATTATTTGAAATTGGTAGGGGATTGAGACAAGGGGGCCTTTTATCTCCTTACTTGTTCATCTTAATGGTTGAGGTGCTTGACAGAAACATCTCCAAACATGTGTCAAACAAGGATCTACAAGGAATAAGACTAGTGTCTAGTATTCAACCCTCTTCTCATAAATAATTTGTTGATGGTACTATCATGTTCGGTATGCCATGCCTCCAAGAAGCATCCTGGTGGAAAAAAATCCTCAATGATTATGCTATCTCTAGTCAACACATCAATTATGAAAAAAGAAATTTATTGTTCTTTAATACTAAAAAAAACCAAAAGAAAATTATCTCAATGTTGGGTTTCTCTCTTGGTCCCTTGCCTACTACCTACCTTGGTCTCCCACTACCAGTCAAAAATACTAAATCTTCAACCTAGAATAGGATAATATAAAAAAGCCAAAGAAGCTAGTAGCATGGAAGGGAAAACTGTTAAGCCAAGTAGGTAAATTTATCCTGCTTAAATCCTTCCTCCAAAGTATTCTCACCTATTACCTATCCATATTCAAAATCCATTCCTTTCAAGTAGCTAGGATATAGAAAATCCAAATAAAATTCCTATATAATAGAGCATAAGAAAAAAGAAGGTCGGCTCTAATAAGTTGGAATCAAGGATGTCAAACTAAAAGGAATGGAGGTTTAGGTTTAAAAAATATAGGCCTGGTCAACAAATCCCTCTCAGCCATAATGGGTTGGGAAAATTTAAAACTGGAAAAATATTGGTGTAACATCCTAAATGCCAAGTATCTATAAGGAAGAAATTCTATGATTAATCCCACTATCCCCAAGGGCTCAAATTTATGGAATATCCTTCTAAAATTGAGGGGTCTCGTTATCAAAGGAGTTAGATGGAATCTTAGGCAGGGAAAACTTTAAGAACCCCCCCCCCCCCTCAACGAAGGTGTAAAATCCTAGCAAATCTTGTATACTTCCCGATAAAAAATATTAATTTTATTGGCGATTTTTTTCATTTTTCAGGAAAAAAAAATCCCAATTGGTGAATCTTTTATAATCCCTAGAAGTCTGTGGAAAATCATGGTGAATTGCAAATTTTGTTAATCGAATAAAATATTTTTCATTGGCGATTAAAACCATTTTTTCAAACCAGAATTTTTTTCCATTGGCGAATTAATCTTGTTTTCAAAACAGAAAAAAAAAAAATTGTTGGCGATTTTTTTTTTCAAAGCAAAAAATATATTTTCATCGGCAAATTAAACAGAATCTCAAACTAATAAAAAAATTCAGTGGCGAAATAAATGGATATGCCAATAAAAAATCATAGGGACTGTTCGATGAATATTTGATGGATGACTGTAGTTGCATTCTAGAAGTAAATCTCTAAAGCACTAGACTTGTGAATTGAAACCTCTGCAATAACACTAGAACCGTTAGATGCAGAACGTGGTGAGATCAAGGCTCATCGCTCATTACTCATTCTATCTTTTCAATGCCTCGACATTGTACATTTCATTTAATTGAAATACTCAATATTTTTGAAGAAAGTGTGGTTGTTGTATTGCTAGTGTTGGCACCTGGCAGCGGCAGATTGACAGTGGTGGCGATTAATGCCATATGTGATATGACCATTCGAAACAATTTCTTGGACAACTCATAGCTTTAATGAAATAAGATTTGTAATAATTTCATATCGTTTGAGTGGCACTGGTGATTTTGACAGCTTGTCAGCTTGAGGTACAATTGGCATGTAGCTAGACGTCAATCAAATTAAAAAAATTCCATAAATAAGGATAGTGAATAGTGGATAGTGTCATAAGGGTTTTCATTTTCTAGGGTTAATAAAGATTCATGAAGAAGATGATGTGGTATTATTGGGGATACAATAAATTCTCCTGCCTATAGTTATGTAGTTACAGAGTAATCAGTAAAAGACGAATTTCCTTCAAGTTCAAAATGGGTGGAATTGGAAAGAAGTTGATTTGGTTAACCTGACTTCTCAGACAGGTTTTGAACCAAGGTGAGGAGATATGATGGAGGTAAGTGCTATATCAGTGCATGGAAGTTGCGTGCAAAAGATGGGAGCAGATTTGCTACTCCTCTTGTATCTTCACAGCTATCTTCACAACTCCCTATTCCCCAGCATGGTTGGCTAGGCAAGCCCCATGCATTTATTTTCAAAGAGACATTTGTGTTACATATTTTGCATGAATCTAGTTCTCAAAGGGGATAAGTACATTTTGTATCTTCACAACTCCCATTTCCCAAGAATTATTGGAACCACCTTTCCCCCAACGTTTATTTTCAATGCCACATTTGTAGTATGTTGTCATGAGTAGAAGCTTGGAATCATGGATTTATTTTTAGAGTTACATTTGTATTAAGTTGTCACCAACAAAAGCTTGGAAATTGGAATCAATTTGTAATCCATTGTCATGAGCAACAACTTGGAATAAATTATTAAATTGGAATAAAATAAATGGTTGTGTTGTGTTATTCTTCATTATTCATTTACACTTATAGTAAAGAGTTATTTTCTAAGTTCAGAACTTCAGTGTCTATTAATATATTCAAATCAAATTTTTTCCTTTTAGAAATTAAGTAATATACTTTATGCAATATGCACGTGATAATTCATGGTTATATCAAGCCATCGGGGGAGTGCAATAATTTGTTCCATCGATGTTTATGTGTTACAATGATGTGCTTACTTTTTTCGACTCTATCGGTATATCAGGGAGAGCACCTTATGAGTTAGCCCGATAGAGTATTGTTACACCGATACTAGGTTGTGAGCTATTTTCTTTGAGCCATCAGCGAGGCTGTGATGGGGGTTTTGTCGATAAAGCATTGTTAGGCCGATGCCAATGGTATTGAATTTTGTTAGGAATGGGGGAAGGACTACGAGTACGGGATTTCAAATATGTTTATGGATGCAATGTAGGCTATAATATGGATCTTGTCACACAAATTTCTACAATTTGTATTGATCATAAAATCAAAGTGTGGTATATTTTTGTGGTATATCTATTTAAGAAATAAATGCATGCAGATTTAAAAGTAAAACACAAAGCAATACAAATGAAAAAAGAAAGTTGCCATCAAATTGACAAAAAACATTATAAACACTAAATGTTGTCGTTATTGATTGAACTAATTTTTCATTGACCTTATCCCTTGCTTCCCCATATCATTATTCATTTTTTTAAGTCCTTTCCAATGTTAAGTTACCGACCCCTTGGCCTTGATGTCAATCCTTGCGCACAAAAGTTTAAAACAACTTTTTTTTATATACGTAAGAGTCATATTTTATTAATATAAGTCTGAAGTACATATTTCTGCCATGCAGGTAATTTAAGCAAAAATATATCATGCTACCCCTCCCATCAGAATTCCTTTTACAACAGCCAAATGATATCAAAACAAACCCTAGTAAATACTAAACAAAAAAACCCATTAATAATATTGACATTGATTAACCAGACGAGACTGTCAAAGCATAGACGTAAGACGAACCAAAAACTATCATCTATGAGACAAAAAAGAGCTATCACCAGTTTACAAAAAATTATTTAACAGTGCAAATTCTTTGAATTCCTCCTTCCAATCCTCACTGTCGACCACCATTAGACCAAATATTTTTTTTAGAAAAATCATAGCAATTGCGATAATCGCCTGCTGGCGCATTAATCCAGGTCCTTGCAAATCCAGGAGAAATGGGTATATCTTCACCGTATCCTCCATTCCCACTCTCTCCATGTCACAAGGCCACGGGCACCCTCTACCTTCTACCACCACACGAAGAATCTCATCCATCCCTCTAAGCAAGTTAGGTTTAAAAATTTTGAGTATTAAGCTTCTAGCTTTCGATTTTAGCACCAAGTAATCCAACAAAGAGGCTAAGAACTGAGAAGAGACCTATAAATTATCTTTTCCATACTCTCTACTTTCTAGATGGTCGGAACCTAGAACCATTTTCATAGCCACTAACACGATCAACGACTCATAATTTAACAGAATCAGCTTGAGCCTTTGGTCTATGATGGCCCTAAAGGAAGTCAGGCTAGTCAACCTCTTCGTCTTTTGAAGCGAGATGGGGGTATCGGCCCCAAACCAAGCCAAGTCTACCACAGAAGCCTCAACGACATTGAAAAACTTGGAAGACTTGGCCATTCGGCTCCGTACTAAAAACTCTCGACAGAAAAAGAAACTACACTCTTCACACAAAAAGGATTCCGTAATGAAATACAAAGAGTAATAGGCTTGCAAACTTAAACCTCTGGAATCACCCTATAACTGTTAGACTTAGAAAGATCAATGATTAAGAATTTTCAACTCTTAGACCTAAGATGTTTCACTCACTTTAATGTTCCAATTTTGAGAAAAAAAAGCATTTAAAGCACTTTGTACTGCTAAGTGTCAACTGTCAAGTGATTTTTTTTTAAGTGAGAGGGTCAGCACACGAGGATATTTTTTAAGTCCTTTGCAATGTTAAGTTACCGATCCCTTGGCCTTGATGCCAATCCTAGCACACAAAAGTTTAAAACAACTTTAAGTTAATATCATAAATTACTCAAATTTCAATTGTTGGATGAACATTTGATGTATGGTTGTATTTGCATTCTGTAATGAAATACACAAAGCGATAGACTTGCGAACTTAAACCTCCAGAATCACCCTATAATCATTAGATTTAGAAAGATCAATGGTTAAGAATTTGCAACCTGTAGACCTAAGACATTTCATTCACTTTAATGTTCCAATTTTGAGAAAAAAGCATTTAAAGCACTTTGTACTGCTAAGTGTCAACTGTCAAATGATTTTTTTTTAAGTGAGAGGGTCAACACACATGGATATTTTTTCAAGTCCTTTGCAACATTAAGTTGTTGGCCCCTTGGCCTTGATGCCAATCGTAGCGCACAAAAGTTTAAAACAACTTTAAAACACATGTGTCATGTTTATTTTTTTAAGTTAATATCATAAATTACTCTAGTTTCAACCGTTGGATGAACATTTGATATATGGTTGTAGTTGCATTCCATAATGAAATGCACAAAGTGATAGGCTTGCAAACTTAAACCTCTGGAATCACCCTATCACCGTTAGATTTAGAAATATCAACGGTTAAGAATTCGCAACTTGTAGACGGGTATGTGCACGATCATGATGGGCCAAAAAGTGGTGATATGTAAGTGATATGATGGCCCATGTGGCTGATGACTTTTTTTTACCCAAAATTGATGAAATGAAAAGGGTTTTTAAAGGAGATTCTTAGGTTTCCACCAATATAAATTATACTTTACTTTGAATTTAATAAATAATTATTATTCATTTTCTATTTGAATTATGACTAAAGTCCATATTGATAGGCTAATTGAAAAACATCTATAACTTTCAAACAGTATCACATTTTTTTAATCCAAAACATGTGTCACATTCTATGCTTCACATACTATAGGATTAAAAAAATAAATTGAATTTCATGAAGTTTTGACCAAGTTAAGGTGGTCATACATACAAGTTTTTATATTTTTTAAAAATTGTAATAAAAAATTCATAATTAATTATTTAATTGGAAAAAAATTACAAAAAATATGCATCACATCGGGACATTAGTCCTCTACTTATATCTAAAATATTATAAAAAATATTATCATTTTATTATGGTTAGAGTGGTCAAACAAACACCTACTTCTTATTTTTCCCTAAAATTTAAGTACTACTCCATTGAAATTTCAAATTTTCACCAAATAGATTTAAAATAAATAAATAAACCTAGTAGTTTAGAAACTACATTGAATTTATTACAAATTCTATTCTTACATATTTTTGAAATAATATAGATAACTTATTCAAATTTTTATGTCAAGTTGCCTAACTTTGATTTTTTGAATTTTCATTACCACTTAAGGGATTGTTTTTCCATGATGATCCTGCACATACCCAGACCTAAGACGTTTCATTCACTTTAATGTTCCAATTTTGAGAAAAAAAGAATTTAAAGCACTTTGTACTGCTAAGTGTCAAGTGATTTTTTTAAAGCGAGAGGGTCAGCACACACAGAGATTTCAGTATTCACTCTTCAAATTGCTCATTGAAGTGCACCACCCTATTTTGGATTCCACAGTTCCACTTCCAACAAAGCCATTCCAGTTTCCATGACTGTTAGCATTAATATTTTCAAGAGTCGGGACTCAGAATCTGAGCAATTGAAAGAATTCTTGTGGCTACGTTTCATCGTTTGACATTTCTTAAAATCTTATTTTGTCAAACTTTGAAGTTTGGGTTTAGAGACTTAAGAATTAAGAAAAATTAAGGAGGACTAATAGGTATTAGGGAATTCAAATTTCACAACTTCACATTGTATAAGCATGTCTACACCAGTACCACTAAAGCAATGTCCAATAAAAAATACATTATGCAGAATTGCTTAAAACCCCAGGTTTAACTGATGGGTACCATGATATTTATGATCCTAAAATGTATGGTAGGTGTACCTCAGAACTTAGATTTTCATCTCAGAATAATGCTGCAAAGAAAACACAAGTTAATAGTATCAGTGCATCATGGGTAACTAGATTAGCGTGCATGATGTTACATGAGGTTTTCCTTTGCCCAAAATTTATCATGGTTTGTGCCCAAAATTATGATGATAACAAAAGAGATTGTTAATAAAGATAGCAAAGAAGTATTGTTATCCATTAATGTAGAAGAACTTGGAAAAGTGTTGGGGTTTACAATCAAAGAATTTGGAGACATCCACATTGACCTAGAAAAGCTTGCTAGTGATTATGAAGCAGTGGAAGAAAGGGAGAAAAAATGATTTCTTAAATAAAATAGTTCAGGATAGAAACAAATTGAAAGTTGATAATAAGCCTCCTTATGATTTGGATATTTTTAAACCATGGGTTTAGGATACTATTGCCATGCTAGCATTTTGCCTCAGTCTGGATAGCAACTTGGAAGTGGGTGCAAGCCTCCTTGAAATGATATTTAATATCCATTATGGTGTTCAACATGTCAAATATAATTTTATTTAGCACATTGTAGAATCCATTCATAAAGAATTTTTAATGATTAAAGTAGGTTTCCCCAAGACATTTAGGTTCACAATCTACTTATGCTATCTTTTTCTATTCAAATTTAAAGGAATGTTTTAGACCAACAAGCTTCAGATTCGGCCCTATAGTAATGCTGAGGAAAAGAAAATGGCTCCAGTATATGAATGGACCACTGAGATAAGGATGCATGATTCTCAAAGCAACTACAATCATTTTGTAGACTAATTTTTGGCTCCATTGCATCAAGCAATTTCAAATACTCCAATGCCTAGATTGCTTATGTCATGCCAAAACTGCATTCAACTAGGAAAATAAATACAATTGGTTGATTGGTACTTAATGGAAGAATATATTGTGCTAAGATTTTATGGATCGAGAGTACAACCATACAAACTTCCAATACATGTGAAATAAAAGGTCTTTGCATTGGAATATGTAAGGAAGGTGCAGAGTGCTGATGAACTACACTTTCTCAATCAAAAAAAGAAGACCTTATTTCCTTCTTTACCTTTTTCATGTGGAGGTTTCACATTCAAGAGAAAAGTATTTAGTGTGGCATATAATCTTTTTTATTTTTTTTATTTTGATGCTACTGTCACTGGCAGTATGATCCATGTGACATCATTAAATCAATGATTGTGGCCAATAGGAATGTTGTAAGTAGAATTCAACATCAAAGTAAACCCTTGCTTGAAAACTTGAGAAACAAGGATTCTTGGGATGAGGTCAAAATAACAATGGAGAAAAGTGTTGCTGAGAATGGTAGTTCTTTTGAACAATTGTCAACATAAATTATGGCATTGCATCGAAAGACAATAAATACATACAATGATTTTTATGAAAAAAGTGATAAACCATCTAGTAGAGTAAAAATTCTAGGTTCTCTAGAGAAGGAAGTTACAGATAAAAATTGGTCATGATAAAAAATTACTGCCTTTTGGTCTATGAGGAAGGAGCTAGGTGAACCAAGAGCTCTTGCAGAGTATGGAGATAACGAAGAAGATAAAGAGTTTATCAAATTGTGGAATATAGAGCATCCTGAACATGGAAACAAAGAAAGTGATGATGAATCTAATGATGATAGGGAAGAAGTAGAACAAATCCATGTCAATTACAAACCTAGTTTAAGTGAGGCCACAAAAGAAGCATATACTTTAGGAGCAGTCATAGCTGAAAAAATGGGTTATGAAGGTGGTGGTTTGGGGTCCCAAAGACAAGGCCCTTGGATGGTAACATATGTTGAGCATAGAAAACTAGTTGATAGATATAGCCTTGGGCTTGGAGGTGAAAAAGTAGACCAATGGCATACAAGTCAATTTGTTAAAGCTTCAAATCCTCATCCTCATGGTCAGATACAATCTCAACTAGGACATGCCCATGGTGGAGAGCTTAGTGCAACTGGCACTGCCATTGGTGGTGATGGTATGGGTAGTAGTACTAGTAGTGGTCAACATGTGCTACAACAAAAAATTACACACAAGAGGAAAACAATACAAGATACCACAAAAATACCAAGTGATCAAGGCAAACAAAAGAGGCAAAGGATTTTGGCAAGTCCAAGTCACACTATTAGTGGATCCACCATAAAGGAGTTATTTCCAAGCACTCCCTCACTGCCAGTTAGTGTGGTTGTGACATCATTAGCAACTACAAGAACTCCTATTCCTTCACCATTCAAGTATTCCATTGTTCCTACGTCCCTAGGTTATGATTTCATTGAAGAGTTTAAAAAGAAAAGAAGCAATTGATGGAGAGTGCGTATGTTGTAACTTTAGAGCCCACAATGACCATGGTATTACCCACATTTGACAAAAATAAAGAAATCATGGAATACAAAATTGTTGTTCCCACAGTTCAAAACAAACCAAAAAATCAGATGGATCGATCTAAATACCAGGTGGCCAATTTTCAATTGGATTTTCTGGCCTAAAAAATACTGAACAAATTAATGTATCAAAGAAGAACAATGAATTGGTGTACACATCATTGCTAAAGCAAGATAGAGAGAAGGAAAGGTTGCAGTCCTAAATAGAAAAGTTACAGGTAGACCTAGCAAATGATAAAGAAAAGAGGAAAGCAACAGATAACAAGAGCAATGAATTAGAAAAAAGAATAAAAAAATCTGCCTCTACATCAACAAGCAAAGAGGATAAACCAAATGAGAGAGAAGTGAATGACCTGAAGCAAAGGCTAGATGAAAGCAACAAGAAATATGATGAGGAAAAATCCACTTTAGAAAAATTAAGACTAAGCATTACAAATGGAAATGCACAGTGGGAACAAAAATTGGAGAAAGAGAGAAAAATAAATGAAATATTGGAGGCAGAGTTGATGGAAGCAAAAAATGAAATTAAGTCTTGCAAAAATAAGTTATCTACATTTTGTAGAGAAACAATGAGGCATATGAAAGAAAAGATCTGGGATGAAATAATGCAGAGGTTTGATCATTTGTGTGACATGTTTCAATTGATTGATGCTATCAGACAACATTATAAGAAGCTCAACAAGTATTTAGTGGACAACAAAAATGTGTTGGAATTAGAGAAATCTACAAATCAAGTTCTACAAACAGTCTACAAAGTCAGTGACAATGATTTGAAATCAAAAGGGATTACTAATTGGATTTCTACCTCAATGAAGTTGTCATCTATCATTGAAAAGTGTTCGAGAATGCGTGGAACACAGGAATATTTGCATCTGGTTGTAGACAAGATGAAGGTGGTGGATGAAAAGTTAAGGAACTTCATAGAGCTTGGTTTTCTAGAGGCTTTTGACACAAATGATCGATTCATTGGAAAGCATGATTTCAAAAAGAAGATGGAGGGTGCAAGGAAGATTGATTTGGACCAGTTTCCTCAGAACCCAGATGTGGTGAACTATTTGGATTCCATCAGAACATTGATAACCTTGAATGTAAAATTGACTTAAGAATTCAAGACAGGTTCCACTTCCAATTACAATCATGAAATGTTAGCAAAACTTCAAGTCAAACAACATTAGTTAGAACAAATGGTGATTCCACCACCTGAAGAGTGGAAGTTGCTAGAAAAGGTGATACAGTGACTTGATTTTTGAATCTTTGATAATATGAGTTTCTAAGTTCCAAGTCAGATCTGTGCAAAGTTGTCTTTGGGCATTGGAAATATATTGCATTGCCAATGCCTCTATGTAATCCTTCATGTAAAAATCAATTAAAAAGATCAAATTCAAACTTCAGTAATGTGATTATGTTCAATTATTTGTATTATTTATTTTATCATTTGAAGAAAAAGTCAGTGGTTTCAAATACTAGATACACATTAAACAATTATTGATGTTCATTGTTGTATATGCTATAGTTAATACTACTGTTAAAATGTTATTAAGAATTGAGTTGAGTGATGAATCATTGAGTACATGTTCAAGTTTTACTTTTAACACAATTAAAATATGAACTATAAGGTGATGAACTATGAGCTCATTATATTTACTTCTTGGTAGAGATTCCAAGTTATGGATGTTCAACTGTTAGCTCATTATATTTGCTTCTTGGTAGAGCTTCTAAGTTATGGATGTTGAACTGTTAGCTTTTGTTATGTTGGGACTAAAAATCCTAATCAGTATCCACCACTTACACCTCACCCACATCCCACATGTACTGCAAAAATACATTACATTTGATTTTATGATTAGCACAAAGTGCAGAGATTTGTGTGACTAGATCCATTTTGTGGCCCACATTACTACTTGATCATATCCATAAATAAATCTAAAACCCCATGGTCACTGCCCCTATTCTTGAGGAATTCAAATTCAATGTACTGATAAATTAAATGTACTTCCACACACTCAATTTGAATAACATAAACAACCACTTTGGAGATAGCCAAATAAGTTACTAACATATAAGCATATGAATCCACAATAGTTGAACACTCGAAAGAAAATCAGTAATTATGTCTAACCTTCTCCATTGTATTTATCTTCAAATGACATGCATTATAACAATGGTTTATGATATGAGATGGATGGGCGAATTGGTGCAATCTATTATCTATCTTCTTACTATTTTCTACTCTAAAGTCTAATTAAAAATGATGTGATGATCTCCTATTTGCGTCTTCATCTCTCTTATATATGAGAGGCAACAAGCTACAAACCCGCTACAAAAAGTCATGACGTTTGATGACTAAACATAACTCAAATAAAACAATGCCGCATGTGAATGTAGTGATCTGTTAATCTCCAAGCAAAAGCCTGTGACCACCTAAGATCTGTTCAAAGCTTCTACTCCATGATAGGGTGCTCATCATGTTGTTGGCTGGCGTTCTTACTCTAAATCTGAGGGTTGTCCCTCTAAATATGATTCTGACACATCTATAGTTTGGCTAATAAACAGATTAACTACAGAGAGGTGATGGATGTACTCCTGTTCAGCATAGGTGTCCACATTAGAGATCACCTGTTTCATATCATATTCCATAGACATTATTTTTTTGAGTTGCTTATGAGTGTTTTGTAAAACCATATCCTCATCATTTATTTCTTGCAACACAGTAGTTAGAAGCCCAACAAGTTTTTACTTCCAATCATCATATTCTCATGGATTTCCAATGCCATTATGAAGTGTCAAGACTGAATCAAAGGAGTCGAAATATTCTCTAAGCCTGTTATGATATCTATTATGTGATTCTACCAGCTTGTTGTATGTCAGCAATATTTTTCCTTTTATGATATTCTTATCTACGAGCTCCTTTTTTTTCTCCATCATTCTAGGTTGCGATCATTCATTCTCCACCAATGCAAAGCGTGTCTGTTTGAATAGTTTCCAATATTCATCAACAGACTTCATCATTTTGTTGAATCTTTCTTTTATTATTTCAGATACAATGTTATGTTTAATGGTTTTCACTTCTTTCTCCAATTCTTTGCATTTCCCTTGGGATTTCAGATGGCAATTCTTCCAATAGGCTGCATCATCCAATGCATCAAGCACTCTCTTATCATTTTCAAGCCATGGGGAGTACAACTCTGATGTGGAGGAGGAAGATGTTCTTTCTCTCTGATTTGCTAGCTGCTTCTTTAGTTTTTCATTTTCCTTAATTAGTTTTTCGATCTGTGCTTTGGTAAAATTTGTCACATTTATGTTCAATTTTATTGTGTCCACAGGTTTGGTATCCCCTACTCATTGAACCAAGAGATGTCCAAACACTTGGTTTGGATTACTAATTATAGCAGGTCTTTTATCATGGGGATACAGTGACCAAATAAGCAAGATGGTTTTATCTGGGTTGTACCCAGATCTTGAATACATTTTGTCACTTGCTTCTTTTGTTAAGTTCATTGTCTTATCCCCTCTTTTTCTAAAGCTATCAAATACAATTGAAGAGCTAATATCCCACCCTAGCAGGAGCAACACTCCATCTTCTTGAAGTAATCCCCTTCCTCTTTCAGGAGTGATGGACTCCATTTCCTTATCTACCTCCCTTTTTAATTCCTCCAAAGTGGTTTCCTCTTATTTAGGAGTGATATCCTGTATCTTTTATCTCATTTTTTTCCTTTATATTCATAAAAAAATGATTTTAAATTTAGAAGATTTAACAAAATCACAATCAGAAATAAATTGTTGTCCAGCCTTGACCCTCACATCATTAGATAGTTCATTTGATGCCTCAAATCTTACAATATTCTACTCTTGAATGGGCTCGTAGTGTGAAATCACAAGAGCACTTATTTGTTTGACTTGCTCACCCTCTTCATCATTCTCCTCTTCTTCACTTATATCAATACTTACAGCAAAACATACCTTAGGAGTAGGTTGTGAAGGTATGTAATCCAAGGGCTCTATGTCTTCAGCTTGTACTCTTGAATAGGTTGCATGAGGCGCATCAAAAAAAACTGGGGGAACATCCTTTACTAGTTCATTGACATGAGCGATGAGTTGCTCAATCCTTGTTAAAGGATCCTATATCTCACCAAATGCCTTTGAATAAGATGGGAAATTTTTTCTCTTCCATTCCTTTGCAAGCATAATCTTGTTATAGGTGGCCATTCTTTCCTTGGTGGAAGCCTCATTATGGTTTCTTATCACATCTTTGATTGAGAAAAAATGTTCATACCCTAATAGCCCCTGCGATAATCTCGCCTTGTGAATAAACCCTTCAGCATCAAATTATTTCCTTACATCACCTAGAGGTAGGTTGTACTGTGCTAATTTACCATCAATTTCCCCATATCCTTCATTGGCAACCACTGTAAAGTCTCCAAAATGTAAGGTGTTGGGCATAATTGATTGTTTGTTATGTCCTTTGAGGTGTTTGGCATCAGATTTTTCCAATTGCCTCACAATTTCTAAATAAGCAATTCGGTCAGGAACTACTCGTGGCATCAAGTGTGGAGCTCCTTCGAACCCATAAACCATTATCACTATACAATTAGGGAAAGCATACAAGTCTCCCTAGTTATGATTCACTTTATTTCTTCGATCATTTTCATTTGGTCTTAGAAATATTTGTACTTCTAGGGATAGGTTATAATTGCATAGATATCCCAACAACTTCATCAATGGTTTTACAAAAAATTCTTCAAAATAAAGGTAATGAGACCTACCAAATCGGTTGTCCCACAATGAAGTCCACATTTGTACAGGTTTGGAATCTCCATTTTCATCTGTATCTTTTATCCTTAATTCTTTACTCCAGACCCCTCTGACTTGTCCCTCATACAAAAGCAAATGCGTAAGCAAAGCATAGTGTTCAAAAATAATATTATCACTATTATTTTTAATCTTTTCGAGCCCTCGATGTAGGGCGTTGGCCAAG
Source organism: Sequoiadendron giganteum (assembly GCA_007115665.2). Taxonomy (NCBI): domain Eukaryota; kingdom Viridiplantae; phylum Streptophyta; class Pinopsida; order Cupressales; family Cupressaceae; genus Sequoiadendron; species Sequoiadendron giganteum. Next base: position 477,787,825 of record CM021107.1, on the reverse strand, counting down.
TAGCTAGCATAATCAAATGGCCCAGCATCCTTGCTTTGTATGTCTGTAGCTAAGACCATTGGGGCAGAGGTGGAACATCTACTCCCAAAACCTAACTAGCTGAATAATAGGTGTATCGAAAATACTCTTCGAACAAATCTTCATGTGGAAAGGAGGGTTTTAACTGCTAGAGAACCTCTTGAGTTGGAATCCTTCATCCTTGGGCCTATGTAAAGGTAATTTCCATCTCTTATAGCTGGTATCCATGTGGCGATACTCTTTCAAGAGATCTTTGACCGTGAATGATAAATTCAGTGAACACTCTAATTGAAATACATTAGAAATGAGATCCCTAGAAATAAAAAGCATGTCACCCCCACCATGTGACTAAATAGTTCTTCTCTTGGGGTCATATCTGATAGCAAGAGATTTATTTAGGTCTGCATTCACAAAAACATTGGGCACCACAAGTCTTCCCAGGTTCAACCTCCATGGATTACAGACTAGTTGAAACCTAAATTGTTTTTTGTAATGGTACATGAAGAGGTCGTACCCTTGTTGCGGTGTCCAAATATCTCCTAAGCCCTTATGTTTGTCCCATAGTCGATCCATGGAAGGATTTATTTGAGTAATCCTCTTGGGTCTCGGCGCTGACTTAAGGCATTGATCTATTAGATATTCATTTAGGAGTCTCTTAGGCTTTTTGGTTTTCTATTTTTTAGCTTTAGGTTTGTCTATACTCTCTTCCATTATTTAAATCTTAAGCTTTTGATAAAAATAGCTTCTCAACTGGGTCTGAAGTACTTATGTGAGTCTTGTTGAGTTGCCTCCATAGTCCACCAATCTTTGCTGCGTCAGAACTCAAAGTTTTTTCCTTTCTTCTTGTGCCCTAAGTGAAATCTTCCAAGATTTTGTAACAACTATGCGATCAACTTGTGATATAATTCACTTCAATTTTGGTTCATAAATGCATCATCCATGGACTATCTTTCAGTCTTGTCATCATAGAAGAACATTTATTTCAAATATCTTGAAGTCGATGATGCCCTGAGATGTCACATCAGTCTTTCACCGATAGCCACCCTCTCCACCGATGGACACCTTTCCTTCGTTCTATCGGTGGAAAGCCAGATAATGTTTCCCCGATGCACCCTAGTTCCCCTGATATACTTTATGCATTCGATAATTCATGGTTACTTTTGTTGACAACTTGACTCTATCGGTATATCGGGGAGAGCACCTTAGGAGTCAACCTGATAGAGTATTGTTACACCAATACTAGGTTGTGAGCTATTTTCATCGGGCCATCAATAGGGCTGTGATGGGGGTTCCGTCGATGAAGCATTGTTAGGCCGATGGTATTGAATTTCGTTAGGAATGGGGGAAGGACTGCATCACTACGGAATTTCAAATTTGTTTATGGATGCAATGTAGGCTATAATATGGATCTTATCACACAAATATCTACAATTTGAATTGTTCATAAAATCAAAGTGTGGTATATTTTTGTGATTATTGATATGTGGAAGATAAGTGGGGTGGACTCGGTGGAGGCTAGTTTCTTTGTAAAGAAAAATTAAATTTCTTTTTAAGAGATCAAATTTTAATTTTAATATCACAATTTCATGGATGATGAAATACAATATAAAATATCATCAACTACAGTTTGGCATATGATTCATGAAGTGCAATATAAAATAAAATATCATGAAGTGCAATGATTCACAATTTATTTGAATACAATATAAAATATGATCAACTACAGTTTGTAATACGATTCATGCAGTGCAATATAAAATAAGATATCATGAAGTGAAATGATTCATAATTTCAATGTTCGTTTAATACAATATAAATATCATCAACTATAGTTTGGACTTTGGAACAATGAAAACTGATTCATGAAGTGCAGTAAAAATACCTAAAACCTACTAATTATCTTTCATTTCCCAAACAAAGTCAGGGTCCTCAAACTGATGCTCATCTTGAGATAAAGTAAAAGAGTCATCTTGATTTTGAGTTTGCTCTTCACTTTCTTCGACCTATGTCTCAAATTCAACATTCATTGTGTGATTTGTGTCAATTTCAATATCATTGTCATCTTTCCCAGTCCCATTGCTACTGCCAGTGTCACTAGTACCAATGCTTGGAATTGGAGTGCCTGTGTTGCACAACCCGGTCCCTCTTCTTTCACATGTGGACTTCCATATTGTGAGTGCCTTTTGAAAAGGATTTTTTTTGACATTATATGCAGTTCCTTTCATCCTCAAGCAATTTTCCAAATTCTTGTCTAGTTTGTTTCTTAACTTTGATTTCAAAAACCCCAATGTACTGAAAAATCTCCCATCCTCCACCGACCCCAATATCATTGTTTAACATAAATCAAAAAGTTTGAAATATTTTGATATCGAACCACACAATATTTCACTTTGACCTAAGCTTGTCCAAACCTTTTTTTATTGATCCCAGTTCAAAGGCCTTCTCCTTTCCCATGGATTTATACTGGTCCCTCATAGTTGTTGCAAAACTCCTACATTGTTATCTAAGATTATTTTCATTTAAAATTCCTTCTATTGTTTGCCCATTATATGTTACCTTTTTTGAAAACTGTTCGATCAAGATTTTTACTTGATCATGAAAATATGTTGGGTTATCTCGGTTTACCCAAAACTGAGGATACACAATACCCATGGCTTCAAGTATACCATGTCGAGGGAATCTTTCACGAATCTCTGAGGAAAGAGATTTTGCAATTTTCTTCAAATTATCACTAACAAATTTAACAACGTCATTAAAATCTTCCTCGTTAATAGCTACTTCTCTACTAGAGCACCTGACTATCTTACAATGGTATATTGGTATCTCATATCCACGTACACAAATACATAAGTGACCACTTGCATTAAACTGTAAATAATTATCAAGATTATTCAAATCAGTAATTTTTCACCACATCAAATAATTTGCGCCTTCTTGTGTTAGATCTAGATATAGATGATCGAGGGCCAAGCATGTAAGTTTATGTAGACTGACATATTCATAAATATACATAGTTCTGTCTTGGGATTTCTTCATAATATTGTTCATCTCATCGAGCATGGGGAGAATAGCTAAAGTCAAGAGTCTCTATTTTGCTTAACCTATGTAAGAGGTTAGGAGTTTTGTCTATTGTGTTGTGATGCTCGTACATCACTCTAATCAAGGATTGATATTTTGAAAGAACTTGTTGTGTTGGTCCATGCAGGGAGATCCATCCGGTATTGACATCCTTGAGAAGCTTGTTTCTAGGTGTTATTCCCTCAACAAAATGTTGAAATTCAAGGAAAAGTTTGGGACTTCGGCAGAAGTATGCGTGGATCTTGCAAACTAGATTTTCAAATTTTGATACTGTAGGAAACTTGCTTACAATTTTGAATGCTAAATTCATTTTGTGGGCCATGCAGTGAATGCCAAGCATGTATGGTGTACAAGTAGTTTGTAACTTTGCGCAAACACCGCTCCTTTGAACTTGCATCACTGCAGCTCCTTCAGCTCCTACAGACACCAACCTTTTGGTAATTGTCAACTCATCCATACCTACAATTTCATTCAAAGATTTCTTGACTAGTTCAAAGAGATTTTGCAATGTTGAAACGTCCTTCATTTTATGAACACAAATAAGATGAGCTTGGCGAACATGTTGTTCTATAGTATACAAATGCATATAGACCCAAGAAGTATTTTCTACCATAGTAACTTCATCTAAAGATAATGCAGTGAAATTTGACTCTTTTACTTTCTCCTTTAAATCTTCCTTTTCCAGTGCAACAAGACAATTCGCCCATTCCCATCCAACATTTACTGACCAATGTGAGAAGGGAAAGTGGGGAACACTCAAATAAGATAATAAATCAAAATATTATGGGTAGTTTGTCATAGGACATCCCCTAGACAAAATATGAAAAACAACACTCATCTGAATAGTTTTTGACAGATTTGCTGCTGCCATGGCTTTTCCAAAATGAGCCTCAAGTGTACCTTGACATTTTTCAAGCTTCAAAATTCTATGGTTATGCTCTTCATAATCTGTGACATACTTAACATGAAGACATTCTTCCTTTTATTTCCATCGTACGACTAATTGTTCCTTTCTGTCTATGATTTATTTTTCATAAACTTTACCGATATGCTTTTCTATAGTGTCAAGCTTTAGCTGCAACATCTTGTCTCTTCCACATTTCCAACTACAAATCATACATTTGACCCTCTATTGCCCTTTCAATATCATTTTCGTTTGGTGCTACCCCCACTGGTATAATGAATGGGTACTCTGAAAACCAACCAAGTTGAAAATTCCTTGTCATTTCCCACTCACACCCCAATTTTGATTTTCCTTTTCTTTTCTTGCTACCAACATCATCCTCATCCAAGTCAATTATCTCATTCTAGCTAACTAGGGTATCCCTTGGAACATATTTTGCAGTATTTCCATCCTCATTTGATACATTTTGATTTAACTCAATGATAATCTCACCTTGACTTTCCTGTGGCGGTGAGGTATTGTGAATGCCTTCTTCAATAATATTTGGTGGAAGAATTGATGATGTAGCTCCACCTTGATCTGATGGATCAGAAGCTTTGCCAATTCCAAAGTAAGACTCTATGGTACCTCCATGTTTTGGGTGTTTTGATGGCCTCCCAGTCTCTTCATTACCCTGGGGAGTCTTACCCTTGCTGCTCGATATATTGATCTCTCACTTCGAATAAAAGTTGGAAAAAAATGTCTTCTTGTTTAAGGACAGACCGACAGAGAATATAGATCACATTCCCTACTCAAAATCATGTTTAAGACTGAAGCAAGAATTGGAAATAGATTAAGAAATCTTATTATTATAACTAATAACTAATAACAGTATGAACAAATGATCACTCACCTTTAAGTCTACATTTTTCATCTTTCATTGACTTCTGAATCGAGAAGTAGAACCTAAATACGGAACAAAAAGTGTAAGAATAAATAACAGTTTCAATTGTATTTATATCAATCCATATTTAGCATCAAAAAATTCTGTGGGATTTTTAAATGGTATGTTAAAAATTTGGCGAATCCCACGTGCTTATACAATGATACTTTGTAATTTTCAAGGCGAAATGTGTCCTCAATTGTAATTATTTTTAAATATTTTTGGAAAAATAGGTCCTCATAAGAAACTATTTATAAATTTTAATTGGCAAAATGGGTCTTCACAAGAAACTATTTGTAAATTTTAATTGGAAAAATGGGTCCTCATATAATGTTGTTTTAATAATATTGGCGAATATGTAGGTGTTTATGACATACTCTCGGGATTCCAGGCGAAAATATTAATCGGTCCATTGGAAACGCATAGTCTATTATGGCGAATTCATTTCCTAAACATGCCTCATTAAAAAATCCCGTTGGCGAATGGACATGCATTGGACCGATAGTTCATAGAATTCGGGCGATTTGGACACCCTGTTGGGTACGGTAAATTCGCCAATTTTGACTTGCCCGATTCATAGAATTCGCCAATTAGCAAAGATTTGCCACTAAAGTTTTCCCTGATCTTAGGAGAGTTGACAGAATTAACTTCCGGGAGGATGTGTGGTTGGGGGAAGAATAATTTTCAGCAACTAGCTTCGTCTCCAAATTGCATGCTTACCTCTCCAACTTATATGGGCATAAAATTATAAAATATACTTGTAGACACTGAAAAATGTCTTAGTCTACGAGCATCATTTTTCCTATCGTCTTGGTCTTCCTCCTTGCATAATTAAATAATTTTAGCTATTTAATTATGGTCTTTGTTCACGTTCCTCAATTAAATAATTTTTAATTATTTAATTAATTTACTTCTTGGTCTTTATTCCCCTTTGATGAATTAAATAAATTAAGTATTTATCTAATTGCGTCACTAACACCTTTTCCTTCTATGATTAAATAAATTATTATTTACTTAATTTTTTGCATTCCATTATTCATCTATAGTTAAATAATTATTAAAAATATTTAACTCAGTCTTACCACCTTCCCTCAATTAAATAATTAATTTGACTTAATTATTTAATTCCTCTTTCTTCGTTTGCCTCTATATTTACTTTAAATTTAGTTGCATAATAACTTTTCAATTAAATATTCCTTTTCCTTGCTCCATAAATAAATAATCTAAAATAATTATTTATTACTGAATATATTTTACCGAATTTAAAATGTGGTCAAAGATGCCTTCCATGAATTAAATAATTTATTTAATTCCTCCACTACCTTCCCTCCACTTTCTCTTTTCGAATCTAGTTTGTTGATTCCCTCTAGTCTTCCTTTGATTTTGACCGTCTGTTCATAGCCGTCCCTAGCCCACTACTTTGTGGTGCATGCACTAATACATAAACAATAATATATGACTGAAAAACTACTAAAAACTTCTTATAAATGACTAAACTTGGTCACATGACCATTAGTAGTTTATTGCCAGTCATTTATAATGTGGCCAAATTTATGACTAAACCGATTTTAGTCATTTATTGGTTGTTTTGATTGATTGATTTGGTAGTGTATTTAGTCGTTAATTTAGTCATTGATTTAGTCATATATTTAGTCATATTATTCACTGAGCTTGGTCACGTGACCATTAGTAGTTTATTGCCAGTCATTTGATCAATTTGGTCATATATTTAGTCACATTTATTCATTGATTTCTCTATTCACTAATTTCTATCAACTGGTAGTATATTTAGTCATATTTATTCATTGATTTATGCCAACTGGTAGTATATTTAGCCATATATTTTTAGTCATATTTGAGGATTTAAACATAAAACACAGAAATACACATCATGAATCATCAATTGCACACAATAAGACAACCATTAAGAAGGAAAAATCGGTGAACTTTATTAATAAAAGAAAGGTGTTCTAGTTACAACTTAGAAATAGAGTATTAAATTTTTTATTTTCAGTCACAAGATTGAAAATCTGAGTTACAATATTGCACAAAAGTGACTGCAAGAAATAAAATTCTCAAAAAAACTTCTGCAATGATGCAAACACATGCTTGGAGCCCTTTAATGTTGTGGAATAGAAGAAAAAAGAATCATTTATCTGCCATCATAATGAATCCATTCCTTTGTCCTCCTCAATTTTGGGTACATTCACATTGCCATCAACATGACTTAATCCTATCTGCTTGATGTAACTTATAAGTTCTCCAATAGGTAGTGAGATGTTTCTAATTCTTGCAACGTTATATAATCTCTTGTCAAAAATTTTAACTAAATCAATGCCTCTAAATTTGATTGTAGCAATGTCATATGTCAAAGCCGCTTCTTCCTTAGTTTCTGCCAAATTGAAAGAGCCAATGAGTTCACCACAACTATTAGGTGGTTTACTTAATGGTTAAATCTCTTTAATAAGCAAAATATATAGTATATTTGTTCATGTTCAATGTACTCATTGTATGTTCCTAGATATACATTTGTTTTTCCATTAATTCTTCCAATTCTAGCCTGCCACTTTCCTTTTTGATGGTGTTTGCGATATGTTATAGATTTTACCATTAGAGTACAACTTTTCCTACAAATATTTTTTGAATAGCCATTTCTATAGTCAGATCAAGATCTCAAAATTCTAAATAAAGCTATCAATTTAAATACAGACCTTGTTACTCCACGATACATTGATGTGTGTCTAGTAAAGCCACTCCTCCTCCTATACCAATAGAATATTATACGTTAGCACCATACATGAAAGTAATCCAATGCAATATATTACTCAAACTAAATCTAAAATGCTGTCATAGACCTTATGCTGACCCTACTTTGTATGAATTTTTTGATGGGTCATTTGAATATGAATAAATTCAAGCTAGGGAAACTCTTCATGTATTTAAAATTTTAATATTTCTATACCAATGTACCCTTTCTTATTCTAATAGGAATGCATTTATGTACTATCAGTTCTAGAAATAAAAGCTCCACTATCATCATTTTAATCTAAAATACTTCAATGAAAATAATTCTGATACCTTTTGAGATAATTAATATAGTCTATGGTGGTCATCTATTTCATGACTTCAAGCTCTTCTTTGTATTCAGTTATCTACATAAAACATGTCATTTTAACAGTATTATGCAAAGGTAGATGTGTGTGTAATCTAGAATAATAAATAGTGTTATATGTAAATACCAAATATAAAACTCTTACAAGAAAATTTGTTGTGCTTTTTTAATCCTGATACTTGAGAGCAGCCTTATAATAAGCTCTTGCTACTTTCAATTCAGTGCCATAGCCACCTAAAAGTACATCACACCCAAGTCAAAACTTCAATCCAATCTAGTTCAATTGACAGCTAAATGTAAAAACCCAGAGACTAGAACATCAAATCAATATTTAAATGCAATTCTTAACTTCAATATATCTACAAAATGATAATGATCACCCAAATATACTATTGAAGATTTAAATGGATGTCCAGATTTGAAGGATGACAAGGTCACACAGAAATTTTTTAGCATTAGTATATGGATAAAGACATCTTAGATCTATAAACAACAAAGAAAATAAACTGCTCTAGAAAAAAATCGATGAAAAATGCTAAAAAATACTCGAAATACAAACATTAGGGTTCCAAAGTCTATTATAACTGTAATGAGGGTTCAGGTTCCATAGTCTATTATAATTAGGGTTCTACAATCTATTATAATTATATTTATAATTTTTTGATAAAACTACATAATAATTTTTATGATCAACACTTCAAGTTAAACTTAGAATAGTGATACATGGACAATCTTTCTTATTGTAATCTAAATCCTTTTAACATACCTTGTACTCCCTTTCATTTGTGATCTCCTATTATGAAGCTGTTGTCCCACAAATGGGATTCATATCTCCCTGTCCATTTATGTTCGCAAGACAAAAGGTCCAAGAGCTAAAATCAACTATAATGCTTTGGATGTTATTAGTATGTTATTGAGATTGAATCATGCACTGGACTATCTGATACCTTATTACTAAATATCTTGTATCAATGGGGAGATATGGATCTTGTTGCCACTACTCTGCTCAAAGAAAACCATATGCTGATATTTGACTTCTAAAATATACTTAGATATTTGATTTCTTGTTTCATGTGCCTCCAAATAGGTGCACTAGATCCTTGAATTACAATAAGAAAGATTTTCCATTTCATTCAAGGATCGGGTGCACCTATTTGGAGGCACATGAAACAAGAAATCAAATATGTAAGAAAATGCAACCAATGGGTGTAAAGCCCAACTCCTCAACCTTTGAAAGCATCCTTCTTATCTGTGTGTGAATTGGATCTTTGGATGAGGAAGTTCTTGCAAAGTCAACAAAATAATCATTACAATTCATCAAAGCCAACAAAAAGGAGACCAATATATAAATGCTTCAAACAAAAGAATACAATAAAAATACTAAAAGCAATAAGTAAAATCTTACTACACAGTAGTATCCATCTCTGTAGATTCCATTGCATAATTAACTGCTTAACTGTCAATAACTCAATGTCTCACCAAATACATCTAGTCATCCAATATCCACCGCTACACCGCTATACGCAAACTAGCCTGTCACGATATGGCGGTATCTACCAGTCTACCACACCAGGCCTTGTACACCATCATGATGTGGCAGTGACTATACCACACCATCGTAGGATAGCGTCAACCATTTTTGTGAGGTAGCGGTAACCACCATTATACCACACCAGTCAAAATGAAGTACCTCGGGGTGGCGGTAACACCACACTACTGCAAGCTCAATTCGACACCTCTGCTGGGTAGCAAGTATCGCTCAATTGCCAGTCACTCCATGAGATGTCGCGGGATGGCTATAAAGTCCTTAACTCTCACTTGGTGTAATATAACTTGTTGATGACCAAGTTGAGGGTCCACTAGTGAGTTTGAGGCACATAATTCCAATAGGTAAATTCCATAAATTGTCCAAAATAAATACAAATGTGTCATACTCAAGTCACTTAGGAAAATAGGGCATGTGAGGCTTCCCACTAAACTGATTCAAAATTAATAAGGTGTAAATATATGGCTCTTTCAGCACTACAATTAAGGTGTAAATCACAAATATATAAGCAAGATGTGGCATAGCTGCCAACAATTGGAATCTATAAATCAAGCACTACTGAAAAGACAACAAAAAAAGAAATTATAGCAGAAACCCTGGCTGAAAGATAATACTATTATTTAAAAATCAACAAAAGGAAAATCTTAAACTTGTATAATATTATATAACACCTAACCACCCAATATACAAAGCAACCTTTTTATATAGATCTTGATCATGGGACATCCATCAAAGCATAACAACAGGGATTTTTTGTCGTATATTTTAGTTACAAGTGCCCTACTAGACATACATGAAAATGTGGAAGAATAGATAATTTGTATCAAGCCAAATGTTAAAAAGTATAATTAAAAAGATAAATCCTTACAATTGGACCAAGCATATTTATGATTTTATCTTTAGAATGTAGGAACTTTCTCTATTGGAGCTTCATGACCTCAAATTGGATCTCCAATTGGACCGGCAGATTTATGATTTTATCTTTAGAATGTAGGAAGTTTCTCTATTCAATCTTCATGACCTCAAATTGGATCAAAAATTGGATAAGTAGATTTATGATTTTCTCTCTCCACCGACATTTTTATTCCTATACTTAGGTTTTGCTTCCAAGAGAAAACACCCAAAAGTGTTTCAGGCTGGTTGAAAGTACTCTCCAACTTGGTTATGTCACTGATAGCAATTCAAGTTTTCTTGAACCATCCATACTCGAATGTTGCATAATAATCTATTCTTCCTGCACATAAGAATTCCACATATTAACCCATTCTAAATAAAACATATAATCATCATAAAACCATAATTAATAAATCATTTCAATTTCATAAAGAATAAAATGTCATTTACTATCAAAACAAAAGTTGTATAAATCACAAAATATCCATGAAGCCTCCTAATTATAGCTTAAAACAAGTTTATAGTATGTGTTTCAAGATAAGAAGCTTTCTACTACAACTCTCAATGAATGTATTATAAGAAGAAAACAAAATTCTTCACACTCAAAGTAATGTAGTCAAACATTTATTCCAGAAGTATGTTAGCAGGAGTTAACTAAAAATAGAATGATTTTTTTCTTGGTTTCTTTTATCAATATGCCATGTGGAAATGGAATAATCACTAAGAAACCCTAACAATAAAAAATGAAGTAAAGTTTCAAGAAAGGAAATTCCAATGTACTATTGTTTAATGGTGAAAAAGGCACTTATATGAGCATGACCTGCATACAAGTCCTTGCCATTGGATTTCCATCCATCCAAAGAGAAAATAAGAAATGTAAGGATTTGAGCAATATAAGTCCAAAGGGTTATGCTGTAACGGTAATGAAATCACCATAAGAGCACAACTGAGGAACAAATTCTTGTGATTATAATTATGTGATCCATAACTCTATTGGTCATGTGGCACAATTGTGCTATAACAAATACAAGATGCATTCATGTGTGACCCAAGTTTAATGTGGCTATGTTGTGATAGAAATGGAGTCACTCATATGAGAACAATTCATGTAAAAATTAATCACTATCATCACAATTAGGTGTCAATCATCATTAGGTGCATTTAGGTTGACTCAAGTTTAACAGGTTACAATGTAATGACAACATGATCCAAGAGTGATTACCTCTTGCTACAATAAAGATCCTATAACTTTGGAAGATATGCAAAGTGGTTGTGTTATATCAATTATGTAGTGCATTGAAGCACAACCCATGTTTAATGGTCTACTCTAGAGAGTGATCAATATTTTTGAAACCTTATGAATGTTAATTAAAAGTGTACAACTTAAACTATAGACCAAGTTTGTTACATACTTGAATGCAATCTCGGGTTACCACAAACTATAATAATGTGATCTCCTAATAACCATTATGGGAAGTATTAAAGTAAGACCCATGCTATATAGGATACATTTCCCTAATCAGGTTTACATACCTTAATGATCAAACACAAGCTTCCCACACACTCTAGGATACAATCCAAGATCATACCACACCTTGTCAAGACAACTAATTTTTTGACCCAAGATTTAAGGTTGTTTTTTAATACCAACAAAAGCATTGGTAAGAGCATGACTAGGGTACAAACCCTAGGCATACATAGAAACATAAACCATAACTCTAGTGGATTAGTGAGGTTGCAACCAGAAACATTGAGACATTGTAGCCAATAACAAAATCTTGCAATAGAAATATTGTAGCCAATAACAAGCACACTATGTAGCTTAGTGACATTTTAAAATGCAATCTATGGTAAGAAGAATGATAGTAACTTGAGGCATGATAGTCAAAAAGAGGTTGAGCAGTGATAAGATAATAAAGCTCAAACCTTGCATAGTAAAGTGGAGATTTTAATAGTAAATTTCCTTACCCCCTTGCTATCCTTAAGGGTTTTTCAAATGTTATTGATAGTGTTAGACAAGGAAAATGCAATCAGGGAATAACTATTCAAATGAAGTAACATTGGTAATCACAAGTTCAATGTTTCTTCTTAGCCATTGTATAATGGAGGTAGTGGATTGTATGTTTGAGCAGTATTTTGAGACTCATCAAAGATGGGAGAATAGTTAATAATACCTTATGGATTGTGAAGTAGTGACAATAAGGTTGAAGGATCTTAAGACCCACAATGCCATGAAACAATGAGTCCCTTGTAGTAAGTAAGTAGGCAATCTATAGGGCATAGTTTTATTTTATAAAAGGGTGCTCATGAAAGGAATCTTCAAGTGACAGTGAGTGAGCTATTTGAGATTACAACTGGGGGTGCAATATCCAGTCTTAAAGGCAGTTAACAAAGTAGTAAATGTACAAGAAAATTAAACCCTACACAATAAACAATTCACAATGTTATCTTGCATAATGCCTTGAGTTTGAAGACATTCACTGACAAGCATGATTTTAAAACATGCTATTGTGCTTATGGAGGCAGCATTTTAAGCAAGGAAGTGAGTGGTGGTTTGGAACAATGGTATATATGAAGGAATTTATTTATATGCATACTATGCAGTCTAGCTTAAGACAACATTCTTAGAAGAGATTGAAGGTGGATTATGGAACTCAAGGGTTACCATGATAAAGATTAAAGAAAAGATTGAGATCGATTTAAAAGCCACTATCATGAAGATATTAAAGATGTCACATGCAAAAACCTACTAGCTAGAGTAATGAATATAGTGCCAAAGAGGACAATGAGCTGGGGAAGATTTAGGAGATCTCCACATTATCTAATCACAAGAAAATACATCATTTTAAAAAAAAAAAAATTAAAAGAAAACATTCTAAACCCTATATAGGATACATTGATACTTCAAAAGCATCTGAAAGAATTTGAGATTATGCAAATATGTGTCAATTAAATACATGGATTACAAACAATAGCACGAACAATTTAACCCTTGTTGGGGAGAGCAGGAATGAGATAAGAAACAATGGATCATATTCCTCCTATCACACACATCTCCTTACCATTCTTTGTCCTTCTTTACTGAAACACTTCTCCATTTTGGCGGGCTATGCCTAAAAATAAGGTTTCAACAAAGGTTTTAGAGTATGTTTGTTAAAATGAAAACTCCATTCTGGCAAGCTATGCCTGAAAATAAGATTTTGACGAAAGTTCTAGAGTATGTTTATTAGAGTATTTTGGTGGGCTATTGATTTTTGATTCCTTAAATGATTTTCTAAATAAACGACTAACTATTTAGTCATTTTTATTTGTGTGACTAAATAATTTTTTAGTCAACAATCGAATTAGTCATTTATTTACTCATTTATAGCTAAGTTGCAAAAAATTAGTAGAATTTAGTCATTTTTAGTTGTTGTGACTAAAATTTTTAGTCACCTAGTCATTTATTTTCCAAATTCTACTAGTGATGAATCCTCCACCATTGATCTTGGCATCTTTCTATAAGATCGATCTTAGTTGTCCATTCAAATGTATCTTTTATAAAAGAATGCTTTCTCCATCATTTTTTCTTTACAACCACATTCTCCAGCATTTGTGCTACCTTATCACTATCACTTACAAGTGTTCGAACACTTTGAAGCTGAGGGAAAGTTTACAAAAGCCGATTTGAGGAGGGGAAAGGAAGATGAATAGAGTTTTATGAGGGAGTTGCTATTTCATTTGAAGTTCATTTTATTTCTTCCTTTTCATTTGCGCTTGCTTGCTTGAGATTTGTGATTTTAGCTTTGATCTTTAGTAGAGTAGTTGGTGCTTGATCTTAGTTGTTTTGGTTTTTCGATTTCCCATCTAACATTTGGTGAACCCAAGGTGAAGCTTACAAAATTTGTAGAGAAACTCATGTTCTTGTTTTTATTTTTGTTGTGTTATAGGTTCATGAGCCCCATTTGTGAAGAACAACAATGCAACTGAAGGTGGATTGACAAAAAATTGAAAAATGCCTTAACTGAAGGGTCCTAAGCCAGAATCGTAAAAAGCTAGAGCAATGCAATTGATAAATCTGAGCCATATTTTTTGTATAGTGCTTCACATTTGTTACTTTATGATTCGCATTCGTGAGCCACAACTGTCAGTCAAAATACCACAACTGAGTGTTTAGGTATATCTTTTGATTTTTGAGTTCTCTTTTGGATTTTCTTTTTGGGTTTGTCTTAGATTAGGGTTTTGGTTTGTTAGTGTTTGTTTTCAGTGTGTGGATTTTAGCAAGGAGACCTAACTTGTGGTTTTGTAGGATTTTGATTGTCTTGGTTTAAAATAGGAAACATCTTGTGTTTTTCAACACAATTTATAGAGCTTTAAGTTGCATTTACACATTCATAATGTTGGAACACAATAATCTACTAAGAAGGGGGTGAATTAGTAGATCTTAAAATTTGGCTCTTAAAACCTTTTGTGGAGACTACTTTCTTTGACCCTTAATGTGTAGATATTAAATATGTGATACATAAATGTAATCAAGAACACAACACATCACATAACACATGATATACGTGGAAAACCTAGGATGGGAAAAACCATGACGAGAAATGCTACTAGGATCTACTGTCCTAATCCAGCCTCACAATCCAAATCTTTGTTACAATTTTTTAGAGCTCTACAACCCAAGGAAGCACCTAATCCCTGATTTAGGATCTACAACTCCAAAGAGACACCAATCCCTTGCTCTAAGCACCAACTCAGTACAAATGAGGCTACAACATCTTACAACATTACAAGCTCAAATGCGCATATAAATGATTCTACATAAACCTGAGATGAATCAATACATACAATACTTTGTTGCACTTACTGAAACTTACACTCTACTGGTGTAGCTGCACTCTCAATAACACATACTTCTACTCTGCACTCTCTTCTCTACTACATTCTCAGTTGTACTTTTCTTTGTTCAACACTTTGTGCACTGACTAACTTCTCACTCAACTCACACATTTGTAGACTCAAAAAAATTGAAAATACCTGATTGTCTTCCTTCTTTACCAACCTACAATCATTACCTTAGGATTTACTACATTGTCCAGATAAGCCCTCACATCCTATTAGGATTTCCCTCGCTTGCAAACTTCACCAGCAAGCTACCCGTTCATCGAGCTACACACCATCATCAAAACATATGATAAGGTTTATTAGATATCACCTATCAATGCATCTAGCCATACAACATTTAATTTGGTTACAAATAATTTCCCTTCATTCTCTCTATCAAACCCTGAAATTTGATTATGCATTCAACACATTCTTCTGATTATTCGATCTGATCTTGATTCTTGTCTCTATGATCACCTCTACAATTTGTGCCGCCATTGTGTGCATCAAATCTCATTTAGATTGGTCATTGGGAGCAGTTTGACCAATTAATTCTTTCCTCTATGTTGATTTCTAGTCAAAACCCTCTTCACACTGAGTTAGCCATTTGTGATTACTACATTCAATTCTGGGCCATTGATCTACTGACTTCACAACACGATCCTACGCTTTCCATTCACTATCACAATTTTAAATCATGACTGTCTGATAAGAAGTCATTTAAATCCCCTCCTTTGATCTTATCCTTCATACACCACTTGCCATATGCGGTGTCTACCAAGACACACATCCAAAATCAACTCATCCTACGAGTTTGAAAATGGGCCCACATAAACCTAGTGGGGTTAGCGAGCTGTTGCCATTTTTCATCCACATCATCGTGACCTAATTTGCAAAAATGATGTGAATTAGCATATCAAGTAATCATTCTTCACCATTTGTTTATCACTGTCATAATCTGTCAGTGTATCAGGTCCCACCAGATTCACTGCAGACACAATCTGATCAACAAGGGATAATCTACACCATTCCCCACTGATTTCGTGGGTCTTGATCGAGCCCCACCAAAATTCTAGTAGGGTGCACAGGCTTCTGCCATCTATCCATCATGACATCACTTTCCACTAGCTACAACAACTGCCTTTGTAGGTCTCACCATGCATCGACAGTCAATATCCACCCATCATGGATTAATATCCATTGCTCCTCATTGACCACATGAGTCTTGAGTGGGCCCCACTAACATCTCAGTGGGGTATGCGAGCATCGTTCAATCTTTGATGACGTAACCATCATCATCGATCAAACGAAGACAAATATTCATTTGTGACTTAGGAAATATTAACTGCACCAAATATTTTCTCGATCGGTAAATTTAAGGTGAAGGGGTTGGTCACCCTCATGACTTTAAAGGCTTAAGTAGTATCTTAAGTGACCTGCACCCACCTTAGCGAGTCAAGATGAATTAGAAGACCTTTCTGCACCCATGACTGCAACCATAGGGTTTAACCATGTAAGTTACCCTAATTATAACCGAGAGGAAACATAATTTATTTATGAGAGTGTTATATATCCTCTACAGCTACACATCTCATTTCTGAGAAGCTCACAGAAAACCAAGTTTGAATTTTCCATCTAATTTTCCATCAGATTCACTACTCTCATACTCATCTATTGTCATTATGCCAACAATATCCCTTGCATGATTTTCACTTTTGACATCAATGACAACCATATGCCAACACATAAGGGTTTAAAATGAACACAAATTGCATGCACATTCATGAGGATCTAAAGTGAACATAAATTGCATCTACATTCATTGGATCTAAAATGAACACAAATTGCATTCATACTTCATGAGCGTTTAAAAAGAACACAAACTACATCTACACTCATTCAGTTTTAAAATGAACAACTTTGCATATTACACTCATTGGGATAAAACAAACCATACATTGCATTTGAGTGTTTTCTTAAAGTAGACATATTTCAATTTGGGTTTAATTAATGAGAGAGTGTCTACCGTGTTTGGTACATTTGCACATTATTTGTTAGTAGATCCCATAAGGTGTAGTGAGAGTATCCTCTCTCCTTGCGCCTCATGTGATCTTGGGTGAAGAGAAATCATTGCATCTTATTTTTCTTTTTAGTGGGACCTGCCTAAGGGACACATCTGTATAGAGAACTCAAAGGCAATTCCAATCGATTTTTCCCTTGAGCTGATATATAAAAGGATAATATGAAATGTCAATTCCTCATGCTGTGCAGGCCTTAGCTGTATAGTTCCATTTAGAATGGGGAGGTACCTTCACATATAAGTTCCCCTAGTAGGATTGGTTAAAGTCTTAAGTGGCTTGTTAGACGCTCGTGAGGTGGCATATCCTTGAGTTGTGACTAAACACAATATTAGTAACCACCCTTATTACTTGACTTATGTTGGCATCACTCTTAGTGCAACGGATGTAGCACTATGCTCTGAGATTTACTCACCATTCAACTCCCTTGAGTGAGACAAGAATCCTTGGCTTAACATAGTTACTTGATTCAAACTTGTAACTTGCAAGGAGAGGGTGATTGGGTAATCCTTCCATTCCAAGAGGCCCCCATCCCTCCACTCTCATAGAAAATAGGTGATACATACATGAAAGGGTGTCCCTCTATTGCGTCAATGAAGATTCTAAGCTGTGGGCCTGAGAGTCATGCCATTAGACATTAACCTTAGGGATACGCAGTGCTTGATTGTTTTCGATATGTGTTTATACCAGTGGAAATTGAGGTGAATAATCCCTTGAACATACATATGCGCATTTCAAAATTGTCACAAATCAACAGCCAAACCAATCTATTTTCAAAGTGTTTTTAAAATATTATCAATCATATTTCACCTATTTTCCAAAATGAAAACTAGTTTGAAACATAAACTTGCAAATCAACTCTTTGTTAATCACATTTGATGAAAATAGGCCCTCAGCTGCAATCTGAATCATATTTGTTCACCAAAAAATTGTAATTGTTATTTTGCACTGCATTTGACAAAAATAGACCCACATTAGCTATATTCCACTATATTTGTTAACCAAAAACCTGCATCTACAAAAATCGCATGTGCAGAGCAGTGAGCCACAATTACCTGATTATTAGAATTTCAGAGAATACTTGTCCAAATATTGATTCAAATGATGTTAACAATGATCTTGTCATCTAAACCTTTGACTTACAAAGTTTTATTAGTCCATCTCCATCACTTTCATTTAGGATTGCATCACATTCAGGTTGCATTTTTCATCCTTTCTTAGCATAATCAATCTCAGGTTGGCTTAGGTTGCACATACCTTTGATATTTCAAACATAGGAATCTTATCAAGCCTTTGGAAAATTCATGGTTGCTTATTCAAATTGTCATTGATCTTTATCTTTCAATCTATCAATCACCATTATCATCTTTGTCCTTGTAAAAATTGGGTATCAAACTTGTGTCTTAGTTTAGACATCCTATCACAATCTCTCAAATCTGGTCTTCATAAAGGTCAATGATAGTTTGGTTTGTAATCTTGGATCAACAATAGCTTTTTTAGCCTCCTCTTTCTTAAATATTAAGGCCCATATCCTTAGTATTGTTTGACATCCTTTATTCCCATTTGCATACCATATCCTTTGGTCATCATCATCCTTGCATTATCATATATATCCCAAAAACCATAAAAACATAGCTTAATCTCATACCATCTTGCATTAAACTATCTCGGAACATCATAGTTTGGTTAGCCTCTTTTTCCTTAGATCTTAAGTTCCATATCATTAGTATCATTTTGACATCTCTTATTTTCATTTGGCTTCATTTTCATACCACATCGTTTGATCATAAGGTAATTATCATCATTAGATCCCAAAACCTTAGTCTTAGGTGCATTATCATTTTCATCCTCATGTCTATAAAAATCCAAAAATCTCAAAAACATAGATTAGTCTCATATTATACTTTGCATTTATCATCCTTACATCCTCATATTCACCTTACAAGTCTTACATGGTTGAAACAAGATCATGAGAAAAAAAGAAAGGACATGGATTCTTCAAGTGACACATTTTCTAGTCTAAATCTTGGCACCAACCTTGGATCAAATTTAAATCAATCTTCACCATCACTAGAAAGAGAATCACCCAACACAATTGATAACATTGGCTTAACAAAATTTAACAAACGCTTCACTCTAGAAGAGATTGAAAGATCCTCTCAAGATCCAAGAATTATATGCATTATAGATGAGCTTGTTAGTGCTGATCCAAAAAAATTATGTTATGCACTAGCTAAAAAAGGTGCCAAACTTCCTTAAGGCTATGATTTTTCTATACTTGTAGAGGGAATTACACAAGGACTAAACCAAGGTTCTATCTGAAACACATTCTCACTAGGAATTCCATCATCACATCAAATACTTACAAGTCTACCCCTTGGGACAACAACACACATGGAAACAAATGTTCACATTCCTAGTATACCATTTGGAAATAAGAGAACTCATGCCACAACACAAGGAAATTTTTTTACATTTGGTGCCTCATCATAAAACCCCATGATCATGAAATTCACAAATCCTCTGTTCCAACACATAAATCAAGGTCCCTCACCTCAAAATCAACCCAATAAATCAAGGAGGATTCATATTGTTCCACGAAAGACACCAGATCAAGGTCCTACACCATTATTTCAAAATACAAATCAAGGTCCTACACCATCATTTCAAAATCCTAATCAAGGTCCTACACCATTATTTCAAAATCCAAATCAAGGCCCTACACCTTCATTTCAAAATCCAAATCAAGGTCCTACACCATTATTCTAAAACACCAACCAAGGTCCAACATTTCAATTCCAAAATGCCAATCAAGGTCCAACACCACAATTTCAAAATTCCAAGCCAAACACAAACATGAATTTTGGGACAAATAAAAATACCAATCTCATTCCAAATCAAACCAACACCAATGCAACATTCACACACCAATATCAACAAGATACCATGCAAAAAAATGTCACTCTGAATCCAACATTTGACCATCTCAATATCAATACCAATGCCATCATGTAAAATCAACCAAATGAAATTCCATCTCTTACAAACACCTTGATGCAACAAATCCAAGAAATCCAACAACAAATGACAAACATGCAAATGGGGACAACTAAGAAGACATATTCTATGGAGAAATTGTGTCCTTATCCATTTGACATAAATATATACATGCCACCTTTCCCTCCACATTTCACTCCATTGTCTCTTACCAAATACAAAGGGAAAGGTGATCCAGTGGAGCACATATGATAATTTAACACGATATCTATGGACATCATATATGAGCCTACATATTTTATGATACTTTTAGTTTTTCCATGAAGTCTTGCAAGATAGGCTCTAGATTGGTTTGCACACCTTCCTCAGGGGATTCGAACATGGGGTGACTTGGCTGAAAAATTCATCAATCACTTTGCCTTCAATATTGAAAGTGACATGACCCTCGTAAAACTATGCACAACTAAACAAGAGGAGGGAGAGTCACTCACATCATTCTACAACAATGTCAAAGTATGGCTAGAAAATGTCCTTGTCACATACCTTAGAAATAGTTAGTCCCCATGTTTTTTGAAAACCTTAACACAATTTTAATGATAGGTCTCCAAATATAGTGTTGCACAACCTTTGAGGATATCTTTGAAAAAGGAGTCTTTATTGAGAAAGCTCTTGTGGCAGAAGGACTAGTTAAAGTATCCAAAGAAACCCCAAAAGCCAATAATGACAAATGAAAATTTTGGTCCAAAAATAAGAATTTCACTAATGATGGAGTTTTTGATACAAAAGTCATAAACAAAGGTCACCCTACTATTTACCTTAAAGGTCCTTCCACATCAAACACATGAAATACCCAAACAGAAAGTCAAGATCAATCATTGAATGCAATCCAAAATAGCCAACATAGAGGACTTCCATGCACTCCCTTGAGTGAACCTATTGAATTAGTTATAAAGAAGCTTCTACAATCCAATGTCATTCATCTTCCAAACATAAAGAACTATGAAGCCCTCTAGTTTAGGTAACACTAGTGCTAATTATATCAATATTTCACATGACTATAGTAACATAATTAATCACATATGAGCCTTTGATAGTCATTTTTCCACCATTACCATTAATAATTAAAGTTTAGAATGTGACGTTACCACTCGCAAATCCAAGGTAACCCTTAAAGGGGCTGCCTCTAATTGTAACGCCCCACCACGCAACCCTAGAGGAAGTTGCAATTAACTACTTAAATAGACTAAGTTTTTTTGTTGAAGTACAATTAATAAGCAAGTTCACTACCTAATGCCAACAACCTCTAAGGTTACAAGACATAGGTTAAATAGAACCTCAACAAAAAAAATGAATCTAAACTATGCCAATTATTTAATTAAGAAATAAAACACATACATTCCAATTAAGATAATTTACATCTAGCATAAGAGATAAATTTCAATTTCATTATTCATAATTAAACAATATGGTTACAACTCTCATTCCCCGAATGAGGCAAGTCCAAAGAATACGGTTACAATTACAACTTTCCACCTCGATAACAATAGAGGTGTAATTAATTACAAGAACAACTGAAATGAAATAAAGCAAGAACTGAAACTGAATCTCATGAGCTCTCCAACTGGAAATCTCGTCCACACGAACATGAAGAAAGCCCAACGGATTAAGGTGCACACCACCCAACCAAGTGGAACCCAAAGGCCCACCCCCCATGCTAGGAGATAGTAACAAGGAATCCTAGCCAAGACCATCTACCTCTAGACAAAGGTTAACACAACCGAACTAAAATAAATACAACTACATCACTAACACAAAGGTTACAATGCTTCCAGAAATTACATAATCAACTACATCACTGATGTGAACATACCGTTGACTTAGGAGAAGTGTCATTGCAATGTTACATAGGTTATCTTGGTGAGTCTTCGTAGGCCCCGACCCCCAACTCGGGTTATCCTGGTAACCTCTAATGACTTCCGACCCTTCATGTAATCCAATGCGAAATCAGTTATCTTTCGTAGAGACAAGATAACGATCTTGCCATTCTAGGCCTTCTCGTCTCAACCCAAGTCTTAACAAGCCCTTGAATTCCTGAGCGAGGCATAATTATCTTATTGTGTTTGATACTACATGATACTCTAATCAGTTAATTAAGTTATCGTTGGATTAACTAACTTGCAATGAGTTATCCTAGCACCACTTTGTGTGCCGACCCTCGTTACAAGCCACTCCTCTAAGATGACACGTGGAACTACTCCACAACCCAAGGGTACATAAGTGCAACATAAGGATATCACATTCCTATCCATGACATACAGTCAACACATTCCCATTCGTGATAACTGGGTGACAAACTAGTTACAGTTAATGCACTACCCGAGGCAATCCAAAGGTTGACTAACACAGTACGACAACCTACAAACTTGAAAACCCAACTGGAAGACTTGTCAAATGCTAAGACCCACATTTCCCAAATGATAACATGAACAAATCAAAATCAAGGCAAGAATTAAATCTCCTTTGGATTAACTAAATCCATTTCCTCACTACATTCAGTACTCTATTACATTAGATAAACTGAATTAAATACGACATTTCAAATAAGGGAGGAATTAATACTAATTATTTTATTTCCCTACTTACAATTAAATAAAAGATAAAATTAACGAGATTATCAAATAAATCAAGATTCAACGATATAAAATAATTATTGCCTCCTCATGTAAATGTAATCATTTAAAAACGGTCCACTTGTTGAAAACATATTATTTAATATCCAAACTAACTCCCCCCATAAGAATACATTTTTAAAAGGAAACAATAGTTTAATTGAAGTCATCACGTCTTAATTTGTGCAGTGTGACTACATCGAGCCCCAAGCAAGGAAAACATAATTTAAATACCTATATATATAAAAAAATATACGCATGCCTATCCAATTTACTTGAGATGAAATTACACAATATTGAAATATTAATATATTTTAAAATTATATAATATAATAATAAAATAATAACATAACATATTTTACTATTATAAAATATAATAATAAAATTAAATATTAATATTAAATCTTTTTTTATTTTTATTATTATTATAAAATATAATAATAAAAATATAAAAATCATTTTATTATCATACAATATAATAATAATAATAAATAAATTTAAAATATTAAAATTTTATTTTAATGATTTTTTTTTTTTGCTTTTAATAAAAAAGGGCGTCGAGATTATTTAGGGCATCGTCCTCGGACGTCGTGCCACCCCAACCTGGGCGACACACAACTGTCCCCATTGTTGGAGGCGTTGTTTAACAGCGTCACCAACAATGGCGACGACTGTTCCTACAGCAACCGCGGGGTTTGGGAAGGCCACGCCGGGTGCGGCTCCCTTCCCATGCGCCTTCCATGGTGGGGCACGATGAGGAGGTGAGCCCCCAGTGCCATCTCCCACCCCACATTCGATTTTTTTTTTTATATATATATTTTGCCCAACAATAAAAAAGTGAAAAATAAATCAGGGTAAACCCTAGTTTTTTCACAAACGTTTCTGTTGGCCAGCATAACCTTACCATGGGAAAAAAAGTTAAAAAAAACATATATATATATATATTCAAATATATATAGATATATATACCAGATTTATATATATATACAAAATTAATTAAGGAAATAAAACTGAAAGAGACTAATTTATAATCAAAATTCATACTGTTTTCTTGAAGAAACTTATTTTAAAGAGAGGTTTTCTTTCAAATTTGGAGAACAACAATTCAACTGTGTTTCCTTTGCATTCAAACAATAGATTTCAAAAGCTTTTTCCACATGATTTTCAACACAAAACATTTACAATTTTAAAGACCTGAACCTGATTTCCTTTAGTTCGTGAGGAGATCTAGATGGTGCTCAGCTTCCAATTTCAAATCCTCCAATTTTCACAGCTTCAATCCAAAACCCACAAAAATGCACAAATCCTCCTCTCCTCTATTTTCCAATTTTTAAAACTTGTTGAAAAAAAATTGTGAAGAAAAAACCAAAAAGTAAATTTTTCCCCGAAATATCCATGCACCAACCCTCATAAATTTTCAAAAATAGAATAAAAAATATCTCATTTTTCCAATTTTTGAATTCAAATTTTCTAAATTGACTTTTAAACATTTTCTTTTATTTTCAATTCCAAACCAAATATCCATAAATTTCGAAAATGAATAATTTAATTCATTTCAACACAATTAATTTAATTAATTAATAAAATAAATCTACTACAAGATTAAATTATTTATTAATTAAATTAAATTAATTGCTAAATTAAATCACATTTCTATCATATAACTAGATAAATTTACTCACTAACTTAACTACCAAAAGCATATATTTTAACCTTTTTCAAATTTATAATATAAACTGAAATCAAAGCCAAAAGACAACATTAAGGCAACTTAACCCGACTAACACCTGACGACACACTATGACTAAGGTGACGACTTGGCACGAAAAACCTAGCTACTATCTCCCAATCGAATACCATTGGGAAATGGACATGCTCAAACCTGTGAAACCAGGTGGAGTCGATGTCTTGTACCTGTCAACCTACGAACAAAGAGTATATCCACATACATAAATATGTCATGAATAAGGCACACCGTGAAGAGGAAATCACATAATCACAGGGCGCTCACAAGCGAGTGATGCGATACCATCCCCTTCACCAATATAGTGTAACTAACTGACAAATCTAACATACTAATATAATCCAAAACATAAAACATCATTGATTCAAACACCCATAATGCTAATCCAAAACATGTCATACTGATAACGTCATAATAAAATACCATCACATCAAAATATAACATTAACGTCACTTTATAGACAGCGATCAAATAGCAGCTGAGTACCATAGTCAAGGTACTAACAAAAAATACAACATAACAAAACAAAACATTGTTCGATCAAAGACACAAAACGAAGGGGTATTACATCCTCCCTCCTAGGGTTAAGCTTACTCCTGGAAGCCTACAAAATAGTAGGGATATAAATCCCTCATACAAACTGCATACAAATCAAAACCTTGACCCCTACAGACAAGCATATTGCATTGGATGACCAACTCCAGAAGTCTCAACGACAGCTCCCTGATACCCAAGCTGACGGTCATCAACCGCAACATAAGCTCGATGAGATCTACCTGCATTCCCTACTGTCAGCTCTGAAACTGCTGGGCCCTGAACAAAACCAGAAGTGTTCCGATGCAGACAGTTCCTAGCAAGGTGGCCCTGTTGGCCAGAAGAGTAACACTCTGTGTTACGACCAAACCCTCTATCTCCTACAGGTGCAGTAGACTATTGCATACTACCCCAATCAGCCATAGACTATGAACTCTAGGCTGGATGCTCCTGCCGATTGCACTTATTGCGCCACCAGTTTCAGTTCCTCCTAGGTGAAGAACCACCATCATCCTGACACGGCTGAGAGTCCTTACACTTCTCAAGCACACTCTTCTATTGCTGATGACTCTGAGATGGTCCCTGCTGAGATTGAGAAGGTGCACCTCCCGGAGGCTGCCCTCCTCGAGCACTAGATCCTGATGCTGAATTGCTACCAATCTGTACACCCACGTGACCTCCTAGTGCCATGGTCAGATTCTCCTCAACAAGATGTGCTTTCTCCACTACCATATCCATGGTCTTGGGTTCAAAAACCCTCACACCACCGCTGAGACGAGCATTTAAGCCCTTGAAAAAATGGTGTACCAACATACTCTCATTGTCACCAATCCTTGCATACTATTTGAGCTCATAAAAGTGTCGCTTATATTGCTCAACAGATAAGGCCATCTGGCGCAAGGCATGAAACTCGTCACCTCGATGCTGATGCCAAGGCTCAAATAGGAATCGAGCTTTGAATCGCTCTAGGAAGATCTCCCAAGATACTTAGTGAATGTCAATATGGAGCTTCTGCTCCTCTAGCCTCCACCATGTGGATGCGAACCCCCTCAGCTGCATGATAGCATAACGAGATTTGGTGTTACTACCATATGGATGCATGGCAAAACACCTATCCAGGTCTATTAGCCAAGTCTTGGCCTCTAAACTAGTACCTGATCCATCATATAATGGAGGATGTGCCCTGAGTAGGTCTCTCATGTGTGACTCAGACTGGGGTGGAACTTCCCTCACAACTGGATTAACCTGAACCTCTACCTACCTCAGACCAAGGAGTGCCAAAGCCTCCTCAAGCACTCTACATGCAGCCTCAATCCTTATTGGATCTTGCTGATGATCACTGACCCCTGGTGCATTCTGAGATGCCTGATGTTCCTCTTGATCTGGGATAAGAGGAACTAGAGGAGGAGAGTTATGCTGACTCTCACCATGACCACCTATACGGCCACGACCACACCCTCTACCTCTTTCGTGTCTAGGAGGCATAGTCCTACACAGACACTTCAAGGTATTAGGTAAGCTACACAACTTAAAAGCCTAAACAACTAAAAGCTTAATGGGTCCATCATAATCCCAGAGTACCCAGTCCTTAAACCTAGGCTCTGATACCATGTGTAACGCCCTGCCACACAACCCTAGAGGAAGTTGCAATTAACTACTTAAACAGACTAATTTTTTTTTGTTTAAGTACAATTAATAAGCAAGTTCACTATCTAATGCCAAGAACCTCTAAGGTTACGAGACAGAGGTTAAATAGAACCTTAACAAAAAACATGAATCTAAACCATGCCAATTATTTAATTAAGAAATAAAACACATACATTCCAACTACGATAATTTACATCTAGCATAAGAGATAAATTTCAATTTCATTATTCATAATTAAACAATATGGTTACAACTCTCATTCCCCGAATGAGGCAAGTCCAAAGAATACGGTTACAATTACAACTTTCCACCTCGATAATAATAGAGGGGTAATTAATTACAAGAAGAATTGAAATGAAATAAAGAAAGAACTGAAACTGAATCTCACGAGCTCTCCAACTAGAAATATTGTCCACACGAACATGAAGAAAACCCAACGGATTAAGGTGCACGACACCCAACCAAGTGGAACCGAAAAGCCCACCCCCTGTGCTAGGAGATAGTAACAAGGAATCCTAGCCAAGACCATCTACCTCTAGACAAAGGTTAACACAACCGAACTGAAATAAATACAACTACATCACTAACACAAAGGTTACAATACTTCCAGAAATTACATAATCAACTACATCACTGATGTGAACATACTGTTGACTTAGGAGAAGTATCATCACAATGTTACATAGGTTGTCCTGGTGAGTCTTCGTAGGCCCCAACCCCCAACTCGGGTTATCCAGGTAACCTCTAACGACTTCCGGCCCCTCATGTAATCCAATGCGGAATCAGTTATCTTTCGTAGAGACAATATAATGATCTTGTCATTCCAGGCCTTCTCATCTCAACCCAAGTCTTAACAAGCCCTTGCATTCCTGAGCAAGGCATAATTATCTTATTAAGTGTTTGATACTACGTGATACTCTAATAAGTTAATTAAGCTATCACTGGATTAACTAACTTGCAATGAGTTATCCTAGCACCACTTTGTGTGCCAGCCCTCGTTACAAGCCACTTCTCTAAGATGACACGTGGAACTACTCCACAAACCAAGGGTACATAAGTGCAACATAAGGAGATCACATTCCCATTCGTGATAACTGGGTGACAAATTGGTTACAGTTAACACACTACCCGAGGCAATCCAAAGGTTGACTAACACAGTACGAAAACCTACAAACTTGAAAACCCAACTGGAAGACTTGTCAAATGCTAAGACCCACATTTCCCAAATGATAACATGAACAAATCAAA
Organism: Sequoiadendron giganteum; assembly: GCA_007115665.2. NCBI lineage: Eukaryota > Viridiplantae > Streptophyta > Pinopsida > Cupressales > Cupressaceae > Sequoiadendron > Sequoiadendron giganteum. Next base: position 477,759,571 of record CM021107.1, on the reverse strand, counting down.
ATCAAGGCAAGAATTAAATCTCCTTTGGATTCACTAAATCTATTTCCTCACTACATTCAGTACTCTAATACATTAGATAAACTGAATTAAATACACCATTTCAAATAAGGGAGGAATTAATACTAATTATTTTATTTCCCTACTTGCAATTAAATAAAAGATAAAATTAATCAGATTATCAAATAAATCAAGATTCAATGATGTAAAATAATTATTGCCTCCTCATGTAAATGTAATCATTTAAAAACGGTCCACTTGTTGAAAACATATTATTTAATATCCAAACTAACTCCCCCCATAAGAATACATTTTTAAAAGGAAACAATACTTTAATTAAAGTCATCACGTCTTAATTTGTGCAGTGTGACTACATCGAGCCCCAAGCAAGGAAAACATAATTTAAATACCTATATATATATATATATAAATATATGCATGCCTATCCAATTTACTTGAGACGAAATTACACAATATTAAAATATTAATATATTTTAAAATTATATAATATAATAATAAAATAATAACATAACATATTTTACTATTATAAAATATAATAATAAAAATATAAAAATCATATTTTATTATCATACAATATAATAATAATAATAAATAAATTTAAAATATTAAAATTTTATTTTAATAAATTTTTTTTTTATTTTTTAAAAGAAAGGGTGTCGAGATTATTTAGGGTGCCGTCCTTGGATGCCGCGCCACCCCAACCTGGGCGGTGGTTGTGTGAACAGTTGTCCCCATTGTTGGAGGCGCTGTTTAACAGCACCGCCAACAATGACGACGATTGTTCCTACAACAACCACGAGGGTTGGGAAGGCCGCGCTGGGCGCGGATCCCTTCCCACATGCCTTACATGGGGGGGCGTGGTGGGGAGGTGAGCCCCCAACGCTGCCTCCCACCCCACATTCGATTTTATTTTATTTACCCAGCAATAAAAAAAACGAAAATAAATCAGGGTAAACCCTGGTTTTTTCACAAACATTTTTGTTGGCCATTTAAAAACAATAAAAATGGCCAGTATAACCTTACCATGGGAAAAAAGGTTAAAAAAAACATATATATATATATATATATTCAAATATATATATATATATATATATATATACCAGATTTATATATATATATATATACAAAATTAATTGTGGAAATAAAACTAAAAAAGACTAATTTATAATCAAAATTCATACTATTTCTTGAAGAAACCTATTTTAAAGAGAGGTTTTCTTTCAAATTTGGAGAACAAAAATTCAACTATGTTTCCTTTGCATTCAAACAACATATTTCAAAAGCTTTTTCCACATGATTTTGAACAAAACATTTACAATTTAAAATCTCAAAAGAAAACAATTTTAAAGACCTGAACCCGATTTCTTTTAGTTCATGAGGAGATCCAGACGGTGCTTGGCTTCCAACTTCAACTCCTCCAATTTTCACAGCTTCAATCCAAAACGCACAAAAATGCACAAATCCTCCTCTCCTCTATTTTCCAATTTTTAAAACTTGTTGAAAAAAACTTGTGAAGAAAAACCCAAATAAGGAAAATTTTCCCCAAAATATCCATGCACCGACCCTCATAAATTTTCAAAAACAAAATAAAAAATATATCATTTTTCCAATTTTTGAATTCAAATTTTCTAAATTGACTTTTAAACATTTTCTTTTATTTTCAATTCCAAACCAACTATCCATAAATTTCCAAAATGAATAATTTAATTCATTTCAACACAATTAATTTAATTAATTAATAAAATAAATCTACTACAAGATTAAATTATTTATTAATTAAATTAAATTAATTGCTAAATTAAATCAAATTTCTATCATATAACCAGATAAATTTACTCACTAACTTAACTACCAAAAGCATATATTTTAACCTTTTTCAAATTTGCAATATAAACTGAAATCAAAGCCAGAAGACAACATTAAGGCAACTTAACCCCGACTAACACCTGATGACACACTATGACTAAGGTGACGACTTGGCACGAAAAACCTAGCTACTATCTCCCAATCAAATATCGTTGGGCAATGGACACGCTCAAACCTGTGAAACCAGGTAGAGTCGACGTCCTGTACCTGTCAACCTACGAACAAAGAGTATATCCACATGCATAAATATGTCATAAATAAGGCACACCGTGAAGAGGAAATCATAGAATCACAGGGCGCTCGCAAGCGAGTGATGCAATACCATGCCCTTCACCAATACAGTTTAACTAACAGACAAATCTAACATACTAATATAATCCAAAGCATAAAACATCATTGATTCAAACATCCATAATGCTAATCTAGAACATGTCATACTAATAACATCATAATAAAATACCATCACATCAAAATATAACATTAACGTCGCTTTATAGATAGCGATCAAATAGCAGCCGAGTACCATAGTCAAGGTACTAACAAAAAATACAACATAACAAAACAAAACATTGTTCGATCAAAGGCACAAAATGGAGGGGTATTACACTAATCCGCAACCTAAAAGTCTATATAGTCTCCTTAATCACCTAGGAAACACATCCACATAGATATCTATTCTTGAGTTGCTTCACATCTCCTGAGAGCATAGGGCTATTCTGAACAAAGCCTTGCAAGATATATCCGTCCCTTTTGACCTAAATGTCAACCAATTTCAAGCCATGATAGGATCTATAGCTACACCACATCCTGTCACCTTTTTCGAACAAGACCTTTCCATGGAAAATCCTAATCACAATGATTCACTACACCTTGAGCTTTTCATTAATAAACATAAGATCATACGAGTCTTGGTAGACTATGGAGTAGGTCTGAACATATGCACCCTAAAACTGGTGAAAGCATTGGGATTCTTTGAGGCTTGCATTGATCAAACCAAAAATTTTTTTATCAAGGCTTATGATGATGTTGAGCACTCGTCTAAAGGACTAATTAATCTACCGATAAGGGTTGGCCCTACTATTCAGAATACAATGCTCCACGTCTTGGATCTAGAATTTCCCTATAATCTCCTCCTTGGTCACCCATGGATCCACACCATGAGAGTTGTACCTTTCACCTATCACCAATGCCTCAAATTTCCCTATGATGGTGTTGAGATTACTGTTCCAGGTGATCTCGATCTTTTCTAGTAATGCAAATTAAGAGGAACCACAAAATATCAAGTTCCCATCAATCAAGAGGCTTCATCTTCTACCTTCTCACATTACATTGATCCATCTTCCTTGGTCAAATCACCCACTTGCTTCACTACACCTTCCAAAAACAAGGTCCAGATCCATGATATGGAGTGTGGAGAGCATCGTATGGATAGTTTATTTTGTGTTGAGAAGTCATCTGCAAGAGAAGATGTTAATGCTACTAAGGATATCCAAACTCTTAAGAATAATGTCGAGTGAACTTCATATGGTCATACCTAGATTGAAACCTTTTGGGATCCTGATGATACCTCTATCTTCACTGTATCCACTCATGATTCTTTTCCTTCCACTCCATCTTCTGAACCATCATCCATCCATTTCAACCATCTTGGGTTAGGGTATGCATCTCCTACTGTTGCCTCTGCTAAGTCTTCTTTCCAACTCGTTAAGGATCTACAAAGATCCTATGATGTTAACAGTACTGAAAATGATAGTCCCAAAGAATCTATTGAGTGCATTGCTGAGCTTTTTCACGAATCACACATTCCTACCGTTTCATCTAACTCATAAATCTCACCCATGTCCATCCACCTAATAGACTATTAGAAATATGGAAAGAGAAGCTGAAAATAATTCAATTCAGAACAATACGTGCTTCATTATTTCACACCATACTTTAGTCTACATATATAGATTGTAGTTTTCCTATAATCTAGGAAACAGCTTAATTATAAAATCTATTTAGGTGGGGTGAGTACAACTCATGTAACCCACTAAAAATACTATTTAATATGAGTTTTTCATTCAACCAACTCATTTACATATAGTAATTAGCCGATAGGCTATATTATGCATGGGCTTTTGACCTGAAACAAGTCTCACGCACTCAAACTACGGTGGTTTCAGGCCAAACTCTAGTGGATTGGTGGTCATTTCCGGCACCGTACTGTCAGAGCCAAGTTGATTCTAGTGGATTGGTGGTCATTTCCGGCACCGTATTGTCAGAGCCAAGTTGATTCTTGACATCATCGACTATCGTCCGTCCATAACATTCTATTAAAGCCTGTTAAGTAAACATTGAATGTGTGCTAATATTTGTTTGATGATATTTTTCCATTGTTCCAGAAGTAAACCTGTCCACTCAACTACTTTGCAATGAAAACGTCTAATCTCAGTTATTACAGACGATGGTTGTATTTATCTTGTGTTGCTGTAGACACTTAGATATTTATTCAACCGCCCATTCACCGCCGCCTCCAATGTGCATAAATATGATGGTTGTAAACAGATCACTCCAACAGCAGCGACTGGACTTGAACATTTGCATCAGTTGAGAGCTACAGGATCCACACCACTCTTTTACGAGCAGGTAAGAATGCTTGACTCTGATTATCCTTTCATTTATGTCGTACAAATTACTGTGCAATTTAGCAGCTTCCTTCATTTCAGCTGGCAGTGATCTCTTGTGGCTTTCATAGCACCTTCATCTACTTGTAACGCCTAAAATTAATAGCTCCTTGTCTAAAGTAGTCTTCCTTCCTTTGTCATCGGCAGCCTCTTCCTTTGAATGGCATGGCTGGTAATATCTGCAACTCCATGATACCTTCAGCCTCTTCCACCGCAATCCTTACACAGCTCGCCCACAACGAGTTTTTTAACGGTCAGCTCACCCACACGAAAGGGACAATCGAGTACTCTCCCTATTTCCAAATTCTTCCTCTATTGCATCACAATAAACATGGACCCCATCCCATCTAAAACCTTGGTCAAACATGGACTTCATCCTCAAAACATGTACCCCATCCCGTCTGAAATCTTGGTGAAACATGGACTTCATCCCTTGTATTGTCTTGTTGATGTAAGTGGTGTCAGTTTGCATAGATTCAATGTGAGAAGAGGTCTTTCTAGCTCAAAATTAGACAAGGACACCCCTGCCTTTCATAGCCTGAGATCTTCCTTTCTTTAATGTCATGTTGCTCATTGAAACTGCCTCTTACTTTTTATGCCTTCAATGGCCTTTAAACTGTCATCTTTATTGATTTCTGTCCATCGTCATTTATATTGTCTTCTTATATGATAAACTGCCTATGAAGTTGGCCATACAATGAGCTCTCGAGCTGTCTCTTTCATACGACTATCATGCATATTGAGACTGTCTTGTCATCTTCACTTCTAAAGTCTTTATAAGCTGCTACCCTTTTTGTACATTGATTGCCATTTGTAAAGATTGTTACATTTCATTAATGACCATCCTATTGATTGTCATGTTATAAGCTTTCTTGATCATTATAGGCTTTTAGGAGACTTTGTTTAGCTTATGCAGTTCTAGCCGAAGTTGCTATATACACCCAGATCTTACTACGCCATCATTTAGGGATGCAAATAGCCAGGCACAACATAATAGGAAAACCTACATGCAAGAACGAATAAAAATAACTGATTTCTTGTAAGGCCTCCTTTGGGCCTCTGCTCCTTTTTGTGAAAGAGCTCTGGAATTTTGAGAATCAAGTGCAGTTAGCAGCGCCTATTTAAACATGTATGGAAAATGTGGAAGCATAGACAAGACGTGTGGACAGTTTTCCGGAATGCCTCACAGAACTGTGGTCTCCAGGAATGCAATAGGTGTAGAATATGCACAAAAATGGATTTGTAGAAAAGGCCTTAGAAACTTTCCAGCAAATGCAGATCAACAGGTGTAGAGCAGCAAAAATGGCTTCAATTAACACAACCACCATCACCACTTTAGTGGCTTTAAAAGTGAGATTTTAAAATAGTTTTAAAAATGATTTGAGAGCATTTAAAACAAAAAACATGACTGTCTACAAGCGATTGTAGGAACTACATGTGTATAGCAATGAAAAATTTACTAAAGAGTATAAATATTGCTAAGAAATAATGGCGGAAACTACCATGGATTGTTATAATGCCTTTTGTTGGTATGGTCTGTGTGCAGTCTCCTCAATTTGCTTCTAGTAGTTGCTCTAGTTAGTAATCTTGTTGAAAGCTATTTTGTTTATATGTATTTGATTCATTCTTTTCATAGGCCTACTCGGTGGTCCAATATGCAGTACTTTTACAATATTTTTTAAGCCTTTTACATTTTTAAAGTTACAATAAATCTTAAATTTTCTTAATACAAGTATTTCATTATATTATTAGATACATTATACAAACTATTTAGGGCAACCTTTTTTGTTTTTAATATTATTTACATGCTTTTAAGATGTCTATCCACAAGATGCAATATAGTTGGACATTGAAGACCTCATTCTTCTTTTGAACACCACCTACACAAGCTGCAAATGTGATCTTCATATTATATTATATTTCTTTAAGTATTTATATTTCTATTGTATTATTTTCACTCAAATTCTGTAATATCATGTAAATATTTTTAAGGATTGAATCCAACAAGAACCCAAACTTATATCCATACAAGCAACGTAACAAATATTTATTATAAATTTTGTTTCCAATGATCTCGAGATAACAATTGTGGACCACCTAACATCCCTTGCCAATAGTTATCTACTTGTAAGACATTATCTTATATTAGCATGCAAATAACATGTACGATCCACTAGAATCTATTTCCAATAGTTTTTAAATTTTGAGAAACCGTCTTAGATTAGCATGCAAATAAACATTTGTTAGTTTTTTTTATATATTCTTACTTATTCTTCTATGTTAAAGTTTTACCACTTTTTTTGGATATTAAACATACAGTATAATGTTTGTGATTTTAAAAATGCTATTTCATTCAGGAACGGATAATTCACATCAACCCAATGAAATTATTGAAATCTCAAGCAGTTCCAATGGCCCTATTTGTTCAACCAACTCTTCACCGTCAATCAATTACAATGCAACTTCTATAAGCCACGTCCAAGCTTTTGCAAATGACATTACTGTTAGTTGCCTTGACTTGGTACAACAAGCAAAGGTCACAGCACAAAACATCCAAAGTGTGCAAGAATGTGACATTCAATCCATGGAAGTTACCATACATGAATTCCACTCAACTTGTGAGAAGTTGGGGTCCTTCTGCACTTTCCTCCGTGAAATGAAAGCAGATGAGTTCTACGGACAAGGTGGTTCTGCCTACATAAAGGAAGTGTTTACAAACTACTTGAATCATATCTAATACACTTTTTCCTTGTAACTGTGTATAGAGTATGTGATATAAGCATGTAACTACAGTTTTTACGAACTTACGAATAGTTGGATATTTTGTAAATCCCAAAAAGAAGTCTATATACTTAACATGTAACACGATTTTGCTTCATAAATATATACACAAATATCTACATATAATGAGAAATAGTAGTTTATTTATAATGTATTGCAATCCTTATATCATTTAGCTTCATCTAATTATAATGTATTGTAATCCTTATCTCATTTAGCTTATATATACATATAATGAAGAATAGTAGTCTACTTATAATGTATTGTAATCCTTATATCATTTAGCTTCATCTAATTAAAAGCTAACAATTGTGCTCACAAACGATGCAGCCACCAATAATAGGATAAACGTGTCAGGCTCTTTCAGTTAACATAGTTACTATAACCTATAGTTAGATTTCCTACTTCCATTGCACCTCAAATGAATAGTGCACTACTGTTATACTCAATTTTTCCAAAACACCTTTCTTCTTCTGATGTTTGTATTATATGCATATTCAAACATTTATAGTGCTTCAAATGTACTTAGACAAATTTAGCTTATATGTACATATAATGAAGAATAGTAGTCAACTTATAATGTATTGTAATCCTTATATCATTTAGCTTCATCTAATTAAAAGCTAACAATTGTGCTCACAAACGATTCACATTCAATTTGCAGCCACTAATAATAGGATAAACGTGTTAGGCTCTTTCACTTAACATAGTTAGTATAACCTATAGTTAGACTCCATACTTCCATTGCACCTCAAATGAATAGTGCACTACTGTTATATTCATTTATTCCAAAATACCTTTCTTCTTCTGATGCTTGTATTGTATGCATATTCAAACATTTATAGTGCTTTGAATATACTTAAACAAATTATTACGATGAACTAACTTTTGTACTCACTACACTTTATCTTTTTTTGATCTTACCAATACAGCAACCTACTTCCAAAGCCCAATACTTTCATATACATACCTACAAAAAATCACATTTATAGGTATTATTCTTAAATTACTTTTACACTATGTAAATCTTTTCCACACTATAATTTAAACCATTGGTTTCTAGTTAGCTATATTTTGTTGGCTACCTAAGATATTCATTTCCTACTTCTAAAGTATGGTTTTATATGTCATTTAGAGTAAGTAATAGCTGCCACCCACAATTTACTTTTGCAAGGACTAGTGTGCTTTCTCGTCACAATGTCTTCTTTGACTGAGAATGCAATTAAGTTGATCAATGATGGAAACGTAGACTTCGAACCGCATCTACAAGTAATAGATATCTCAATGTTTGGCCATGGGCCTAAACCAACAAATCGCTATATGGTAGAACTCTCTGATGGGGTGCACAAGCGGAAGGGTACACTTCCTAAACAATACAACCACTATATAGATTCTGAAGAGCTCCAGAAGGGCTCTATACTTAAGCTCATTAAATACAATCGCCCTATTATTTGCGATTCAAGGTGAGCCACCATATGTCACTACTCTTCTACAATATGCCAAATCATAACTTACAAATTATCATTTCTGAACCCTCTATGTCAAATTGCGTCATGTTGATAATACTTCTCTATTGTATGCTTATAGGTGGATTGTCATATCAGAATTAGAAATCATAGGTTTGCAGCAGGATATCATTGGCCAACCCGCCTACCTTTTTGAAGAACAAACCCAACAAGTACCTGCCACATCTACAAGCCTTGATGACAGTATTATAGTACCACAACCACCTCTTGTGACAAAATTTTCCTTGACTGACACTGCAATCAAAAAGATGAATGCTAGAAACCTAGACTTGCAACCCCATCTGCAGGTACTAGAGTTTGCACTATTTGGCCATGGCATTGAACTGGGTGATCGATATAGAGTGGAGCTCTCCGATGGGGTACATAAGCAAAAGGCTACACTTCCAAATAAGTACAACCGGTACATAGCTTCAAAAGAACTCCAAAAGGGATCAATACTTAAACTCATAAGCTACAGGTGCTCTGTTCTTTGCAATTCAAGGTGAGCCACCATATTTCCATGCTGTTCTACAAAAATCCAAATAACATCTTTAAGCTTTACATCTTTTATCCACTATGTCAGAGTTGTTCCTAGTAAAAATACTTATTCATTTAACCTTTTTAGGTGGATTGTCATCTCCGAAATAGAAGTCACATGCTTGCAACATGATATCATTGGTCAGCCTGCCTATCTTTTTGAAGAAATAGCCCACCAAATAAATGCTACGAACTCAATTGCTCCATCTACAAGCAACAATAACAACAGTATGGTAACAAAGCCACCTGCTCATAGGACACTTTTTGGATTATGCTCATCCCCACAAAATAAAAACATTCCCACCAATATTACTCCTATTAGAAATTTGAATCCATTCCAGACAAGGTGGTTTATAAAGGGTCATGTTACCATGAAAAAACAAATGCACCACTTCAACACACAAAAGGGACAAGGGCAGGTCTTTTCATTTGATATTATTGATTGTGAGTGCACTGAGATACGTGTAACATGCTTTAATGAAGTCGCAAACCTTCATTACATGAATGTTCATTTTGGTGAAGTATATACAATATCTGGTGGAACCATTAAGTCAGCTAATAGGTTGTACAATAAACTAAATAGCCAGCTTGAAATTTGTTTAATTGAGGAATCCATAATTTCTCTCTCAGAGGATGACCTTGCAATTCCAAAACATAGGTTCTCTTTCACGCCCTTTAAGGAAATTTTAGCACTAAACAATAACATCCTTGTTGATGTTATTGGAATAGTCATTTGTGTGGACCCAAGCTCAACCATAAGGAGGCGGGATGGGACTGAAGTACTTCGAAGGAGCATCAAATTGATAGATATCTCTTCATCTACCATTAATATTACTTTATGGGGTCCAGCTACTGAAAAGGAAGGCACACAACTACAGGAGATGTACCACTTAAAACATGTTGTTGTACTTGCAATAAAAAATGGTCGTGTCACTGAGTATAATGGAAAGGTCATAAGCACTTTGGCAAGCACCCAGCTATTTATAAACCCAAGGATACAGGAGGCAAAAGAGCTCAAATCATGGTTTGAACAAAATGATATTGATCTCACTCCATCAAATACACAACTGTTGGATGCACCTCTCATGCTAGCAAGGAAAACAATTGTTGATATTGAAGAGCAAACTACCAATCTGAAACAAACTTTCCAATGCAGTCTAAAAGCAATAGTGCAGTTCATAAAAACAAATTCAATATGCTATCCATCATGCCCCCTTGAGTTAGATGGAAAACAATGTAAAAAAAAAAGTTGTACAGAATGATGATCAAACATGGTACTGTTCCAAGTGCAAAGCTACAACTACTACATGTAGATACATACTCCAACTAAAGATCACAGATCATACAGGAATATTATGGGCTGTTGCTTTTGAAGAACCAGCTACCAAACTTCTTGGAATTTCTGCAGATAATCTATACATGCTACAATTCAATCCTGAAACAGAAAGTACAGCTGAGACCATAGTAAAAGGAGTGTTATTCAAGCAATTTATCTTCACAATCACAAATTCATATGATTCAAGTGCTGGTCAGACACGGGTAAAATCAACAATCACAAAGGTGGATAATGTGGATTTTGTTGCAGAGAATTTACTCATCCTGGGTGAAATTACTAATATGTGTCATATTCCTACTGTTTAGAAATAGCTCAAGAGCTTATGTAATGTATACAAATTTCTTAAGCATCTTATATTATATACTTTTGATTGCACAAATCAAATCTCAAAGTGACATGTCTATTGAAGATATTGGTAGTATGCAAATAATGTGATTAATCTCTTCCACAAAATTACTTGTGTATATAGCGCATCATATCGTATCGCATATATTTTTGAAAAATAGAATGATAGAAGAACTCATACTTTATTTCTTTACCTTCTTTAATTCTATATGTATTTGTAAATGTACATTTGATGATTGTAGTTCCTATTTCCTTTACAGATGGTGAGTTCCAACCCAAAAAACATGCAATCTCGTAAAAGAAGTCATAACTACTATACTCAACATAAAGAAGAAATTAGCATTCGCCGTCGTACAGAGCGTATAGGAAAACATACAATACAATCCAACATACCAATCTCCTTTCAGTCAAACCAACAGAACACAACACCATATGAAAGTACATCCCAAACTGAAGACCTTTTTGACCGAGGATTTTCAATGTGTTCAAACCAAACTATGCACACTCTTCAAAATCAATCCACAAGCTTACGAAATACCGAAGTAAACTTTATAGAGGCTTCTAAACATTTTCGTTCAAGATTAGATAAACTATCAAACTTACCAACATTCACAATTTTCCATGAATGCTACCCAGGAATGCACACCAACTCAACACAAAGTGGTACAGTTTGTTTAAGATGCTCTCATGAGAAAGGAAGACACCGTTTTTCATCAAATAATTTAATGGACCCAGGAGTACAACCATACGAGCTACAAAAACTAACACAAGTTGAAGAGATGCTTATAGCACGAGTCAATCCAATAATACAAGTAACACATGCTCGTGGCGGGCAGTACAAATATAGTGGGCACACAATTTTTTTCCCGGAAGATATCAAAACCGTAGCAAAATACTTGCCGCACAAAATTGCAAACTTGGATGTGTTGGTGGTTCGAAGAACCAATACACAAGGTGACCATTATGACTGCTATGTAAGTAGGCATCGTGTATGGGCTGCACTACAATATAAAATCACATATGACCCATAATACAAAGACGTTGAGGTTGATTTTTTATCTCTTGCAGAGCTCCCTGATACAAATACAGACATTTCCAATATGCTTCATAACATAATTTCTAACAATGACAGTATCGTTGCACCAAACAATGCATCAACATTTTATGTAGACCCAATAGAGAATGAATTCACTTGCTCCTCATCATTTATGGCTAGGTTACCAAATAAACGCCAAGAACTAGAAATCATAAAAGAAACATTGCAAGTTAGAGATAAAAATGATAGCATTATTGCTTGGCCAACGCTTGAAACCTCACCAGTTAATGAATACAATACTGAGGGCCTTTTAGACATGGCTTTTCCCTCACTGTTTCCCAATGGTATTGCACTACATTTACAACCTCGCTATAGACAAGTTGAAATCCATGAATATGTGTTGCACCTAATGAGATTTCATGATAATAGATTTGGAAGGCATCCAAGGTTTAGATATTTCATCTTAAACCTACTAATGCGCCATCGAAGCCAAGGTGTTGCCTCTGTTTTTGTCAAGAAAAATGTTGAGGATTGCATACCAACCACCATAGATAGTCTTCGTCTCCATATACAACAGTTGCCTGACACTAAAATAGCTGAACAATTGATGCATTATGGATCGTCCCTTAGAGGCACACAAGCATATTGGAATAAGTGTCATGGTGAATTATCAAACATGATAAACCAAATAGGCTCCCCCACACTATTCTTCACATTAAGTGCTGCAGATACCAAGTGGCCTGATTTACACCAACTATTTTCAAAGGGTAAAATGCCAACATCAGGAAACAATAAATATCGCATAGATAACATTGTTATGAACCCACATATCACATCCTTATACTTGCATCAACGATTCACAATATTTCGCGAAGAAGTCTTAGAGAAGCTTTACTATGCAAAAGACTTTTGGTACAGATATGAGTGGCAACATCAAGGGTCTGCACATGTACACGGATTCCTATGGATTGAAGGTGCACCAAACATGGACAAACTTGATTGGAGCAATACTACAAATGTAGACACAGCGAAATCATTCTTTGACAAATATGTTAGTGCTTGGAATCCTCGAAATATGGAAGACAGGAACAACACACGACATCAGTCTTTCCAAGACGATCCATGCTTATTAACAACACCCGAAATCTTTGCTACAAATGTACTTTCTGACTATGAAGAGTTGATCAATCGTGTCCAGAGACACACCAAATGTTCAGAATCAACTTGCCTTCGAAAGAAAGGCAACAACATGGAGTGTCGATATAGGGCACCCTGGATTGAATGTGCCACCTCTTCATTGTGCATTGATGAAAATGGGAAAAAAACCTTCAACCCTACACGTAATGACGATAGGTTGAATATACATAGTCCAGAGATGCTTTCCATTTGGAGAGCCAATATGGATTGTCAGCCTGTGCTTTCAAAAACACTTGTTCTAAAGTACATTGCCAAATATGCCGCAAAGGCTGAAAGAAAATCTGAAACCTGTATTGATATGTTGACCCGCATATCTCACAAGCAAGCACCGCAAGACAAAGCACTTGCAGCTTACAAAAAAATCATGTCTGAGATTATTGCAGATCGTGACATAGGTGCACAAGAAACATACCACATGTTGCAAAAGTTGCCCCTTGTTGTTTGCAATCGTGATTTTATGGTCCTAAATGTTGGTTGAAAAGTTTACAATCGAATTAAGACAAACTCAAAAGAAGATACATTACATCAAAGTTACCTCCAATTATACATGCAATGTCCTCAAATGGAAACAATAACACTTATTGAATCTGCAAAATCATTTTCGTTCTCATCAAGTCGCAAACAAGACAAATGGAAAGAAAGGAAACAAAAAGCAATTATCAGTGTCTTCCCCTGATTTTCTGCTATTCCAAAGGAGGATTCAGAACATTTTGAGACATTTTGCTTAAGTGAACTACTGCTTTACAAGCAGTTTCATAACATTGTTATAGACATAGGTATTGAGAAAGAGACAATTGTTGCAAATTGGAAGCTACTTAATAGACTTAAATATAATGTGTGGCATATTCATCGTATAATTGATGAAGAACTAAATCAAGATGAGGAAGACGAAATAGACAATGAAAGCAATATAGAAAATAAAATACACTTGAATGAATGGGAGTTCTTATCACAATTGGGTCTTGGTACTACTAGAATCTTAATTCGCTTGATATGCTTGGAAGACGTGACTTTGACAATTGCAACAGCTGGAATGACCGTACAATACCTCAAGCTCTACATGAAACTGCAGAGCATTTCGTTAGCACAAACAGAGTTACCCAACATGAAAACCCAACACCATTTGAGGTAAACGACCTCCCATATCCACTATCCCCCAAACAACAACTTGCTCTCACACTTGTTTTGGACCATTGCAGTTCTTGTGAGCTACAACAACCCTTGCACATGATCATACAAGGCACAGCAGGAACAAGCAAATCCTATCTTATTCATTACATTAACCACACCCTTTCCCGTTTAGCACCACAAGAACATAACCCACTCCTTGTTGTTGCTCCTACAGGAATCACAGCATTCAACATACATGCCTCCACTATACATTCAGCCCTAAAGATTCCAATCAAGGAAATGCAACCATTGAAGGGTCAGTCGCTTGCAATGTTTCAACAAAACATGCAACATGTAAAATACCTCCTTATCGATGAAATGAGCTTTATAGGCCCAAAATTATTCTTGAAAATTGATACTAGGCTACGCGAGGCTTTTCCCCATCAACAACACTTGCCCTTCGGTGGACAATCCATCATTCTTGTAGGTGACTTTGCACAACTACCCCCTGTTATGGACAAACCTATATATGCCTCCCACACAGATGCAAAAGCCCTATGGGAACAATTCTCTATTATTGTCACATTAGAACAAATATTTCGACAAGATGGGGGCACTCAAGCTCAAGTTGACTTCCGAAGAACTCTACAAAACATTCGTAATGCTGAACCAAATGAACAAGATTGGGAGCTACTAATGAGTCGCACAAACACAATGCTATCAAACAATGAAAACAAGTCTTTTGATCTAGCAATGCACCTATTTCCGACCAATGACTTAGTTGGCACACACAACAAAAAAATGATACACATGCTAAAACTTCCTATTGCATTAAGTATTGCAATAAAAACAAGCACTAAATCAAACATCGACAATGATGCTGACCAGCTACCCCATGAACTCCTACTATGTAGAGGCCAACGCATCATGCTAACTACAAACCTATGGACTCAAGCAGGCCTTGTTAATGGTTCTCTTGGAGAGGTTTTAGATATTGTATATACTGAAAGCTCTAAACCACCAGACTTACCATTATATGTAGTGGTAAAATTTGATACTCACAATGGCCCACCTTGGAACGTACACGCTCCAACAACTATTCCAATAGCACCTATATCCCTAGGTTCACACAGACAGCTACCACTATGCATGGCATGGGCAATTACAATACACAAATCACAAGGATTAACAATCGACCGAGCAACAATCGATATAGGTAAAAAGGAAAGACAGGGACTTACTTTTGCAGCTATATCTAGAGTTAAATCAATACATGGACTTAGGATCGAACCACCATTTTCCTTTGACCGATACTCAAGAATGAAGAACAATCCATACACAATTATGAGGAAAAAAGAGGAGCTTCGTCTACGTCTTCTCTCATTATGATGAGAACAGGTACACATCACTCTCTCAAAACAAAAAAATGTTTAATTTTTTCACTTTACCAAATTCATATACTACACATTATTGTTTCCATATTTACACCACATTAATAATGCCGTGCAGGTGGATATTCCAGAATCTTATACTACTGCAATAGTTGCTTCAATCTACATATTTCTTCCCAAAGTAAGCTAAAAACCTCCCACCAAAGTCTACCAAATGGTCATTTTTATGATCCAAAACCACTTCACAATCAAATGATCCATCTCAAGAAAATAAACCAAAGCATATTGAAGACAACACCACGTACAATCAAGATCAAGAATCCATACCTCTAGTATACTACAATGATATGATGAAACTCCCAAATCCATACAAGATGACACACATGACGATCATATAGCCATAACCCACATAGTCCTCCATCTACCCATGAGATGCTTACTCCTAATTGTACACAAAGATCTTCTCCAAAAACAAAGGGTCTCCCACTCTAAACTTTGTCTACTGCAAACAGAACCATGGGGACAATGTAGAGTCCTTATGATAAGAACTGTTATCAATGCTACAACTTTTTTTAACTTCAATTAGCATTCATGCATCATCGCATCCACAAATTGTGCCCAACCACATGAGAACAAGTTATATCAAAGAAAGAAAGAAATAACTGGCGTCAAATAATCATTGAATCCAAATGGATACCAAACAAATACAAAAAAATCATCCCTATCAACCTCCATTAGTCAAAGAAACTATGGGGCAAAAAATGAAAAAGGGAAAGCCATCCATTCAAAAAGTCCAACAATGCAGAAGAAAGCTTCAAGAGTGACCTACAAGATATATGAAAAAAAAATTCCCAAACGAATCGCCAATTCTACCTACCACTGCTCATCTACCAAGTTAGCAATAAAAAGATCCTAACTGTCAACCAAACAATCTACATTCATATCTCTCACAATACACTATCCACATTTCAAAATATCCAAATTTCACACGAACCATGTGTTGACAACAACACTTTATCATAAGGACTCTGCTACCTCCCTATAGTGATGTGTGCATCTAGATGAGGCAAACTCCGATATTTACAAATAACAAAAAAAAAAACATATCACATCTATGTACACCCAATCAAGTAGAAGCATCTCACCCTATCCATATTTTATCCAACACTCCACCAAGCTTACCCATGATTAATTCATTCACCCACCAACAAGCTAAAAAATTCATGTTCACCAATCGCCATTCATATTCCAATTCAATTTTGATCTTGTTCAACGACTAGTGTAAAGTTTACACTTGCTAATGGTATATTTCTTGACATGGGTCATTATCATCCACCATCCATTTTTTGCATGCCTCAAATATCCATTCATCCATTCATTTATTCATGCATCCGCCCATTAAATTACATACACTATTACAAACTAGTGGCAAATACTTTCATCTTGCTTCAAGAACATAATACCCTATTAGTTTACACATACATCTATTCTTTTCATAGAATATATATTCCACATGATATGTATTTAATTGAAACATAAAATGTATATATTTGGGAGTACACAAAACATGCCAAAGGTGTTGTTTATATATTACTGGCATTATCTACATATTTTGAACAAGATTGAATGAAGCCTGTCTTATCATTTGTATATTTACTTCTATAAGATTCAAACAAGATAGAATAAAATATAAGGAAAGTTTACTTCTTTATTATCTTTCCATAATGCCTATTTTCTTATGCTACTTGTATCTAGGTTTGACCCAAAAATAAGTATTACATGTGTTTTGCAAAAAAAAATACACACAATCTTAAAACAAGTTCTACAATGTATGCAACTCCCCTTCTTACTACTCCATACATTTCTATCGGCGTACCCCTTGCACCCCCTCCGGTGCAAGTGCTAGTATTACCACATCATAATTTATCAATAACCATGTGAATACTAATTTCCAACATTCCCCCCTTAGTGTGAACATGGTACAAACTCACACCCTTCATCTGCAGTATGCTCATCGATGTAGCATGTCCAACTCACTCATGACCTTGATCCAAAGAAAGGCTCTCTCCTCCCATGGTTTTAAACAAGCTTACCACAAACCTTGATGTGAATAGGAACCTCCACCATCTGTCCACCTTGTGTGGTTTTTTGGATCCTCCCACAAACCCTTTCAAGATCCATGAACTACATTGCACTGGTGCTTTTGTTTGCCACTATGCTTGTACATCAAGGAAGTTAAAAAGAAATCACCATACATATCACAAACTAGGAATGAAACATTGTATATTATTCCTCCCCAGAATGTGAAATTCCACTTATCCACACAACCTGTAACACTGAAAAAATATAGAAAATGAAATGCCACCAAAGCTAATGAGAAGCGCCGTCATTGGTGACTGACGAGAGGTCGCTGATTGACCTCCTTCCTCTGTTGCCTCCTGCTTCCAATTGATTTTATTCTTAATTAGTAAAGTTGACCTTGAAGCATAATTTTAGAATGCTCCCATAAAATGGATGTCGTGTACAAGTGATAATGCATCCAATTACAATTGAGACAATTTTTATTTTTTGACTTTTAAGAAAAAAAAAAATTGATAGACATGCTCTTGATGATACAACAATAAACGACTCAGAAAATAGACATTATGAACAATATGTAATATATATAACAATTTGACTTCAATTAAAAAACTTATCAATAGATACTAAACCTAAGACGTTACTAATGACTTGTGAAAATAAAACGAACAACAACTAAGATATTGAAATCCTTCCACTCCAAACAGAGACAAAATTCATATGCTACATCACATCGAAGAGAATGATTCCATGCCAAAGGTAAGGTAGGTGATTTTATTCCTGAAATACTACTCTATAAAGAGCCATGATGTGAAGATAACACCAAAATAACATTGAACCATCAAATACGTTATAATCTCAGAATCACACCTTGGTAGCTACCACGTCTTCTAATAATACCCTCATGAATATGATATGGGCTGAGGTAAGTTGATTCAAATCACATCGCCTATCTACTCACCAACAAGATCAATCAATCTAGCCAAAGAATAATAAATCATGGTACTACACAATAATGAATCTCCAAACACAGGTAATCATAGATATAAGTCGTTAAGCTTTTCACACACGAAGTTTGAGAAGAAAAGGCACATCGAACCAAGGCACTCAAGCTTTGTGTTCATGACCTCACTAAACCAACTATTCTACATCCAAAAAGATGAGAGCTTCCAATGATGAATAAGCCATAGGTGAATGCACCGTATAATGGAGACCAAATAACTTTTGATCCAAATAGAGTGAAGCACAATCTGTCCCACATGGAAAGCCCACAATGAGTGAGCTAAGAAGAAATGGAAAATCTGCCTACTCAATGTGAAAATTTGGCTACCTTAGATCTAATACATATTGCCAGTGCCAAACAAATCTTCAAACCATAAGAATTCGGGCCTGTGAAACTCTCAATGCACCAAGAAAGCTAACAAATTGGTCAAAGACGAGCAAGGAAAATAGGAAGCCTATGATCCTGATCACACTACACCAAATATTACATAAATATATTGCGAGCCGATAAAAAAATTGTGAACCACCTCATGGAAATTCTATAAATTGCAAGGGTTCATAGCAATATTTGTGAGCTTGCAAACATACTGCAGAAATATATGAGTAAGGCTTCAAATGTGCACAATTAAACTTGCATCAGATATAGAAGACTATGTCTGCCCTCTGAAATTAAAGACAATGAATATGTTGTCAGGATCAGGATGAGACTTGTCATCCTTGTGCCTTGGAATTCGCTGCAAAAGATGACACTGAGTTTCCATGTCAATAGGATGCAACACAATAGTTTGATCGATGCTCTAAAGATAGAGCGATATCCTCATCACAAAATAATAGGCATGGAAAAGGAACCTAGCTTTGATATCATATTACAAATATGAAAAGAGAAGCTGGAAATAATTCAATTCAGAACAATACATGCTTCATTATTTCACACCATATTTTCGTCTACATATATAGATTGTAGTTTTCCTATAATCTATGAAACAATTTAAATATAAAATCTATTTAAGTGGGGTAAGTACAACTCACGTAACCCACTAACAATACTATTTAATATGAGTTGTTAATTCAACCAACTCATTTACATATAGTAATATTACTACATTATAATTTATCAATAACCATGTGAACACTAATTTCCAACATAGACATGGATCAACAAGTACTACCTCAAGAAAATAACAAGGATATAGATAAAGAATCAAAAGTGAAAATTCTCTTTACAAATGGAGATCCATAATCAAAATAAGGAATGCAAATAAAGATAGATCAAGAAAAGTCCTCTAGCTAAAATCAAAAGCTATTGGAAAAGTCAAAGATAAAAGTAAAAGTCAAGAATGAAAGAAAGCAAAATTATGCCTCTTCATCAAAAATAATAGGGGGCATCTATCAAAATAATGAAAGTAAGAAATAATTGATCTCTAGCTATGCCTCTTCATCAAAAATAACTGGGGGTATCTATCAAAGAAAAATGTCAGAAGAGCTTGTTGATCCAAAGTCTCCATTTTCATCCTCTCTGCTCAATCCATACATTCTATCAATTCCATTCATATCCACACACCCATCATATCATTCCATCTTCATTGGTGATGTTCTTCTATGGACCTTTGATGATGACACCTTCACGTGTTGTAACTCACTGGTTTCCCAAACTCCTTTTCATGAGAAGGTTCATGGCCCACATAGTGTGTATGTTAGGAATCATACCCTAACTCCTTTTGTCTGCCACATCAATCATCCTCCATATCCATTATTCACACCCTTCATTAAAATTGGATCCTTTTGTCTGGCATGGTCATACAGTTATGGGCCCAATTGGTTGGGTCCCTACATCATTACATCAACGTATGGATTCGGGGCTTACTAGTTGTCTACTCCTAAAGGTGAACCACTTCCTGAACCCATCAACAACATGCATCTTCATAGATATTACACCTATCCTTCAGAACATCCCTTTCAAAAAATACAAAAAAATCATCATCCTGATGAAAACTTGGCAAATAGGCATCTTGGTGACAAAAAAAATCAAAAAAATAGTAAAGAGAAATAATTCGCCCAAAAGTGAAAACCATTTTGGTGGCACTTTGGATAAGTACCATGGTGAAAACCTGGAAAACAAGCACCATGTGTAGTCATTCTATGCTCCATCTACTATCACTCTACCTAGTTTTCCCACCTTTCATCTATCCATTCACACATATCATCCTTCCATAATAAAGTTTTTTCATCCTTCCCATTGCCTGAGAACCATTGACATTTAGCATCTTTTTCCCTTCATGACAATCCTTTGCATCCATCTATCCCCTCACGCATAATAAGTTGGTCTAATACCTGATTGGGGGCAATTCCTTGACTTACATCTTCATGGGATCCTACACATGGTATTAGTTTTTGAAACATCAAAATCCAAAAAAAAATCATTAACCCATCAAAATCCAAAAAAAAGGTCATAAAAACCATCAAAATCCAAAAAATCATAAAACATCAAAATAAAAAAAAATCATAAAACATCAAAATCTAGAAAAATCATAAAATACTAAAATCCAAAAAAATCATAAAACATCAAAATCCAAAAAAATCAAAAAGCATCAAAACTCCAAAAATATAGTCAAAGTTTGAGTCCGTGACAGTGTTAGTCCAAGTCCAGTCGAACTACATTGTCTTTGTGCATTCCTATGTAGGAAAGGCGATCTTTCGATGAGCCCCCAAGGCATTAGGCCTATCCCCTAGGGTTTTGTCAAGTCATATCAATTTTGGTCAGCGCTAGTGAAACTATGAGGTCTTTGCATTTATAGCATAGGCAAGACTATCAATCGATGAGCCCTCGAGGCCCTAGGTGTGTCCTTTAGGGTTTTTCGGGTCTATCTAGGTCTTTTGTCTTCAAGCAATCGAACATCTCAATTGAATCTTGAAACAACATATCAACTATCCAACAAGTCTTCAATCCAAATCGATCAATTGTCTAATCATCAATCCTTATCAAATCAATGGTCTGATCATTTTTTCCTATTTAGGATGTATCCTTTCTAAATTGGGACATTGGTAATTTTTCAATCTTATCATTTTCCTTATAAATGATATGTTTTTCTTGAAACTAGGCATAACTAACCATGGTCAATCAATCTTGTCAATTGGTCAAAACAAATCAGTCAATTAATTTTTCCTTATACAGGATATGTCTTTCCTAAAACCATGGATAATTAACAATGGTCAATCAATCTTGTCAATTGGTCAATCCTATCGGTTATTCAACTTTTGTTAATAAAATCTGGTCAATCAATCTATTTGGTCAAAAAAATTGTCAATTGGTCAACCCTATCAATTAATCAACATCAATCAATCAAACTTATCAATCAATGAGTCCATCAATATCATCATCAAATAAACTCTGGCAATTGATCCAAATGGATTTTGACTTTGTTGGTCTAGCTGGTTTTTCTTTTTTATTTATCTTTGGTCATGTTACTAGCTACCTCAAGGATGTCCCATGAAGGATTTAGAGGGGCGATGATGGATCATGATCTCTTTTCTTTTTATTTTTGCTTGTGGTTTGTCTTGACAAAAAAGACTGGGGAAATTGGGTCCTTAGTATGAGTCATGGCATTTCTTGTCTTTTGGCTTGTCTTTTTGACTGTTTGTCTTTTGCAAGTGGTGACATTGCACACCTTGGTCTATATCATACCATGGTGTTTTTCCTCTATTTGTTATAATTTTGATGCTCAATGATGATAAACATGCAAGCTGGCATCCATTAAAGCATGAATGTTCATCCCTCATCATTTCATTAACTCCACACTAACATCTATCTTCTTCAAATGACTATTTTTGGCAACCCTAGGCCCATTTATACCTTTCTAAAAGTGGGATTTTGCAAACCTTTATAATTGGCAGTGTCAAATGTTGAAGCCTAATCCATTTTCTAGTGTCTCAATGGTCCCAAATTGATTTATTTTGTTGTCAATGACATTAAATCAGCTTGTCAAAAAAAAATTCATAAATTTTCAAACATTTTCCAAATTTCCAAAAAAATTCTAAGGGGGCATGGGTCTATCTTGCCTTCTTTGGGGCATGGTCTGAATTTTATTCTTTGACATAATGCTTAAATCACATTAAATGTCAAAGAGGGACAAAATGTGGACATTGAAAAATGTCTTAGTCCGCGAGCGTCATTTTTCCTATCATCTTGGTCTTCCTCCTTGCATAATTAAATAATTTTAGCTATTTAATTATGGTCTTTGTTCACATTCCTCTATTAATTAAATAATTAAATAATTATTTAATTAATTTACTTCTTGGTCTTTATTCCCCTTTGATCAATTAAATAAATTAAGTATTTATCTAATTGTGTCACTAACACCTTTTCCTTCTATGATCAAATAAATTATCATTTATTTAATTATTTTCTTTCCATTATTCATCTATAGTTAAATAATTATTCTTAATTATTTATCTATTCATTTGTTCTTTCTTTCTTCTATAGTTAAATAATTATTAAAATTATTTAACTCCCTCTTACCACCTTCCCTCAATTAAATAATTAATCTGACTTAATTATTTAATTCCTCTTTCTTCATTTGCCTCTATATTTAATTTAAATAGTTGTATAACTTTTAAATTAAATATTCCTTTTCCTTGCTCCATAAATAAATAATCTAAAATGATTATTTATTCCTCCATATCTTTTACCAAATTTAAAATGTGGTCAAAGATGCCTTCCATGAATTAAATAATTTATTTAATTCCTCCACTACCTTCCCCCCATTTTCTCCTTTCGAATATGGTTTGTTGATTCCCTTTGGTCTTCTTTTGATCTTGACCATCCATTTGTAGCCATCCCTAGCCCACTACTTTGTGTTGAATGAACCCTCCACCATTGATCTTGGCATCTTTCTATAAGATCGATCTTGGCCATCCGTTCAAATGGCTCTTCTATAAAAGAAGTATTTCTATATCACTTTTTCTTTACAACCACATTCTCCAACATTTGTGCTACCTTATCACTGTCACTTGTAGGTGTTCAAACACTTCGAAGCTGAGGGCAAGTTTACAAAAGCATATTTGAGGAGAGGCAAGGAAGATGGATCAAGTTTGATGAGGGATTTTCTATTTCATTTGATGTTCATTTGATTTCTTCCTTTTCATTTGTGCTTGCTTGCTTTAGATTTGGGATTTTAGCTTTGATCTTTAGTAAAGTGGTTGCTTCTTGATCTTAGCTATTTTGGTTTTCACATTTCCCCATCTAACAATACCATTCAATATAGTAACTCTAGGGTTTGGAGAGATCTCAATCATCAAACTATCATGACAGAGGGCCTCTATATTTTAGTGGATAAAACTTCAAACAAAAATGCAATTTAGTTTTCCTCTAGATGGTGACAAATAGGACATGAGACTATGGAAGCTCCACCCCTTAGGGAACTATATTGTTTCCTCAAGATACTCCTTATTAAGAGACTAGATTAATTTTTATTTTAATTGGCTTGGGGCATGAAACCCTATTCTTGTCCATAATATTAATTTCTTCTGGTGGGCCTCCCTACATGGGAAAATTTTGACTTCAGATAACTTGAAGAGAATAGGTTTTCAATTCCCTAACAAATGAATCTTATGTAAAAATAGTGAGGAGAGCATAAACCATTTTCTGTTGCACTACTCATCATCTATGGTTTGGGGTTTAATCTTGGAACATATGAGGATTGACTAGGGTATCCTATAATATCTTAGAGCCTTTCTCTTCAGTTGGTTTCACCCATATAAATGCACTTTGGTGAAGGAACTATGGAGATTGATCACCCCTCATGTTTTATGAAACTTATGGAAGGAAAGAACTAACAAAGTCTCTGACTCAGACACGGAGTAGAAGTCAGAACAACTTAGCATAATAGTAAGAAATTCAATCTATGATAATTTAAGGAGTTTTAGAACTAGAATAAAGAAAGACCCCAATAATTCCCTAAAGGAAGAGATCATTTGTGCTTGGGTAATCCCCTCAAATGCATCAAATCCAACAATTTCAAAACCAAAAGATTACTTTCTATGTGGAGGAGGCCAAATAAGGGATGGACAAAACTAAAATTTTATAAAGCTACCAAAGGTAACCCTGATTCGCTATGGTAGGGGGTATTTTGTGAAATGATCAAGGAGATTTAGTGGAATGCTTTTCTATTCCACTAGGAAAGAAGACTAATAATCAACTCGAAGTGTATGTGTCTTGGTGGGGAGTCAAGAGGGCCATCCATAATAATGTCAACAAACTCCTTTTGGAAGGCGACTATGAATTGGTTATTAATCTCACCAAAGGTGTCATGGTCCCATCTAGAAGACTAACAGATCATATAATAGACATAAGGGAACACAAATAATTTTGAAGAGTTCATAATATCACATACTTTAAAGGGAAGAAAATAAAACTATGGATGTTGTTACTAACATTGGATTTATGATCACAAGAAGGAGCACTTGGTTAGAATCTTGATAGCTACAGTTATCCATTCAAGATGAGATTCAAAATGATAAAAAATGAAAAATGATGGGTTTGTGCAAGATCATGGGTGTTCAAAAAGTGGTGATGTGAAAAATAAGGCATTTTTAACTTGCCCAAAAATGTGAAAATCCACTTTGAATTTTTCTAATCTCAAGTAGAAAGTACATGGTGCTATAGCAAACACCAAAGCTAAATGAATATTTGTAATATTCAAATCATAAAAAATTATTGAAAGTTATTATTATATATTAATCTACATATTGTCTATATTACATAATATTATAATATATTATATATTATATTATATTGTAATATAATATATATGTCATATTATAATATAAAAAACCCTCATACCATATAAAAATGCTCATATCATATAAGTCGAGTCCCCAGACCCAACCAACTAAAAAAATAACACAAACTAAATGGATATTTGTTTCTTGTGTATTAAATCCAATAAAAGAAAACCTGAGAGTAATTTTCATTGTGCTTTTTATAATATTATTATATTATATATTATTATATAATAATATAATTTATAATATAATATAATATAATATTATATAAATATTATATAATATAATATAATATAATATATATTATATTATATATACATTATATATTATATTATAATATAATATATATAATGTATATTCTATTATAATATAATAATATAATATAATATACATTGTATAATAATATAATATATTATAAAATTATAATATATCGTATTATAATATAATATAATAATATATATGTTATAATATAAAAAACCCTCATACCATATAAAAATGCTCATACGATATTAGTCAGGTCCCTTCCCTCACCAAATAAAAATAAACAACATAAACTAAACAAATATCCATTTCCTATGTATTAAATCTGAAAAAGGAAAATCCAAGAATCATTTTCACTGTGTTTTTTATAATATCATATTATATTATAATATAATATTATAATATTATATTATATTATAATATTATAATATTATATTATATTATAATATAATATTATAATATAATATAATATTATAATATAATATAATATTATAATATAATATAATATTATAATATAATATAATATTATAATATAATATAATATTATATTATAATATATTATAATTGGCTATGTTCTCTAAGCACTTTGGATTGTGATGTCTTTCTGTAATTCATGTAATTCTATTATGATCTCTCTAGTAGCTATGTATACTTAGGCATGCTTTTTGAATCATCTGCTTGTGGAAATTTTGTAAGAAATTTCAAGCATTAATAGAAATCCTTTTATAGTGGCTCAACCACTTTTATCCAAAAATAATAATAATATAAATATTATATAATATATATAATATATATATTATTATATAATATCATAATATATTATATTGTAATATAATATATATAATAATATATATGTTATAATATAAAACCATCATACCATATAAAAATGCTCATGTATCATATAAGTTAGGTCCCCAGACCTGACCAAATAAAAAAACAACATAAACTAAATGGATATCTATTTAGAAATGGATATTCATTTCAAAATGAATATCCGTTGGTAAACATATATCCATTTCGAAACAAATATCTGTTTCTTGTGTATTAAATTAGCAAAAAAAAATGAGTCATTTTAATTGTGCTTTTTACCTTGTGTGCATGTTGGAGAAACAGAGCGACTAGGATATCCGTTTCCCCTTGGATTTGTTTGCTTAAATCACCCAAAATTCACAGGTATGTATAAATTTTAATGTTTTTTTTCAATTTTATTTTATTTTTGCATTATTTTTTAAGAATTTTTGGTCAAAAATAGGTTTTTGAATAGATTTTTTTGCATTAAAATGAGTTAATTTTTAGAATTTTCATCATCAAATAGGCTTAAGAATGGTTGAGAATCCCAACCTTAGTCAAGATGAAAACCTTGCAAATCCTCCTCTGCCACTGATTTCTCCATTAAAAAATGCGCTCACAATCTATGAATCTATCCATAACAATTTAAATCGATTGAGAAACATATGTTGAATTTACGAGACACTCCATGAGCTCTTTGATATGAAAAACACTTTAGAAACAATCATTTCGAATGTTGAAAATCTCACAAACTAGCATAATAGGTTTGTAGAGTGGTAAGAGTCCTAAAGGAAACATTATGCCAATGGTTTATCATATGATGAAGTGAGGGAACTTGATATTAGTAAATCCCAATTAGCCCAGCTATTCATCAATCCCAAAACTAAACAACCCATAGATGTGTGGAAGCCTAAATTTTCAATTAAATGATGCACACATAGAGCTATATTAGATAATTTCTAGAAACACTAGTGAATGGTTTTTGATAAACCACCCAACAACAATCTTGATGTCCCACAATATTTTTTATGAAAATTATATGCTGAGTTTTTCCTAGGGAGGCATGCCAATTACTTTGATATGCAAGATTTCCAGGGAGTGGGTAGAGGAATGCCTTAGGATAGACCCAAAGCACATTGAGTCACCCCACTTCTTCTTTCTCTACCTATTACTTCCCCAACTCTAGTACCTTACCTTGAGACATTGTAGATGCAGGAAGTTAGAGCATTTTGGCCATACATGCATTGAGTGACCATTTGATCACACATAGATCACATATTGCATAGCCACATGATGGTGCATCCTATCATGATGGTGCATCCTATCATGATGGTGCATCCTATCATGATGGTGATGAACCTACTACATTAGTTGCTACTGGTACACCCTCCTCTTTGACACATATTTGTGTGCCCCATTACTACATTATGTGCCACAATATATGCTTGGGTCCTCTTCAATAGTCTAGTGAGGCTCCAATGGACACATTTGACTATGAGGTCCATGATATGTCAGATGTAGGAATTGAGAGAGCATGGAGTGGACCATTTCTTGGAGAGACATTGGGTGGAAGAGATGATGTGGAAGCACCTATAAGACAAAGTAATTTCATAGTGTGCTTTATCTTTTATTTCATATTTAATAAGAGATATTAGTACTAATATCTATGTTTATGTGCCAAAATCTTTAATAGTTGCTAATAGAGAGCCAAATTTCACAAGTGCAGGAGGCTATTCAATCATCCATTTCATTTGGCCTAGAGAATCAATATATGATACCATTTAAATTATTATTTAGATGTTAATTTTTAAAATATATTATGTTTAAATACATGTACATAGATCGATAGTCTAATGTAATATTGTTTTTTATGTAGCAACCTAGTAATTTTATAACCATGTTGACTGAGCCTGACACATTGGAAGAAGCATCATAACAGGTATCTATTTTTTTTATATTTTCGACATTATGATTATATGTGCATGTGTATTTAAATTGAGTTACGTTCTTGTCATTTTTTATATAGGAAATTATCTTAGCTGCTTCATCCATCATGAGCCCGTCTAATGTACAAGAATCATAATAGGTATGTGTTTATTTTATATTGCAGATATATACATTTAGATAGGAGTAGATATATGTTTAGTAAATATGATTATTTGTCAACAATTTTATATTAATTCATATCAATTTTATTTTACCTGCTATAGTCCTCTACTTGATTCAACAATGTGATGAATATGGGACCATTTCATTATACGAGGACTCCTAATCATCCTAAGGGACAATCATATGCAAAATGTCTTGCAGAAAAAAGAGCAAGACTTGAAGTAAAAAAATTGCATTTTTATATAATATAGTTCAATATAGTGATTTTGATGTTAAATTGATAATTTCTAAATTATAGTATATAAGTTTCTTTTTACTAGTCTATCTTGTCAACCATTCACATAATTAATCTAATTTGTGGTTTAAATTGTTATTGTGTAGGAAACTTCAGAGCCGCTAAGTTCTTCGAGGAGTCTTGATTTTGATGATCTAGCACAAGATTAGGATTTGATAGAGATTGATACATTTAGGGATTGATAAATCTTGAGATGGCATATATGCTACAATTTGTAAAACTTATTTTGAGTAGGAATACATGCCCAATTTTTATATGCACAAACATAATTATTCTACATTTTGATATATAAGAATTGATATTCTATCTATTTTTTCCCTCATGTGCATGTCTTTCTACTTTGAAAGTTCAAAATGGAATGTATAATTATTTTAGAATGGTTTAAAGTTATGATAAATAACATGTTATAGATTAATGAAATTATATTTTAATAAAAATTATGAATTAAAATTGGTAATCCATCTAGGTTAGAGTTCATTCATATTAAGGTTCACATACATTACATTCTATGAGACCACAATTATTTGAGGCATTTTTTAAAAACAATTCACTACCTTTTCTATTGTACCACATTTTTCATACATGTCTACCAAAGCATTTTATCAAATAGTTTACTACCTTTTTGCTATGGCTGAAATCCTAAAATAAATGCTTTTGAACAAGCTAGTAGCCATTACCAACATAATATGAATGACTTGAGCTAAGACTACCAATGTGACTGCAGACAAAGTTTCATAGGGGTACCAATAGAGAGGAAGAGTAATAAAGTTTGGAAAAATATTTGATTACCTCCATATGTTGCACGTTGAACACCAATTTAAGAATACGCATGATTTTAAGCTCTCTTGAATGAATTTACATTTGACATTATTTTGTTTTTTTGAACTCCTGTAATGAAGTGGGCAGCGGTTTTTTTAAAAGAAGCTAAAATTAGTGAAAAGTGGTATTAGAAGCACTGTATAATATTTGTTGAGAAGAACTATTTAAAAAAATGCCTCAAAGAATTGTGGTCTCATAGACAAGGCAATAAAGATGAAAAGAGTAGCTTATGATAGTCTTATGGTATTGATTCTTTTGATTGATGGGTATGTGCAGGATCATCATGGAAAAAACATGCCCTTAAGTGGCGATAAAATTCAAAAAAATCAGAGTTAAGAAACTTGACGTAAAAATTTGAATAAGTTATCTATATTATTTCAAAAATACGTAAGAATAGAATCTGTAGCAAATTGAATGTAGTTTCTAAACTACTAGGTTTATTTAAAAAATAAAAAAATCTATTTGGTGAAAATTTGAAATGTCAATGCAGTAGTACTTAAATTTCAGGGAAAAAATAAGAAGTAGGTGTCTGTCTAACCAAAGTAAATAATTAATTATGATTTTTTAATTACAACTTTTAAAAAATATAAAAAATCGTATGTTTGACCACCTTAAGTTGGTCAATTTTTTTTTTTAATCCTATAGTATGTGAAGCATAGAATGTGACGCATGTTTCAGATTGAAAAAATGTGATATCGTTTGAAAGCTATAGATGTTTTTCAACTAGCTTATCAATCAAGACTTTAGTCGTAATTCATATAGAAAATGAATTATAATTATTTATTAAATTCAAAGTAAAGCATAATTTATATTGGTGGAAATTTGAGTATCTCCTTTAAAAACCCTTTTTGTTTCATCGATTTTTGGTGAAAAAAAAGTCGTCAGCCACATGGGCCATCATATCACTTACATATCGCCACTTTTTGGCCCATCTTGATCCTGCACATACCCTGATTAAAAAATTCAAACAAATCACATACAACTTAATGAAATATATGTTATTATAGTGTTCATTCAAGAGTAATATAATCATCTTGATAAAAATCAATGTCACTCAATGGACACTCTATACAAACCATATGGGCGATGCAACCATCAAACAAAACCATTACAACTCAATTTAACATTCATTCCATTAAAACCTTCAAGCTTAATAACATGTCACTAGATCCTTCATGTAACAGGTATAAAATCATCATGAATAAGAATCACTATCTTTCAACCATGATACATAAACAAGAACATTATGTACACCATAGGGGTTTGATGCAACCTTTAAACAAAGTCCTTAAAACTCAACAAGATACATGTTCATTAGATTGTTCATATGAAATCTATACAATAATCATGATCAACAAATAAGACATCACTCAACCATGATACATGAACAAGTACTATATGTGTACACCATATGAGCATGATACAACCATTAAACAAATCAAATATAACTCCATGACATGCATGCTATTTGACCTTCCACATGCAATTTTTATTATCATAATACAAAAAAATGAATGTTGCTAATTGTAATGCATGAATAAGCAAACTAGGCATACCATATGGGCTCGATGCAATCTAGTCATAATGCACACTTCACACAAAAGTAATAACACTCATATGATATTTCCATATATGTCAATCAACCTTGACCCACACCAAACTTTCTATATGAGTTTGATGCAATCTTCAAATAAGAATATATAAATATAATAAAAATGTAATGCAACCTTTCAACAAAACCCAACATACAACAAAATGATATATCATCAATTCCTTCATGAAAATATCATATAGTCACATAGAAGCATCAATTTCACTCAACCATAATGCATGAACAAAAAAATTTCAAAAAACTTCCATACATAATAATTTGTAATTATCAACTCAAATCCATAGAAGTTAGTGGTATATAAGTTGTTAGAACTTTCACTCAAAAAGTCATAATCAACATGCATGAATAAACACACTAAGAACACCATAATGAACACTAGTTATGATGTATGCTTAACATAAAATATAAAATCGATAGGATTTTGTCATATATGCCATTCAACCTAACACAATTATCGTACTCCATTTGAACAATCAAAGACAAGAGTCAATGTCATTCAATTATGATGCATAAAAAAATACATTAGACATGGCAATTTTTTTTTTATGTATAATAGAAATATAATCTACAACATTAACCATAATACATAAGTGCACTTGAAACTCAATGACATACATTCCATTAGACCAAACTGACATGCATGTAGTGTAAAGTTGCAAGGTGGTGTAAATTTTGTTATGTTCATCATGTGACGAAATCAACAATTCCAACACATATCGATGGATGGGTTTATGTTAGGAAACATCTTGTTTCACACCCAAAACATGAAAAAATAGTTTGAGCTACATTGTACCGA
The DNA here is from genome assembly GCA_007115665.2 of Sequoiadendron giganteum. NCBI lineage: Eukaryota > Viridiplantae > Streptophyta > Pinopsida > Cupressales > Cupressaceae > Sequoiadendron > Sequoiadendron giganteum. The sequence continues at coordinate 477,727,241 of CM021107.1, read as the reverse complement.
CGAAGTCTTTTAAGAGACCAAAGTGCAAAATGACAATAAAATTTGATGACCTATTACTTGAAAACTTTGGCACTTACAAAAATTTCATCTAAGGCTACATGACCACCTAGGTCCCCTCTACAATAACCTCTCTCAGTTTTTGATATCTCTAAGGCATTTTCTAGTGGTGTCAAATTTTAAATTGATGGAAAAAGCATTAGATGCATGCAGTGTAAAGTTGCAAGGTGGTGTAACTTTCATTCTATTCATCATGTGACCAAACCAATAATTCCAACACGTCTAGATGGGTGGGTTTATGCTAGGAAAGGTCCTATTTTTCACCCAAACACACCGAAATAGTTTGAGCTACATTGTATCGATGAAGTCCCTTAAGAGACCAAAGTGCAAAAAGGTAGGAAACTTTGATGAGGTATTACTCAGAAACCATGGCACTTACAAACATTATTTTTAAGGCTATATGATCATTTAGGGACCCTCTACAATAACCTCTCTTGGTTTTTGATATCTCTAAGGTGTTTTCCCATGGTGTCAAGTTTTTAGTTGATGGAAAAAATATCAGATGCATGTAGTGTAAAGTTGCAAGGTGGTGTAACTTTCATTTTGTTCGTGATGCGACCAAACTGATAGTTCCAACACAAATGAGTGGGTGTGTTTATGCTGGGCTTAGGTCTTGTTTTGCACCCAAACATGTCAAAATAGTCCAAGATACATTGTATTGGCGAAGTCTCTTAAGAGATAAAGTGCAAAAAGGTATAAATTTTTGATGAGCTATTAATCATAAACCATGGAATTTAAAAACATTCTGTCTAAGGCTACGAGATCACCTAGGGCTCCTCTACAATAACCTCTCTCAGTTTTTGAGATCTCTAATATGTTTTACCATGGTGTAGAGTTTTTAGTTGATGGAAAAAGCATCAGATGCGTGCAGTGAAGTTACAAGATGGTGTTACTTTCAGTCTGTTCATTATGCGACTAAACTGATAGTTCCAACACGTATGGATGGGTGGGTTTATGCTAGGCAAGGACCTTTTTCACACCCAAAAACCTCAAAATAGTCTGAGCTACATTGTATCGATGAAGTCTCTCAAGAGACTGTTGATCACAAAAAAATATGCTTCTCCTAAATAGCCTTATGGGAAATTCAGTGAGTGGATGACCAAGTTGCGCCTCACTAAATGAACTCCAAGATTTTTGTAGAAGCTGACTCTCCTTTGTGTTTGGGAAAAGGGGAAATAGAAATGTAGAGAAAAAGAAAAGGTGGTGATGAGCCAAAGGTTTTACAATATTTCAAAGTCTAACAACTTCTTACTCCTGATGACATGGACACAAAATTCCATAGACCCTTCATTGTTGGAAAGAGAATGAAAAACTAAGGTCTGAAGGAGCATAGAGAAATCATTCAAATCTCCTCATGGGAAGCACCCATTAAGGTTTGACAAAAATAAGAAACGTAGTACTAACAAAAATATTTTAGATCTTTACATAACCATTTCTACTCTTACAACATAATATGAAGAATAGCGTAATCTTTACAAAAAGTGAAAGAGTACAATGAGCATGATTCAATTTCTAAACGATAGCATCAAACATAAAAGCTAACGACATATAAAGCAATCACGAAGACTATATCAGCAAGACTTGACATAGAGAATTCAATGTAAATAGAATAAAAAAAGAAATTCGTGACAAAGGCCATAAATGCACAATCTCAAAGATTTCTCCTTATTATTACTTGTTCTTGCAATAAATCATATAAAAGAAAAGGTCAGATGCCAATCCGGTTAATAGTTTTGATAATTTAACATTTCAAAGAGTGAAACAAAGCTCTAACCTTCTAATAGATAAAAACTTCTATACTTATGATCTTGATCCAACTACTAAAAACCTCCTTTTATAGAGCTTTAGTGATGACCGGACACCATATCCAATAGAGATGAAACCCAACAGGTGTCCTCATATGATGCACCATAATCCGATCAAATATTTGATTTGATCACAACAATATTCACAAATAAAAATTGAGCTTCTTCATTAATGGCTTCGGATGTTGTAGAAGCTTTGTGAAGATATGTTGTCAAAGAAGGGTTAGATATTACAACCTAGAAAAAATCTGATCTAATCAGCTACGAGGAATAATGACACTGCCCCAAAAGACCAATATTGAAGACATAGGACCCACTGCACTTCCCAACAAAATTTTCCAGGATAAAAGCTACACCCGCAGGTGAAACAACCCACCAAAAAAAAGTAAGTGACGTGGCGCACTAGGGGCAATTTTTGAGATTGTGAGAGCAGCTTGGGTAAAATACCCACCATGCAGCCACGTGTGCCGCTTTGGAGCTAAAAGGAAAGCGATAGAGGAAAATAAGTGTAGCCACTACGTGGCACATTGCACACCTTTTTGCAGGAGTAACCTTAGCCTTTAGGGTGCAGTGCCATAAAAAAATGAAAAAGAAGTAAGAGCCAAAAAGGAAGATTTAGGGGCCGAAAAAAAGAGTAAAAAATTTAGAGCATGAATGGTCCATAGTTTTTGGTGACTCAAAGGGGGCCTTTGCTTGTAGAGGCATGAACCCAAATATAAAAGAATCCTCAGAGTTTGAGGAAATTAGCATGTTGGAACTCCTAGTCTTCATTGGAAGGCGGAACAAGTGCGCGCAATGTCTCATAAGTCTGGTCGAGATTGAGAACCTCCTTGAAAGAAACCCTTCCCCATTTTGACAAAGCAACTCTGATGTGATAGTAGAGTCGAGATAAATGGAGGAGCACCTTCATGATTTCCTTGATCAAGGGATATGGGCTCAAACCCTAGAGCGACGAGAATTCATACTATTTGAGCCTCATGGACTCCTTGATTTTTAGTTCTGTCAACACCCCTCCATCTATTAAGAATAAGGAGGGTAATCCAAGTTGGATTAGAGCCTATAAGTCTTCCCTAATCTCTTTGGGATTTTTATTCAATGTCGATTGACAAGCCTTGCTTTCTTGGGTGACTTCATTGTAGGTGATAAATTCATTTTCCTTTCTAGCTTTTTCCCTTTGGTCTAGAATTCCAATGTCCTTCAAAGCTTCCTCAAATGCCCTATATAGCTTGATGATTAACCTCCTTAAGTCCTTAGAACATGGGGTGATTGTATTTAGAATCTTCTTGACCCCAAGTTTGACCTTCGTGTTTAATTCCTATGCATTTGTTAGGAATTTGAAGACTAGCTTTAGGGTTGCTACCACAATCATGATCCTTTCCTAATTGGAGGATAGAAATCCTTGAAGTATCAGGAGGAGCTTGGAGCCTCATTCTATAGCTAATTCCTACTGGAATTGGGCTTCTTTATCCTTCATGCTTTCCTTCAATTGATTCATATCCTAGAGAGTGCTTGCAAGTTCTAAGTGCAACTTCTCTACCTCTCCATTATGAATTTGTAGAATAGATTCGATGTCTTGCTTCTCCCATCTTTCTTTCCTTGTTTCCATCTGGGCCTTTTGAAGATTTTTGGCTGCTTGAGACTAGGTGTTAGCCAAATCTTCCTACATATCATCCTTTTGCTTTCCCATCTCCTGCAACTCTTTTTGCAACTCCGCACATATACTGTTTTGTCGGCCCGTTGTGTCATCAAACTCTTTATGCTTCCTTCGATGCTCTTTAGTGACCTGCTACATCTGGACCTTCACATTTTTATTTTATTTTCACTTATCCTCGACTTCACACTCCAATCTTTTCACCTCGACATAAAGTTGATCTCTTTCATTGTAAGTTTCTTCAAGTGACTTATCCACTTCACCCTGTTGATCCCGTGTTTTCCTTAAGTGGGTCATATCCATATATATTTCCCTAATCTCCACTTGCAATCTGTCCATTGTGGCCTTTAAATTCACTAACTCTACCTCATTCATCAACTTCTTTTCCAATTTCTCATAATCAATGTAAACCACCTTTTGTGTCACTTTAGCAAGGCCTATTTTGTTGCACGGGAGAGCCTTGGTCAAGTTGAGACCCATAGTTTGGATATCATGATCCTCATACTACATCTCTCCCTCTATTTTGGACACCCATGACCTCATAGCCGAAATCATCAGAGCATTTTGTTCCTCATCAAAATAGGTTTCTAGGTTTGGGGTGGCTAGATTTGTCTTAGTTTTTGCCTGCAACTTTTATTTTCTTTCTTGTTGGGCCTGCTTGGTTAACTCCATCTGAGCCCAAAGGTTTTGCGGAGACTCAATGCTTTCTGAAACAACAAAAACACCTATGGGGAGTTCATAGAGGGTAATAATAGGGGTGATTTTGGTTGACTAATTTTGTGGGGAAGCAAAAAGAAGTGTTATCAAGGAAAAGGTTGGGATGCCATGTATGAATTGAGAAGGAAAAGGGGTGCTTATTGGGGTAAAGGGGCCAGTGGGTAGAAAAAGAGGCATATGCATGGAAGTGGGTAAAGGCAACGAGATTTGCAATATGGGAATTTCTATGTTTACTACCTACACCTCAGATAAAGCAATCAAAGTGTCGATTGTTGCCGAGGAAGAAGATGTACGTTCAATGTGTGGGGTCTTCATATGAGGCTCATTATTAAATATAGTTGGGGGTGTGCTAAGGATGAGGATATCGAAATTGCTGAATGGAAGATTTTGATCTATGTATGGAGGATTCTAATCTACAAATGAGGGTAGAAACAATTAAAAATGTAGTAGAAGAGAGAATGGCAGGTGCAAAACTTACTTGGATTATTAGGGCCAAAGAAATTGGTAGATAAAATTCCACTTATTTTTCTCCCTTATCTAAGGAGCGTAGCTTGCCCAAGTTTTGGATTCTCCTTTTCTTTGTAGGGGGCACATTGGACGCTTCAGATTCCCTAGTGATTGACCCCAATGAACATTGGGTCTTTTGAATTGTAGAAGATTTTCTCATTCTGTTGGGTCCGCATACCCCTGGTTAGGATGCTTGTGGAAGATATGATCTATGACTCTCTATGGTGTGATTCCTTTTCCTTCCCCTTTCCTAATTCGAGTGCTTGAGGCAGTGGATCAAAAACTAGTGCATGCTCTTGTTCAGCCCCCAAATCGAATCTTGGATTGGTATCGAATCTAGCCTCATCATCATAAATTTCTTCAAAACGCTCATTTTTTTCTTTAATAGTCCTGTATGGAGTAGCTAGCTGCTTGATCTCCGTTGATACCTCTAGAAATTAGTTATTTTCCTTTTTGACTGGACCCCAAATTTTTCAACTGAATCTTGAGGGACTTGTCCATCTAGACACTCTATCAAAATTCTACTACTCTTAGGTAAAAAGCGAGTCATAGGGGTCACACAAATGGTATGAAAATAAGGTCAATATAGACCTCTACCCTCTCTTTGGCCAGTTTTTTCCTTTCCTCCCAATATGACCTATTATCATGCTTGAATGAAAAATTCCCAATGGGATTGTATTTCCATATATTGCAAATGAGAACTAGACCAAGGTAGGCCAACTTTCTGGTTAACACATCCTACTCCTCCCTCCTTACAAGTGTTACTTGGATTTTGGTGATGGTGAGGGGAAGTGTGTGGATCACTTTCTTGTGCCTCTTGGAACCATAAGCATTGTCAATAATTATTGCCTAGAGACATGCATCTAGGGCGAGTGTATTGTCTATAACAAACTTTGGCAATTTGAAGGGCTCTTTGTTAAAACCATGATATCTGATAAAAATTAAAATCAACCCCCATAAAGTAATCTATTGAGGTTTGGTGATTTTTCATCTAGTATAGAACCTCAGGGGAAAAACTACCTGAAGAACGTTTAGACAAATCCAAAAGTATGGTTTGTAGGAAATAATAGACAAATGAATAATAATCTCATGTGCTTGAAAGCACATGGGTCTAGGCTAAAACTGGCTTATATAATTCTGACACATCAAACACATTGAGTGAAAAATGAGCATTGAAGAATTTAGGGTTTTGATGTAAAATTAAATGCACTAGAAAAGAGGAATACCTAAAATTGAAAGAATGATTATAATTGCTTAATTGCTTAAGCATTATTTCCATGATTGCTTCAGAAAAATCAAATCGCTTATGGCTCTTTTCCTTCCTCAACATGAAATCCAAGCCCATTTAGAACTTGAGAACCTTGTCGTCCCTTTCATGGCCATATACAAAATCCAGCATTGAAAAGATGACCTATAAATCTGAATGGAATTGTCTATGTGACAGAGGGAAGACAATTTTATTGTTTTCTAGCTCCTCGCTTGTTTCTTCCTTATAGAATTTCAATTGGTTTTTCCTTGTTGCCCAAAAATCTTCCATTTTCTTGTGATAGAATATTTTGGCATCCCAATTTGAGGTGATACATAGCATATCCTAGATGGCTGCCTCATTGATGGTGATCTTCAGCTTATCACCACTGACAACCCTGGTGCCTTCGTCCAACATTTCTACACATACGTCTACTAGCTCTGGTCATGGATGTGTGGAGGGAAGCATGAATTGTGGCAAACCACAATGCCAATCTCATTCCAAGGCCTTCAACTGACCCTCTAGCAATCATTCTCTAAAATTCCCCTTCCCTAAGGCCTTTAGGGTTTATGTGCATCTTGGGGTCAAAGATGTTATCCAAAAAATCTTTTACCACCTCATTTTTGGTGTGGTTGCCTGGTTGTATGACTCTGGTTTTTTGGAAATATTCATTCCTATGGTGTCAAAGCATTGGCATAAGAGGTATCTCCAAAGATATTGTAATAGCCTAGCTTTACGAATGAGATTCCAATGTTTTGACTAGAGGATGATGCCTTAGCCATCTTTCATGTTCTTAGAAGAATTATGCAGGCTCAACTCTTAGAGAAGCCGTTACTTGAGGGTTCAATACTTAGAATTTTTTTCTTTCGGCTCATTCAATTCTCAAATGCACATATAGTAAATGCATTGTTGTTATCGATAACTTATTAAGCGCTGCCAGCAAGGTGATACATGTGAAGTGGAGAGCTCATACTTCTCAAAAATACCAACTTCGTTGTAGGAATGGAATTAGTACATTCCTTACACCGTCCTTGGAGAAAGATAACCTTGAGTAGTGGAAAGCATGTTTAGAAAAGACATTTGTATTAATTAAATAGGAGCTAGCTTCAAAAAATGTCTTTTCATATATGCGAGTTGGCTGGTGTTGATGAAGCTAATGATCACATGTTGGCAGGTATATGTGAGAATTAATTTCCAATGCTTGAATTAACTCCTCAAAGCTTTGCCAAATCTCTTTCATATGATTTTCCTTTTAAATCTTACAAATGACTCACGTTTTCCATTGTCGTTTGACAGGACACAAAATTTCTATTTGAAAGCTTTTTCGGCCCATGTTTTTCTATAAATAGCATGTCCATCTTGCGAGAATAGTCATTAGATTTGCATTGAGTTGGAAAGTTTTCTCCCATTTTGATTTTTCCTTTGTGAGTCTGGTGAACTTCCTGCTGCATTATGGGTGGTGTGGGTACTCCAATTCGGCTCTGGAGCCAAAATCTACAAGTTTCTTTTGTTGGGGAAATTAGCAATGACTAGCTCAAATGCTTGCTGTGGACAAAGAACTGTTTGATCATCATGGCATTTAAATGGGTATTGGGGAGGGATTATGTGAAAGATGAGAGCCAACCACATTGGAACACCAACATCATTTCTCAGTTCATGGCCTCATTTCTGAATTTGAACATTAACAAACCATGGATCATTAATCTCTTTTGAGCCATGTTCCATTCATCACATTTGGAGGGGTAGATGAAATCTTTCAGGTGGTTGTCCCTAGTGTTAATATCCCATCGAGAATGGACATTCATAGGCACATAGACAATGCCGAGGTGATGTGTTGGTTTCCCTTCCTTACCAACTTTTGGATCATGGATCTTGAGCACCACCATCAATGGTCCCAACCTACGACCACCATCCTCTTGAAAATGAACAATATGGACCCCATTTATGGCGTTGAATGGATTACCGCCTCTGAGAGCCTAGTCTTTAGCCATGGTATGGAGGATTGAAGCCTGTGCAGCGTCCGCATGCCCTATGTAATAAAAACCGTGCTATCATTTGCTCGTGAATCTTGAGAAAAGTGCTATGTTTTTTACTGTCGTTGTTCTAGAGGCTGAATTTCCTTGCAGTTTCTATACCACTTCCCTTTTTGCTTTGAAATGATGTATCTCTTTTTGGCTTTAGAGGGGGAAGATTTTTAAGCTTTTCCCTGAGCTTAATGCTCAAAATTCATACTATATGTAAATGATTTCCTCATGAATATAATATAATATTTATTGTTACTTCTATTAATGCTCATGGCTTTATTTGCAAAATTCTTATTTACAAAATTTACATATGGTACACAAAATAAAATTTTAATGAACTATGCATATTTAATTGAATAGTTTTAAATGAATACCATTTACCGATATATCTAAAAAATTTCCATTCATGTATTCAAGCTCATACATATTAATTTCCTTACATTTATGAACATGAAAGGGACCCTTCCATAGTGAATCAAATTTTGCATGTTGCCCTGGTTTTGCAACTCGTTCATCAAATTTCAGTACAAGAATCCTTTCCTTGAAACTTGGGTCAGAGGCATTTTTGTCGAACCAACATTTAACCACCTACTAGCATTTAACTATGGTGTCAAACACCTTTTATCATTTTTCCTTAAGGCTTAATATCTTAGTCAGTCTCACTTCCATCCCACTATCTTCCTCTACCTCCCAAGATTTTAGTAATTGCAGCGTCGAGCAAAATGGGTAGGACAACTTCCTTTTCATACACCAACTCGTAAGGGGAGGTTTTCAAAATCTACTTAGGCATAATGTGATCTGCCCATAAGGATGCTCATAGATGCTTGTGCCAATCCCATTGATGCTCTGACCTGATACACTTTATCTGTATGATTAGGTTCTTGTTGGTGGATTCTGCTAGCCCATTCCCTTGTAGGTAATAGTTAGACGAAGTCTTGAGGTAGACCCCATGCTTAAGGGAGAATTTTGACATCCTATAGCCTACAAAGGATCATGCATTATCTAAGATAATGGTCTTCGATGAATTGAATCTTGCCACTATTTCCTCAAGACAATTGACAATGTTTGCTTTTGTAGTGTTCTTTAGAGGAATTGCCTCTGTCCATCTTGTGAAATAGTTAGTGGCCATGAGTATCCATTTGTGCCCTGCATTGGATATAGGATTAATCATCCTAGTAAAATCCAACCCCTATTGTGCAAAGGGTTCTTTGATAACAATTGGGTTCAATGACATGGCGTAATTCTTTTGTTTTCTGACAAAATATTGGCACTAGGTGCATTTTCTTACTAGATGACAGGCTTCAGAGAAATTTATAGGCTAGTAGTAGCCTGCCCGCATTATTTTTAAGGTGGTGGTCTTGGTGGAGAAATGTCCGCCCTATGGGATACTATGGAACGCATTCAAAATCCTTTCAGCCTGTGGCTTATCCACACAATAAAGGACTCCATCATAATTTCTTTTAAATAAAATTCCTTCAACCAATATGTATTTGGCACCTTGCAGCTTGTAATTTTTTTTTTTTTGCGAGGAAAGATGATAGTTGGGTATCAACTAGTCTGCATGAATCTTGTTCGATCAACCACCCACAACTCATTAGATTCGAACTGATTCATGTAGACCTAGTTGGTATCTCCTTCAACTTGAGCCCAATTCTTGTGTGAGATATTCACAAAGGCCTCTTAGATCAACTTGGTCGGTTGGATGTCGACATCATACTCCAGGATCTTAGTGATCCAGTTGGACCTCTTTTTGGTTATCTCACCCTTTGTGATGTATTCTCTAATTCTAGAATGAGCGAAGAGGATGGTAGTTTTACTAGCTGAAACCAAATGTCAATTTTTTTTGAGGATTTTGACGATGGAAAAGGACTGCTTTTCAACAAAATTATATTTGGTTTCATATACCTTGAGGGTCTTGGAGTGGAAAGTAATGGGATTCTCTCTACCTTAATTTGATCAAAGGAAAGATTTCCTCCTGGGGTCCATTTGAATGCTAGTTCCTTCTTCAACATCAACATGATGGGTCTCATAATGCCTGCGAAATCTGAAATAAATTGGCTGATGAAGTTAATTTTCCCTAGGAAAGACTGTAACCCCTTCTAGTTGACAGGAAATAGTAGTCCCATTATAGCCTTCACCCTTTTAGGGTCTATGGCTATTACTTCTTTATATATCACAAAGTTGAGCAACTTGCCTTGTGGTACTCCGAAAACACACTTTTCAGGATTTAAAGAAATCCTAAACTATTGGCACTTCTAGAAGATCATTTCTAGATGATCCAAATGATCATCTTTTGATTTGGAAAAAATGGTTAGGTCATATAGATATATTAGGATGCTTATTGATCAATCCCTTAAAAAGCAATATCCATCACACGTTGAAAGGTGGCACCAACATTAGAGAGACTGAAGGAATCTTTGCATACACGAATGTCCCCCACTTGGTGATGAATTTCATTTTGTGTTGGTCCTCCTCCTTTACGCAGACCTGGTTATAGCCCGAAAAACTATTCAGTAGTGAGAACATTTTTGACCCAACCATAGTCTATAATATTTTCTCCATCGAGGGAAAAGGATAGTGGTCTTTCAATGATGCTTTATTCCAATCCTAAACATCCATGCAGAGCCGTATTTCACCATTCCTTTTTTGGATCGGGAGAAGATTAGACACCCAAGTGGAGTGCTTAATCAGATATATGATCTTTGATTTGATTAGCTTTGTAAGCTCCTATGCCATTAATGCTTCCACCTTCAAGTTAACCGGTCTTTGCTTTTGTTGGATGGGTTTGGAACCCTCAACCAAGTCGATAATATGTTAGATAATGCTTGGATCATATCATTTGAGGTCGTCATAGGTCTAGGCCACAACTCTATTGTATTTAACACACAAGTATCTCAACCTTTCCTTGTATTCCTGTAACATGTTTCTCTTTACTTTTAGCATCCTTCAACCTTTGACGTCGAGGTCTTCATAGTCGTCTTCATCGGTGATTTATCTCCACTTACTATTTCTTGAATCGTCATAGTCAAAGAGATTCTTGAGGGTGATTAAGCCTCATGAGAGCTTATTTCCTTTTAATTGGATCACTTGTTCTTCAACAACCTCTCCAGATTTAGACTGTGGCTGACTACAAAACTCGCTTGAATGTTGTAGGAAGGTAGAAATTTAAGCATCATCTTTGAATACCTGCTAGTTCTAGTCATTATCAGGGATATATAGTTAGATGATGGTACACAGCACATGTTGCCTCTCAACTGATTTGGGAGTTGGCTGAAATTGCGAGCCAATAGAGGCCATCCGATCCACAACAGATTTTTCAGCTCATAGGATAACCTGGATGTTACAAGCTTCAAATGCCTTGATTAGGTTCCATATCCTAGGCTGGTAGGACCTCATCCTTATATTTTTGGTGGCCACCTATCCTCGGATTTGGCTTACAACCAACTCTGAATCTTCAAACACTTGTATTCTTTTTATGCCCATCCACTACACTAGAATCAAGCTGTGAACCAGTGCCTCATATTCTACATCATTATTTGAGCATGAGAATTGGAAGCATAAAGCTCTGAGGGTCTCTGAATCGATTGGAGATACCAATTGAATGTCGGCTCTAAAACGATCCTTGCATTTGGAATAGTCAAAATTTAGTGTCCACAAGTTGTTGTCGTTTGGTTCACTTGGCTCTTCTCACTCTTTTACCAATTTTGGGAGGACTTGGTCCTCGTCAAAGATCACATAAGTGCCTAACCTAGTAGCATGAAAATTATCAAAAGGGTCTGAATCAATGAATTGATTGAGTAAGACCTCCTCTTCAGGGGTCCAATCACTTGTGGCCTCCTCTTCCTCCAACATCTCCATGCAATACATCTCTTTTTTGTAAAAGGAAGTATGTGTTGCTTCAAAATGCAACACAAGATCATTTTCTATGTGTTTGGGATGCAAAGGCTCAGACATAATCTTCATCTTTTCTCTATGCTTGGTTCATAGTATTAAGTGAGACTAGTCAAGTGCTAGGTATCTGCCCAAATTTTCCATAAAATCCCTTGATAGGCACATTCTGAAGATGGGCATAATATAAATTATGACCACTTCCTACATGACGATTTAGCTTGGATAGGAAAATAAGGTCAAAGAGAGATCTATAATGTGATTGTTGGTTGGGACCTTCTTCCCGTCTAATTGCATAATCTCCTTGTCAAGAGGCTCATACTTTAAATTTAGAATGTCTGCCACCTGCTTAGGCATGACCATAGTGCCGACCCTCGAATCAATCATATTATTGTGAAAAAGCTTATCTCCTATGATAAGCATCAAGAAGAAAGGGGTGGGATTTGGCTTACTTACCTTTTTTACACCTACTTTATCTAATATATTCATATATGCTATAACTCCTGAAGATTGAGGGTCCGACACGAGCCTTTTACCTTTATCTTGATTGCACGATGGAATTGCATCCACCTATAGAAGTTGTTCTTCATTTTTCAATGCCTCCTAGAGCAAGGTCTTCTGCTTCGTTATTGATAGGACATCTTGCAAGGATATGTTAGTAGGAGCCTTATTTAGTTTCTCCACCATATTAAGTGTTCTGATTGTTGGCACCTTGGGTTTAAATTGTGGTGCTTCCTTTGCCTTAGGGAAAGGTCGATCTGTTTGTTAAGACAAAAAAATCTACTAAGAGGGGGTGAATCAATAGATATTAAAATTTTCTCTCTTTAACCTTTAAGGTAGAATAATTCATTAAACCCTTGGTGTGTAGATGAATCATGAAATGCAAAAATTTAAACAAGCATACAAACTAACAACCCATAACACTAGATTTCCATGGAAAACCCAAGATGGAAAAAAAACACGGTTAGAAAATGTTGCTAGGATATACTATCCTAATCCAACCTCACAAGGAAACCTTTTGTTACAAATTTTAAGGGCACCAACCCTAAGGAGACTCCAATCCCCTAGATTGAGCATGAAATTAGTTATTTGATGGTACCAACCTATCAAATTTACAACATAAATGATTAATACAATTTTTTCATTAAGAACACTAATCAATGTTATAGCTTACTTTGTAACTACTCAAATTTTTGTTGCTCTCTCAAAAACTCACTTTCTCTACTCTGCACCCCATTGGTTCATCTATGTTCTTCTCCTTCTTCTTTATTGCATTCTCAATCCACTTCAATGCCCCTCATACACCTTTTACAACTCTCTTTTATTTCAGTGTATTATTTGTTCACCTCAAGAGCCTCATAATTCCTTCTGCACTATACACACTCTTCTCTCCTCTTCACATAGTTACCTCTGACATCAACTATCTACTCATCATATGGTTTGTGTAGTTGCTAATTGATGATTGACTTAGGATTCTCCACCACCTATAGATCTTCTATTAGGGTTCAAGATATCTTCTCCATTGTCATTCAACTGTATTAAGCCACACAAAATTTACTTTGGTGTAGAGTATTTTCCTTCATTCTCTCTTTGTCAAACCCTAAGATCAGATATGAAATTAATGCATCCTTCTGATCATAGGATCTGATCTTGATCCTTGCCTCTCTAGCCATTTGTGCCACCACTATGTGCATCAAATCTCATTACATCTCTCGTTGATGTAGGTAGATCATTTAATTCTCACCCTTATGTCAGTTTATAGGCAAAACCTTGTTTACACAGACTTAGCCATTTGTAATCTCCAGTTTTGAATCTGAGCCATCGATCAACTATCTTCACACCATGATCCTATTTCCTTTATTCACCATCACATCTTTAAAACATGACCATAAGATAAACGATCTTTAAATATTCATTGTTGATCACATTACTAACCATCACCTATCACTACTTCATTAAGGATATTCATATCCATTTCTATGATGTGAAGAGATATGATGATCACTGTCCGATCACTTACCTTTGAAATTGCACCATTGATCAATCATTCATGTGTTACTATTCTACATACACCTTCATCTCTCCATCAATAATCATCATTTGATTAGTTCTTATTCAATCAACACCATCCCCCACTATCCCGCCAGCACTAACAACATGCCCACTAAATATCCATGGGCTAGCGGGCTAATGCCATGTGTCCTCCTTTGACATTATATACCACTATTATTCAATAAAAATCACTCATTGTTGAAAATTTTGTGTCTCAAGGGTGCTTTGGCATGATGCACTAACACTCAACAATTTAATAAAACTCAGACACCTGTTCCTGCTAACGTCACTTTCCACCAACATCGCTCATCATTCAAATCTTGAAACGCTTCGCTTCACAATAGTGATGTGAAGTGATAGGGTGATATGATGCCATATGTCGCTGGACCCACCAAGGCTCTATCCTCCATCATCATGCACTGTTTAAGCTCAACTGATCCCCACTTCCCCGCGAGGCATATTTGAGACCCACCATTTACACAACAGGCCAATAGGCACCATTGGATCAACATAATCATCATCATTGATTGACCTACATATCTCATCGCCAAACATCAAGCTAACTTCAAAAATATTTCCACACTGCATAGAGCCCCAATGATAGCCATCAAATATGGAACAACTTAGAGCACACCATTCGATCTATTTAATGAATACAATGCGATATCAACTGAAGAGCTAGGTAATGAGGGCCAGTCATTGAAGGAGTTTGAATACATAAGTTATAAATTTTGTGACCAGTTATAGTCTATGCACAATTAATGTGAAATCATAAAACCTTCTGGTCACCGTGATTGTAAAAACCTAGGGTTTAACAAGGAAACCCTAAAAATAGTCGAGAGGAAACATAATTCATTATTGGATGCAATACACATCCTCTAGACCTGATCAATATATTTCTAAGAAGCTCTTAGAAAACCCACATCGAATCTGGACTTTGATTTTTCTCATGAACATGGGAAGAATTCACTGCAATACCATGACAAAGTTGTATGACAATAATGCAACATTCTGAGCAACTTTTGCAACTTACACTCCATCTTCGAGAACCAGATCCTCAACATACCATATCTCACTTAGACATCAATGACAACAGTTTGACATCAATACCAACATACTCTTCATACATGATTAGTTCCATCTCACACTTGATCCCCTTTTGATATCAATGATAACAATATGCTAACAATCTCCCCCTTTATCATTGATGGAAAAACTTAAATGCTCATGCCCATTAACTAGCGAATCTGATACCAATTGAAGTATGTAATATTAAAGCTTTGTATCAATTGAATCATTTAATAAATTCACTCACCTTGCTCTTATTTTGAGCATTTAATCACATTTCTCCCCATGCTCACCATCTCTATCTTGCTTTCCATGCTCCTATTTTGAGCATTTTCTAACATTTCTCCCCCTTTGACATCAATGGAAAAGGTTAGACTCCCCCTAACACTATACTCCCCCTTTGACAAGCAACTCAAAGAGAAAGTGGGAATCTGTGATTATGCAACCATCAAGTTGTTATAAATTTGTAAAACCATTGTTACCTAACTTTATCTATCCTTTCCATTACTAGGGATGAATAAAGTATAAATGAACCTCCCCCTGGACCCATTCCCTATCACTCGTGTTTAGTGATATGATGTGGGAGAAAATACTCCCAACTTTTTCCTCAGATATTTAAATTGTTCCTTGGGAAGAGGCTTGGTGAAAATGTCAGCTACTTGTTCTTTAGTGGGAACATACTCCATATTGACCTCCTTGTCTGCAACCTTCTCTCTTATGAAGTGATACTTAATGGATATATGATTTGTTCTAGAGTGCATCACAAGATTCTTTGATATGTTTATGACACTTGAATTATCACAAAGAATTGAGATGGGTTCTTTATACTCTACCTTGATGTCCTTAAGTGTCTGCTTCATCCATAGAACTTGAGTACAACATGCTACTATAACCACATATTTTTATTTTCCAGTGGATAGTGTGACTAATTCTTACTTCTTTCTCATCCAAGAAAGTTACTTGTTTTCCAAAAGGAATGCTCCACCACTGGTACTTTTCCTATCATCTACACTTCCTACCCAATCAATATTTGTATATGCTATTAAAGAAAATTCCTTGCTCTTGGGATACCACAGTCCATAAGTAACAATGCTTTTGATATATCTAAAGATTCTTTTCACTAAGTTGACATGAGACTCTTTTGGTGCAACTTGAAACCTTGCCACTAAACAAACTACTTGCATAATGTCTGGTCTTGATGCAATTAAGTATAGCAAGCTTCCAATCATTGACCTATACGTTGTCTAATTTTCCTATGTTGATTCATCTGATTTACTCAATTTATAGCTTGTTATCATGGGGATACTAACTAGTCTACTATCTTCTATGCCAAAATTCTTAAGAATTTCCTTAGCATACTTAGTTTGAGAGATAAATATCCCATTATCAGTTTGTACAATTTGTAAGCCATGGAAAAATGACAACTCTCCTAATATCGACATCTCAAACTCATATTGAATATGTGTAGCAAATATTTTACACATTTTATCATTGATGCCTCTAAAGATGATTTCATCTACATATACAACAATAATCATGTTCTCACCTTCTGATTTGAAATACAAATTACTATCAACACATCCTTTATTGAATCCTTGTTGTTGTAGATAATGGTCTAATCTAGAATACCATGCTCTTGGTGCTTGCTTAAGACCATACACCACTTTCCTTAGTCTACACGCATAATCATTATCCTTTGATAGATGAAAACCTTCTAGTTTTTCTATGTAGACTTCCTCTTCTAGGTTTCCATTCAAGAATACAGATTTGACATCCATCTAATACACCTTGAATCCCATATACACTGAAAGATGCAAGAAACATTTTGATTGCTTCTAATATTGCTATAAGTGCAAATGTATCTTCAAAATCAATGCCCTCAACTTATGCATACCCTTTTCACACTAATCTTGCCTTATTTTTTACTACATCTCGATCTTCAATCAACTTGTTTCTAAACACCCATTTTGTGCCAATTCCCATGTTTTGTTCTTTTCAATATGATTTAACTCTTCCTCCATGGCCTTTATCCAACTCTCATCCTTACTAGCCTCAAAGAAGATTTTTGGCTCAATTTGTGACAGGAGAGAAAAATTCACTTGTTCTTTATTCTTTGCAAGTTTTCTCCTAGTTTAAACTCCATTTTTTTCACCAATTATTTGATTTGTTGGATGATCTTTTTGCATATACTTTGTAGGTGCTCTTTCAAGCTCTAGTTCAAATACTTCTTCCTTGTTTTCTTCATCAACAACAACCTCTTCTTCATCTTTTGATTCAATCTCAAGGTTGGTTTTGTTGGGCTTAATCTGATTTATATTCTCATCAATCTTGACATTGATGCTTTCCACCATCTTGTGCAGCCTCTTGTTGTAACACTTGTAAGCTTTTCTTTGGGTGGAATATCCTAAAAATATTCCTTCATCACATCTTGAATAAAATCTCCCCAAATTTTCATCTTCTCTCCTTATGTAGCATTTTCTACCAAAAAATTTGAAATACTTGATAGAAGTGGGTCTACCATACCATAGTTCATATGGAGTGTTGCCACTATTTTCTCTTAAAAGAGCTCTATTTTGAATGTATAGTATAGTGTGAACTACTTCTTTCTAGAAGGCTTTTGTCAATTTGGCATCGCTCAATATCGCTCTTGCAATATCTTTAACTATTTTATTTCTCCTCTCTACAACTCCATTTTGTTGTGGAGTTCTTGGTACATAATATTTCCTTTTAATTCCATGGTCTTCAAAATACCCACTAAATTCACTTGATGTAAATTTTCCTCCTCTATCTAATCTTAAACACTTGATTCTCCTACCAATTTCCTTTTCAAAAGGATTCTTGAATATCTTAAACTTATCAAATGCCTCAACCTTTTCCTTTAGAAAGGTTACCCATGCCATTCTAGTATAATAATCAATGAGAAACATGAAATACCTCTCACCTTGTGGGACGACATAGATCAATATGAACTACTTGCAAGGGTTTTGAATAATCCTTTGTTAAAAACTTCACCTTTGTTTTCTTTCCTTTTTGTCATCCTTTGCAAGTAGTATTTACAAGCTTGGTTATTTTTGGTAGGTTTCTTACTAGCCCTCTTGAGCTTAGTTTGACCAGATTGTCAAAATTGACATGCCACAACCAACTCTCATCTGCTTGACTTATTAGATAATTTTGGCCTTTCACTTCAAAAAGATTGTAGATTTCTATCAGTCCCAATTCCTTGTGCAATTATCTTACCATTCTTTCATATCTTGTAGCCTTTAGAGTTAAATGTAACTTTGTACCATTTTCAAACATCTAGTTGACACTTAGAAGCTTGTGTTTCAACCCTTTGACATAAAGGAAATATTTTATCTTATTCTTTCCATCTAGACTCAAGATTGCTTTACCACAAATATTTACAATAGTATTATCACCTAAACTTACTGATCCTTCTTGACACTTTTTAAGCTCAATAAATTTTCTTTTATCTCCAATCATGTGCTTGGAGCAATCACTATCAATTACCCACATATTTTGTTTGTTTGCATGTAGTGTAGTTTGGGAAATCATAGATTGTGTGGAACTCTGTTCTTTTTCATGCCACACTTTCCTAGGTTTCTTCTCAATCTTCCCTCCCTCTTCCTTAGGAACCTTTGATTACTTTTCTATTTTGGGAGTAGTGTTCTTTTTCTTTTCAGACTGAGCATTTGGTCTTATAAAACTTTGTTCTATAGTTTTTAGCTATATGACCAAAATTTTTGCAGTTGTAACAAATTATATTCATATCAACTAGGGAAGCAAATGGATTTTTTCTTAAATAGTTTTTCTCCCCTTAGGAAGGAATCTATATTCTCTATCCCTATGACCATACTGATTACATGTATAAAAATATCCATGAAAATATGAAGAATACCTAGTCATAGCGTTTCCTTGAATCAGATGAGGTGGTATTCTTTGTCTAGGCCTCCTTGGATCACGTACTTAGTAAATCCATGAACATCCATTCTTGTCATGTTATGCTTCTTCCTTTGATGATCATGGATTGATCGGTTATTCTTCTTGTCTACCACTGGTTTATTTATTTCATCTATTTTCTTCAACTCAACAGATTTATTCTC
This sequence comes from Sequoiadendron giganteum, assembly GCA_007115665.2. Lineage (NCBI taxonomy): Eukaryota > Viridiplantae > Streptophyta > Pinopsida > Cupressales > Cupressaceae > Sequoiadendron > Sequoiadendron giganteum. The sequence goes on along the minus strand of CM021107.1, from coordinate 477,708,126 downwards.
TTTTCCATCAACATCTTCCTTGCACAACTTCTCATAATTTGAAATTGACTTTTATTTTTCTCTAAATATTTCATATAGTTTTGCATACTCATTGACAAAGGAATTCTTTCCTTTGTCTAGCCCCAAGCCAAATTTCTCTTTGTTAGAGGGCTTTTGAGTACTCAATAGCTCATCCAAAAATTATGATCCACCTTTTTTAGTTTTAGCCCTTTTTCAACTTGCTCTTTAGGTTTCTCTAAATCCTTTCTTAAGGAAACTACTTTTGCCTCAAGTTTCATGTATCTATCTATTTCAGATCCTACTTTGGTCTTCATCACCTCTTCCATTCCTTTGGCTTCCTTCACTTGAAGTTTCAGACCTACTACTACCTGATTAGATTCCTCAAGCTCTTTAGATAGCTTCATATTCTCCTTTTTCAGCTCTTCAACTTCATCTCTCAAAATGTCAAGGTGTTCTAAGGTAGAAATAAGTTCTCCTTCTAGATCAATTTTAGCTTCTTCTTCTCCAAGATGTTTTCCCATACCATGCTTCTATTTCACTAAGTCCTTGTCCATTAAGAGAAATTCTTCCCTCTCTTCTTCCATTACAAGAGTACGATCTAAATCATCATTTGAACTATCATTAGCATCAAATGAATCACTTCCTTCTTGAATATACAGGCTCTTCTTTTTCATTCCAAAATTCTTCTTTTTAGGATAATAGGTTTTCTTCATCTTACAGTCTTCTTATTGTTCAGAGTTATCCTTCTTGTAGGGGCATTTCAAAGCAAAATGCCCTATTTTACCATAGTCAAAACATTTAAATGGTAACTTACCTTTGTACTTGCTAGACCCTCTCCTCAATCTTCTGATGAAGTTTTCTTCTTCCTCATCAATCTCTCCTTGTTTAGATGCGGTGGTTTCAATTTTATCTTTCTTTGGTGCATCATCCTTTACTTTTTTGGCAACCTTGAAGGAAAATTCTTTTCTAGATGGCTCTGCATCTCCCATCCTAATTTCATATGCAGTGAATATACCATGTAGCTCATTAAGAGTGAGTTTTTCTATTTCTCTTCCTTCCTCTACTGCTAAGATCTTAGAGTCATACTTGTATGTTATTGACCTGAGAAATTTTAGTACAATGACTTCTTCTTTTACTTCTCCATATCCTCTAATGGAGTTTATTACATCATTAACTCTTTGAAGATAGTCTGTGGTCTTCTCTTCTTTTATGATATTTAGGCCTTCAAATCTAGCCATCAAGACTTGAATCTTGGCCAATTTAACCTTTTCATCTCCTTTTTAGATCTTCTTCAATGTATCATAGACATCTTGTGCATTCTTACAATACATAACCTTGCTATGCAAAGATCTAGACAAGTTGTTGGTAATGGAAAAAAATGCTTTTTCATTGTTCTCATAATCTCTTTTTCCTACAACATCAGTAGGAGGTGTCATTTGTGGTGTGTAACCATTCACAATAGACATCCACACATCAAATCTTAAAGATACCAAGTATCTCTTCATCAATAAACTCGAAAAATTATAATTTGTTCTATCGAACCAGAGGACCTGTTTGTGGAAGAGATTTCTTGATTGGCCATTATGTTCACTAATTTGAGAATCTACCTAAGCTAAATAAGATTATCCTAGGGATCTGATACCAATTGTTAGAACACAACAATCTATTGAGAGGGGGGTGAATCAATAGATATTGGAATTTTCTCTCTTTAACCTTTAAAGCAGACTAATTCATTAAACCCTTGGTGTGTAGATGAATCATGAAATTTAGAAATTTAAACAAGCATACAAACTAACAACCCATAATACTAGATGTACTTGGAAAAACCAAGATGGGGAAAACCACATCGAGAAAATGCTACTAGGATCTATTGTCCTAATCCAACCTCACAATGAAACCCTTTTTTACAACTTTAAAGGAACCAACCCTAAGGAGACTCCAATCCCCTAGACTGAGCACCAACTTAGTTATCTGATGGCACCAACCTATCAGATTTATAACATAAATGATTAATACAATTTTTTTGTTAAGAACACTAATCAATGTCACAACTTACTATGTAACTACTCAAATTTTTGTTTCTCTTTCAACAACTCACTTTCTCTGCTCTACACCCCATTGGTTCAACTTTGTTCTTCTCCTTCTTCTTTAGTACATTCTCGGTCCACCTCAATGCACCCTCATAGACCTTCTACAACTCTATTTTTTTTAGTGTATTCTTTGTCCACCTCAAGAGCCAAAGAATTCCTTCTGCACTATACACACCCTTCTCTCCTCTTCACACAATTATTTTTGACATCAAATATCTACTCATCATATGTTTTTTGTAGTTGCTAACTGATGATTTCCTCAAGATTCTCCACCACCTAAAAATATTTTGGTAGGGTTTAGGATATCTTCTTCACTTTCATTTAGCTGCATTGAGCTACACAACATCAAACTTCTGGTGCAAATCATTTTCCTTCATTCTCTCTCTGTAAACCCTAAGATCATATATGAAATTAATGCATCCTTATGATCATACAATTTGATCTTGATCCTTGACTTTGTAGCCATTTGTGCCACTATTCTATGCATAAAATCTCATTACATCTATTGTTGATGTAGGTAGATCATTTAATTCTCACCCTTATGTTGGTTTATAGGTGAAACCCTATTTACACAGACTTAGCCATTTGTAATCTCCACTTTTGAATCCAAGCTATCAATCAACTATCTTCACGCAATGATCGTATGTCCTTTGTTCACTATCACATGTTTAAAACATGATCATTAGATAAACGGTCTTTAAATCTCCATCATTGATCAAATTACTAACCATCATATACTGCTACTTCACTAAGGATATCCACATCCATTTTTGTGATGTGAAGAGACACAACAATTATCGTCTGATCGCTTAACTTTGAATGTGCACCGTTGATCAAGAATTTGTGTGTCACTGTTCTACATATGCCTTTATATCTCCATCAAAAATCACTATTGGATCAGTTCTTAGTCAATCACCACCATCCTCCTCTATCATGCTAGCATTGACATCGGGGCCACTAAATCTCCACGAGTTTGCAAGCTAATGCCATGTGTCCTCCTCTGACATCATACACCACTATCTTTCAACACACATCACTCATCACTAAAAATTTCGTGTCTCAAGGGTGCATTAGCATGATGCACTAACACCCAACAATGCAATAACATTTAGACACCTGTTCTTGTTGATGCCACTTTCCACCAACATCGCCCATCACTCAAATATCCAAATGCTTCACTTCACAAAAACAATGTGAAGCGATAGGGTGATATGATGTCACATGTTGCTAGAACCATGAAGGATCTATCCTCCATCATCCTAACCATCCGATCAACACCTATTTAATCTCAAGTACAACCCACTTCCTCACAAGGCATTGCCGAGACCCACCACAAACACAACGGGCTGTCGGGCACCATTGGATCAACCTAATCATCGCCATTGATTGACCTCCATCACTCATCGCCGAACATCAAGCTAACTTCAAAAATATTTATGTGATGTATAAAGCCTCAATGATAGCCGTTGAATATGGAACAACTTAGCGTGCACCATCTGATCTATTTAATGAATACAATGCAATATCAACCAAAGAGATAGGTAATGAGGGCCAGTCATCGAATGAGTTTGAATACATAAGTTATAACTTATGGAATATTTACCAGCTATACATAGTCAACATGAAATCATAAAACCAGTTGGTTGCCATGACTGTAAACACCTAGGGTTTAACAAGCAAAACTCAAAAATGGACGAGAGGAAACATAATTCATTTTTGGATGCAATACACATCCTCTGGACTTGCTCAATCTATTTTTGAGAAGCTCTCAGAAAACTCACATTGAATCTAGACTTTGATTTTTCTCATGAACATAGGAAGAATTGACTAAAATACCATGAAAAAGTTGCATGACTATAATGCAACATTTTGAGACACTTTTGGAACCTACACTCCATCTTCCAAACTAGATCCTCAACATACCATATCTCACTTGAAATCAATGACAATAGTTTGAAATCAATGCCAACACACTCTTCATATAGGATCAATTTCATCTCACACCTGATCCCCTTTTAACATCAATGACAACAATATGCTAACACTGTCATTGGCGGGCTTAGGAATTTATCCGTCTTTCAGCCAAAATGGTTGAGCCTACGACTACTGAGTTATTTGTGTTTATGGAGTTTGATTTACTTTTGGTTGTGTTCATTATGGTTGCGGCCATTGGGGAGCTTATTGTACATATTCCCCATTAAATCTTCTTTTCAATCTAGTATTGTAATCCGATTGTACCTGTAGGGCACTAGTTATCAAAACATCATTTGCTAATATCAAATATTCCTCCTCCATCCAAGAGAAAATTCCTTGGTCAGGGGAGATGTCCAATTCCTGTTCCAAAGAAATGCCTTGTGTTTGTGCACTGAAATGAGCATTCTCCATCTAGGGTGACTGATAGTCTTCCACATTCAAAAATATGTCTTGGCTTCTTTGTTCTGCTACACTCTGTTGAAGGTTTCCCCTTGGATAGTTTTAGGGAATATGATTATCATTTTATGGGAAGTACCATACATTCTCATCCTCTTCTAGACTGTTTTGACCTAGGACCAAATCCTTGTTCAAGCTATTCTTGATAGTCTAGAGTGGTGTGGTGATTGGGACCATTTGACCCAAAGGTTCTTGTTACTTATTGCCTCATCTCGAAGCTCCCTGATAAGTGTTATATTGGTAAGGTGGCCTCCTTTTTCCATGTTTCATCCTATATATATAATATTATAAGAAACATTTCCTTCAACTCATTATTGACCAAAAATCTTCTACATTATTACTACAAACCTCAAGTTCCAACTTCATGTACTATATTCAAACCCTAGACACCTCCTAATTCACCCTATGTTCTATTATTCCCTCCTAATCCCATCCAATTTACCTCTAATAGTTCATGCTATATTTTGTTATCCCATCTATCCCATTCTATTAATCTCTACTAGTCCATCCTATGTTTCATTACCCCCTTCTATTCCCATCTCATTACCCTCTCTTATTTCACCCTATATTCCATTATCCCTATTGAAAGTATGAAGTGTTGTCATTGGTGTCAACTATGTGTAGAGGAAGTTGGTGATTTACTGTATATGTTGAGGCTATTGAGAAAATTGTAATAAAGAAGGTTTTTTGTTTGTGCATGTATAGTTGTGATTTTGAAGAAGTACATGGAGTTATCCTTATGTTTCTATGTCTGAAAGTGTGTTAGAAGTGAAGAAGTGTGCTTAAATGATGTCTCTGGTACTTGGTCTCCAAGTTCTCTTAAGAAAATTTGATAAATAGAGAAAACAGTGTCTTGCAGGTATTCAGTGTATGCTCTGGGATGTGCTCTACATTTATTCTGTGGTGTCTCTATGCTTGTGAAAATCTAAGGTATTGTTCATGGTTGTTGGTAGTTGCTACATTCAAAATTTGGGTATCTAGATTGTAGTAAAGTGGGAGATATTTTCACCCGTGTGTAAACCAATTGTTCAGTGATGTTTTCTACTGTTTGGGAGAAATGTTTTTGCTCCATGTTTCTCTACTATTTGGTTTCACATTGTGCAAATTTGGGAAGTTGTTTATAATTCTTTTATCCTTTTGTATTCAAGGTTTTACTTGATTTGGTGTAGTATAGTGTAAGGTTCATTTATCAGTATGCAAACAAAGGTCATCAATTATCCTGAATTGAAGTAATTGTTGATGCGAGCTTGAATGAAGTATTTGATGAATCTTATATAGTTCATGGATTATTTTGGATTGATTTCAATAAAATTATGTTGTCCTTATATTTTGGTTTGATCTATGGAAGCATGTACTTAATGTTTATGGTGTCTTGCACATGTGTTGGCCAATCTTATGTTTATCACTACATGCCAGGTTTGTGGAAGCATGTTGAAGTTTGTTTGGATATATTTGGATCATAATTAAGGATTTATGTAGGTTTCCTTTCATTCCTATCTACCTTAGGAATGTTTAGGTTCTGACCTATTTCAAATTTGAATGTATAACAGCTAGTGGTTGATATTGGAAAAAGTTTTTAAAGAAGAGGATGATATAAATATGTATGATATTGATGAGAATTATGGAAGAAAGAGTAAGAAGAAAGACAGATGTGAGATTTGTAGAGGGAAGTGTAATGTGATATGAATTTAAGCAGAGCAACGCGAATTTCATGTTAGGGTTTTGAAGGCGGTGAGTTGAAGGCATCTAATATCTTTCATGTGAGACTACAAAAGTGTGCGAGCAAGTGTGGGGGACTCCTTGTTGCATTGAGAAGTGTTTCTATATGTAAAAATATTCTTCTATCTTCTTGTTTTCTTTCTATGGTAGTGATACCTAGTTGTGAGCCCTTTTGGACAATGTGTCCTATTTTGGGAGTGAGCCTTTTTGGCAGTGAGCCTTTGTATTTAGTTTTGGAATTATTTATATTGTGAGATAATCCTCACTGTTGTTTTTCCCTCATTAGGTTTTCCACATAAATCGGGTGTTCTTGTGTGCATGGTTTACTACCTTCGATTTTTGTTTCTGTATTTAATAATTGAACACATTAGCAAAGTAAATTTTTTGTGAATGCTTGTAGATCTAAGTTTTGTTAAGGGTTTTAAAGGTTAAAATTGCTACAACTAATTCCACCCCCTCTTATTTGTATTTTCAACAATTGGTATTAGAGCAAGGTTCCTTGGAAGAAGAGCTTAACTACTTAAGGTAGATCTGGGATGGCAAGCAAGATTACTTTGGACTGCCCTAAGTTTGATGGCACAAATTATGCATTCTGGAAACAAAGATGGAAGGATATCTATCATCACATGGATTTGAAGTTGAAAAAACATATAAGACTACATATGTTCCACCTCAAAATGGTTTGAGTACAAGTGCAAAGATCAAGGAACATGAAGAAAATGCTAAGGCAAGATTCCTTATTATGAATGGTCTTTCAAAAACTGAATTAGTTAAACTTATGATTTTGAAGACTGCTAAGGAAGTCTAGGATAAGTTAGAGAGCATCTATGAAGGAGATAAAGTTAAAAAAGAAAATCTACGGATCTTGAAGGCAGAATTTGAGGCTCTATAGATGTGTAAAGATGAAACACTTGAAAATTACATGCAAAAAATTGATGAGATGGTAAGTGGAATGAGAGGTCTTGGTGCAAAAGTCAAACAATCTAAAATGGTAAAGAAAGTTCTTAGATCTCTTCCTGATTGTTATAGTGAAAAATTTTCTGCTATTGAGGAAGTTATAAATCTTGATAACTATTCTAGAGATCAAATGATTGGTACACTAACTTATTTTGAGATAAGGAAAAATGGATTGAAAAATAGAATTAATGTGGAAGCTACCTTTAAAGCCAGTACATTAAAAAAGATTGAAGAACTAGATAAGGAATATCTAGATGAAGTGGAAGCTAACTTTGTGAGAAGAATGAAGAAGGGAACTAGTAAGTACAATAGTAAATTATCTTTCAAATGTTTTAGTTGTGGTGATATAAGTCATTATGCTTCAAGATTTCCTAAAAGAGATGAAAGAAATAAACATAGAGAAGGCAAGGAAAACAAAGGAAATATGATCAAAAGAGAATATTATGTCAATGCAGATACTGCCATTTATGATGATGAGTCCAAGTATGGAGATTTTGATGATAATGAATTATTTTTCCTAGCCTTAGAAGATGAATCTACTCCTAAAATATGTGTGAAGGAATGTACTCCAGATAAAGTTGGAGGTATTGTGGTATCTTCTTTTCATGCTAAACAAGAGAAGAACTATTGGGTTTTTGATAGTGGCTGATCAAATCACATGACCAATGATAAAAGTAAGTTTGTTAAACTTGAGAAATATGATGGAGGCTTAGTTATGTTTGGAGATGATTTTGGTGCTAAGATCTATGGGATAGGTTCAATCAGTTTTGATGGCAAGCATAATACTAATGGTGTCTACTATGTTAAGGGTTTAAGACATAATATCTTGAGTGTTGGAAAGATGTGTAAAAAGGGATATAATCTTGTGTTTAAGGATGAAAAACGTGAAATCAGAAAAGGATCCAAAACTATGATTAATTCTAACAAAAGGGCTGAAGGAAACATATATCAACTTAAAGACGTTGATGGACATTGCTTTATGTCTCAGATTAATGATAGTTGGGTATGGCACTAGAGGACGTGTCATATGAATTTTGATAACACCATGGTGAGAATAAGTGCAATACAAGTTGTGAGAGATTTACCAAGAATCACAAAGTCGGTTAATTTTATTTGCAAGAATTTTCAGTTTGGGAAGAATGCTAGAAACACCTTCAGAACAAAGGAACCATCTACTACCAGACTGTTGGAATTGATTCATACTGATCTTTGTGGTCCTACAAGGGTGAGAAGTATACAAGGTGATAGATATTTTATGCTTTTGATTGATAATTATTCTAGAATGACATGGGTTACTTTTCTTAGACAAAAATCTGATGCATTAGATAAATTCAAGACATTCAAAGCTATGGTTGAAAATGAAATGGATCTAAAAATAAAGTGTTTGAGGTCTAAAAAAGGTGGTGATTTCATATCTGATGATTTTAACATGTTTTGTGAAGTTCATGGAATAAGAAGACAATTGTCTACCCCTAGAACTCCTCAGAAGAATGAAGTTGTTGAAAGGAAGAGCAAGACAATTCAAGAAGTTGCTAGAACAATGATAAAAGAGGTAGGACTACCAGAAGTCTACTTGAGAGAATCAATTCACACCGTTGTTTATGTTCTCAACTGAGTTCAAGAAAAATCTAACACTAAGACTCCCTATGAGCTATGGTATGGAAATATTCCTATTGCTATGTATTTCAAGTTATTTGGAAGTAAATTCTATATCAGAAGAGATGAAGAAAATCTAGGAAAGTTTGATGCAAGATGTGATGAGGGTATCTTCCTTGGATACTCTACAAGAATAAAAGCTACTAAACTTGAGGTAAATTATTGCTTACTTTCTAAATTTGAATGTAAGATTGTGAGTGAGGCATGTAAGGATGAACATTGGATGAAAGATATGAAAGAACTTATGCAAATTGAGAAAAATCAAACTTGGGAATTGGTTCCTAGACCAGCAGAGAAGAACATAATTGGAAGCAAGTGAGTTTTCAGAAACAAACTGAATGAGAATGGAGAAGTGATAAGAAACAAGGCAAGACTTATGTGTAAGGGTTACTCATAAGTGGAAGGTATAGATCTTTAGGAGAAATTTTCTCTAGTGGCGAGAATGGAAGCTATTAGAATATTTTTGGCATTTGCAACACATAAAAATTTCAAGGTTTATTAGATGGATGTGAAGTCTGCTTTCTTGAATGGAGAATTGGAAGAAGAAGTTTACATGGAACAACTGGAGGGATTCTAGTTGTTAGATCAACTAGATATGGTCTATAGATTGAAAAAGGCATTATATGGTTTGAAGTAAGCTCCTAGAGCTTGGTATGTAAGGTTGGATATATATTTGATTCAACAAGGTTTCAAAAAAGGTATTGCGGATAGCAATATTTATTTCAAAATTAAAGATGAAAATATCTTGATAGTAGTTGTGTATGTGGATGACATTGCTTTTGGAGGGAATGAAACTATGTGCGAGATGTTTGTTGAAGAAATGCAAAAAGAGTTTGAGATGTCTATGTTTGGTGAGGTGAATTTCTTCCTTAGGTTGCAAATCAATCAAACAAACAAAGGGATTTTCATTTCACAATCCAAGTATGCAAGAGAAATGTTGAAGAAGTTTGGGATGGATGGTTCCAAACAAGTATGCACTCCTATGGTAATTGGCTGCAAGTTGAGTAAGGATGATGATTCACCTAAGGCTGATTAGAGGAAATATAAATCCATGATTGGTGGAATATTGTATCTAACTACTACTAAATTTAATATCCTATATGTAAATTGTCTTGTGGCTAGATTTCAAGAGGATCCTAAAGAAACACATGTTGCAGTTGTCAAGAGGATATTCAAATATCTAAATGGAATTTTGAATCTTGGATTATTGAATACCAGGGATAATGACTTTAAACTAAGTTTTTATATAGATACAAATTGGGTAGGATGTGCTGATGATAGAAAAATTACAAGTGGTGGTGCATTCTTTCTTGGATGCAAATTGGTGTAATGGTTAAGTGAAAAGAAGGATTCAAATTTTCTTTATCTACTGCAAAGGTTGAGTATATTACTGTGGCATCTTGTTGCACACAAGTTTTATGGATGAGACAAACATTGAAGGATATCTGAGTCATGTAAGATGATGCCATCTCTATTTTCTATGATAATACAAGTGCAATTAACATTTCAAAGAATCTAGTGAGAAGGTTATATCAATTAGGTATCACTTTTTGAGAGAGAAGGTTATGGAGTGTAAGAGAGGGGGACCAACCACTGAAAGGCCCCAGGTCACAAAAGGTCAATAGCAGTAGGCTGCCCTAACTTACCTCAATTTAAGGGAATGTTAGGATAGGTGGGGTGAGAATGATGAGGACTATGGGATCCTTCGATCACTCTACAAACTTGAAGCTTGAAAGGAGACTAGGTGAGTCAGTTTTTAGGGTCAACTCTATTTCTCGGATAGCTCTCCATCAGAGGATAGAAGCCCAATTCTGGGATGATAGCGTGACGCACTGGCATCTCTCAGGCGCACTGGTGTCCATATAGCCAGAGAACCATGGAGACAAGGTCTAACCACTAAGAAAAAAACTAACAACCTAGTTAATGATTTCTAAGTGAACAAAATAGTATTATAAAGTACAAAACATATATACAAATGTGATAAAGCAAGTATATTACTGCAAGGGTGACAAAGATGATCTCACACAATAGATTGTTCACCAACACACTCTGAGATATCTCCACCTACACATAGAAATGAGAGAAAATTTTGGGGGGCTGTTTAGGGGTTTGCCTCAGTCAGACCCCCATTTTGGTGTTTCCACCTCCACAGAAAACCAAGTTTTTCCACGATATAGAAATAATATGATAAAGAAGGAAATCAAAGAAAAGTACACCAAAACACTACAAAACAATAATGTGCTAACTAAACCAAGTAATAGAGAAGATGAGTGAGGAGCTTACCACCTTCACCCAAAGTGCTCAAGGATAGTGGGGGAGAAAATGAGAGGAACTCAAGCCTCTGTTGCAATGGAGTTGTCCTATGCTTGCTCTATTGAAGTGATGGAGTGATGAGATTGTTGTTATGGAGTGTGAAATGTTGCTGAAATGCTTGAAGTGAATGCTAGAATGCTTGGAGAGATTGTCTAGAAATCCACTAGCCTTCAAAATTAATGAATGAATGGTGAATATGAAGAAGAGAGATGAAGAAACAACCATATTTGGGCCAGTCAGTCAAAGGGAGGCATTATAATTCAACTTCCAATAGGAAGTGTAACACCTCTATAGAATCCAGCCATAGGAATCTGCCAGGGACATAAGCATGCCACGCATATGTCTGTGCACCGCTTAGGCATCCCCGATAGAAACACCTCTATTGATGCTCAAAACAGGTGCCAAGTGGATGGAGAACAACGAGCTTATATGGAATTAAGCCTTCGAATTTGGTTTTATAAAGCGAAGAAGGGTAAAAGGGGAATTTGCATTAGGGGTGAAAATTTTATCCTATACATGGAGAATGAGGTATATCTCGAGTAAGTACCTATAAAGGATCATATTGTTGACATATTTACTAAGGCTCTTCCTAAAGATACTTTTGAGTATCTTTAGGAGAAGTTGGGGGTTATTTCCCCTCTTTTCTTGAACTAGATGCATATGGAGATGCATCAGTCTAGTGGATCTATGGATCTATCTTCTTTCTACACTTATTTTTTGTGGCAACCTCTCAAGGGGAGTAGGTAGTGTCATATTTTTTCATTGTGCAGATGATTGGGTGTACTCCTAAGGGGGATTATTTAGTGTTGGTATAGATCTTGGTTCAATGTATAAATTAGAGAACAATGTAGAACATATTTTTCCTTTGCCATTGATGTCAAAGGAAAAGAAAAATTATCATGTGAAAAAGCTTACTCATTCAAAAATATTGCATGAAAAGTTGTTCAGAATTGTTGCGTTGTCTTTGATGGTTTTTCACATCATGTGTTTCCATTAATGACAAAGGGGGAGATTTTTGAAAGTATGAAGTGTTTTCATTGATGTCAGCTATTTGGTCACTGGTTGGTGTTCTCATTGATGTCAACTATGTGTAGAGGAAGTTGGTTATTGACTCTATATGTTGAGGATATTGAGAAAATTGTAATAAAGAAAGTTTGATGTTTGTGCATGTATAGTTGTGATGTTGAAGAAGTTTTGTGAGCACATGGAGTTATCCTTATGTCGTTATGTCTGAAAGTGTGTTAGAAGTCAAGAAGTGTGTTGAAATTATGCCTCTGGTACTTGGTCTCCAAGTTATTTTGAGAAAATTTGATAAATAGAAAAAATAGTGTCTTGCAAGTATTCAATGTATTCTCCAAGATGTGCTATGTGTTTCTTTTGTGTTGTATCTATGCTTTTTCCAATCTGAGGTATTGTTCATGGTTTTTGGTAGTTTCTACATTCAAAATTTGGGTGTCTGGATCACAGTACAGTATGAGATATTTTCACTAGTGTGTGAACTAGTTGTTTAGTGATGTTTTCTACTATCTAGGATAAATGTTTTTTCTTTGTGTTTCTCCACTATTTGGTTTCAGGCTGTGCAAATTTGGGAAGTTATTTATAGTTCCTATATCCTCCTATATTCAAGGTTTTACTTGATTTGGTGCAGTAAAATGTAAGTTTCATTTATTAGTATTTATACGAAGGTCATCAATTGTCCTGAATTGAAGTTATTGTTGATACGAGCTTGAATTAAGTATTTGATGAATTAGGTATATAGTTCATGGATTGTTCTGGATTGATTTCAAGAGAATTATGTTGTCTAGAACTTTTAGCTTGATCTAAGGAAGCATGTACTTAATGTTTATGGTGGTTTGCATGAGTGTTGGTTGAACTTATGTTTTACACTACATATGAGGTTTTTGGAAGCATGTTGAAGTGTGTTTATATCTATTTGGGTCCTAATTAATGATTTATGTATGTCACCTTTCATTCCTATCCACCATGGGAATGTTTAGGTGTCGACATATTTTAAATTTGAATGTATAACAACTAGTGGCTGACATTGGAGAAAGTTTTTGAAGAAGAGGTTGATATAAATATGTATGATATTGATGAGAGTTGTGGAAGAAAGAGTAAGAAACAAGATAGATGCAAGTTTTTTTTGAGGAAAGTGTAATGTGATAAGAATCTAAGAAAAGTAGTGTGAATTTCATGTTAGGGTTCCAAAGGTAGTGAGCTGAAGGCATCTGATATATTTCATGTGAGACTAAAAAAGTGTGTGAGCAAGTGTGGTGGACTCCTTGTTGCATTGAAAATTGTTTCTTTGTGTAACATTCTTCTTCTATCTTCTTTTTTTCTTTCTATGGCAGTGAGCCCTAGCTATGAGCCCTTTTGGATAGTGTGTCCTATTTTGGTAGTGAGTCTTTCTAGCAATTTGTATTCGATTTTGGAATTCTTTATATTGTGAGCTAATCCTCACCATGGTTTTTCCCTCATTGTGTTTTCCACATAAATTTGGTGTTCTTGTGTGAATGGTTTACTACTTTCAGTTTCTTTTTTCGTATTTAATAATTGAACACATTAGCAGAGTAATTTTTTTGTGAATTCTTGTAGATCTAACTTTTGTTGAGGGTTTTAAAGGTTAAAATTTCTACAACTGATTCAACCATCTCTTAATTGTCTTGTTCAATAATCCCCTCTTGTTCTTGTTTCATTATCTTCCCCTAATTCACCCTATGTTCCTTTATTCCCTCCTAATCCCAACCCATTAACATCTAATAGTTTACCCTATGTTCTATGATCCCCTCTTCGACCATCCCACTAATCTCTACTAGTCCATTCTACATTCCATTATCCCCTTTGAATCCCATCCCATTTTACCCTCTATTATTTCACCATGTGTTCCATTATCCCTTCTTGGTGTTGTCTCTTTATCCCTTCTATGCTATCCCACCTCCATCAAAATTTTATCCTATGCATATAATATTACAAGAAATATTTCCTTCCACTCATTATTGACCAAGTATCATCTCCATTGATGTTGTAAACCTCAACAATCATCTTCATGTGCTATAGTCAAACCCTAGACACATCCTAATTCATCCTATGTTCCATTATCCCCTCTTGGTCTTGTCCCATTTTCTCCTCCTATTCTCATACCATTATCCCCTCCTCATTCAACCTATGCCCATATTCACCATTTGCACTAATCTATATCTCACAACTATTGACATTATCTCCCTTAAAAGCTAGGAGGACACTTACATCCACTATTTCATATTTCTAGCCAAGAACAATATAACTGTCCATCTTCAGTATTCTGCCAACAACCACTATTATTGATATTGCATGATGATGCATGATTTGGAAAATTCTTGTGATCAAGAATAATGAGTTTATTTGAAGTCTACAAATATTGATTCTCACTGTCATACTTATGGTATCATGGTGATTGCAACCTTTTTTTGAATCTTACTCATGAGTTACCCTTATGATTTTTCCCCTTATGGTCATGATCATTGTACTTGTATCCATTTTTTTGAACATTGGGGTGTAAGTGTGCATGTGTATTTATATTGAGTTGGATGCCCTGTATGAAGAATGATATTTGAAAGCATGTCTCAAATGAAACTTTAACCATGATATCCACACAAATATCTCTATTACAATTATGTTCAATAGAATTCATGGGTTTCATTATGCATTGAGAAATTTTCCCACAATGAGATTCATACATGTGTATTAATGCTTTAAGGTAGTCCTAATCATCATCATCCCCATATCATTCCCATCCACCACCACTAATTTTATCCGCACCTACTACTTCCATAATTATAAGGATTCCATGCTTATATGTCTCCTTGGAATTGGTGCTAAGCTTCCATCCTCCCTACCTTCATCCAATCCCAATCCATCTCCTCTTGCTTATCCTTCCCCTTCCTTTGACAATGGGAACCAAGCCTTTAGCCAAAATTCACCTCCAAATCCTTTTCAAGGTCCTCATCTTCATCCTCAATTTACCAATCCATGGAAGCTTCCACCTCTTATTCCACTTTTTCATATACCACATCCTTAAAATACACATCACCCCACTATTACTAAGAAAATTCATCCACCCCATCCTAGCATAATACCATAGACAAGGAAATGAACTGTTTAAAAAAATGCCTCAAAGAAATGTGGTCTCGTGATGATGGAATGCCATGAAAATAAATTTTTTATGGCATTCCATCACCATGAGACCAAATTTATTTGAGGCATTTTTCAAATAGTTCACTTCCTTCTCTATGCTACCACATTTTTCATTCATGTCTACCAAAGCATTTTATCAAACCGTTCACTGCCTTGTTGCTATGGATAAAAGCCAAAAATAGGTGCTTTTGAACAAGCTATGGATAGGGAAAATAGTAAGCATACTAGTAAGAAATATATAGTTCAATAAGTACTCAAAATTTTGTTGATTATCTCATACATTATAAGCCATGACCTGCACCACTGTTCTAGTTTTCATTATTGAATAATTTGTTGTTTATTTTTAGATGTAAGAAAAAACACCTCCCAATTTTGATAGGGAAATGGAGCATGGTGTATCTTCCACAATAGACAGCTCGATGACTCTCATGGGGGTATGAGGTAGATTAGTAAATTTCAAATTACATTCATTGTTATAACTATTTATTATTGAAAGAAAAAATGATTATTGATATGTAGTTTGATTTCTATTTGGATGGTTTCTATAGGGCTTTGGGATGCCAGAGCCTAAGAATGTGAATCTTCTGATTGAGGAGAGAGCTCATTTTGGAGGCGATAAGTGATTATTTTGTTAAATATATCATTTTTTATAATTTAATTTCTATAGATTAATTTCTTTACTATTTATTGTAACAACTAAAGCTTGATTGGGAACTAAATAGGAGCAACCATCAAGTTCAAAGTAAATGAGTTTCATACACATTTTCTTTACTTGGAGGGTAATGGATTTTGATTGGGGTTATTTTTTGTATGCCTATATGGAATTTTTGAACATATTTTGTATTTCATATACTTGACATTGTATGCCTATAAGAAATTCTTGTAAGCGTATATGGCTATTTTGTATATATTTTATACTTATATCGATATATATTCATGTAAGCCTATATGGCTATTTGGTTAATACATGTCTTGTTTATTGATGGTGTCCATATTTGAATTATAAATCCACACTTCAATAGATATGAGTTACATGTATACTTTGTGACTTAGGTGCATTCCAATGTATACTTTGCGACTTATGTGTTTTCATGTGTATACTTTGTATTTATGCATAGAATTTGTGTTCATGTGTATACTTCATAGATTATGTGTATTTTGAGTACTTGTTCTTCACTTATTAATATGAATGCTTCATGCTTCCAATGTATAACTCATGTGTTCATGTGTATGCTTGATGATTCATGTGTATAAATCATGTATTCACGTGTATGCTTCATGATTCTTATGTATATTTCACGTATTACATGTATTCACATGTATGATTCATGCTTCCAATGTAAAATTCATTTGTTCACATGTATTTTTCATGATTCATGTCTATACTTCATGTATTCACATGTATGCTTCATGCTTATTGTGTGTACTTCACATATTATGTGTATTGACATGTACGCTTCCTGCTTCATACATATATTTCATGTGTTCACATGTATGGTTCATGATTTATGTGTATAATTCATGCATTGCATGTATTCACATGTAGTATTCATGATTACTATGTATACTCCATGTATTAGGTGTATTCACGTGTATGCATCATGCTTCATGTGTATACTTCAATGTTCACATGTATGCTTCATGCTTCTAGTGCAATGTAGCTCAGACCACTTCGACATGTTTGGGTGTGAAAGAGGACCAGTCCTAGCCTAAACGTACCCATTTAGATTTTTTGGAACTACTGGTTTGATTGGATGAGTTGCAAAATGAAAGTTACACTCCTTTGCAACTTTACATTGCTTTCATTTGACCCTATTTCCATCAACTAAAAAGTTGACACCATGAGAAAAAGCCTTAGAGATATCAAAAAATAAGAGAGGTTATTGTAGAGGGGCCCTTGACATGATCCCATATCCTTAGAAAA
The DNA here is from genome assembly GCA_007115665.2 of Sequoiadendron giganteum. Taxonomy (NCBI): domain Eukaryota; kingdom Viridiplantae; phylum Streptophyta; class Pinopsida; order Cupressales; family Cupressaceae; genus Sequoiadendron; species Sequoiadendron giganteum. The sequence continues at coordinate 477,690,864 of CM021107.1, read as the reverse complement.
AATGTTTCTAGGTGACACGATGTTCGAGTAACTGCTCGTCAAAGATTGTTTCCTTTTTGCACTTTGGACTCTTAAGGGATATTACTGATGCAACGTAGCTTGGACCACTCCAGTATGTTTGGGTGTAAAAAAGGACCATGCCTAGCCTAAAAGTACGCATCCAAATGTGTTGGAAGTATCGGTCTGGTCATACAATTTGTAGAACAAAATTTACACCCCTTTGAAACTTTACATTGCTTGTATTTGACCATTTTTACATCAATTGAAAAATCGACACCACGAGAAAACACCTCAGATATATCAAAAAATGAGAGAGTTTATTGTAGAGGGGCCCAATGTGATCTTGTAGCCTCAAATAGAATGTTTCTAAGTGACACGGTGTCTGAGTAGCTGCTTGTCAAAGGTTGCTGCCTTTTTGCACTTTGGACTCTTAAGGGATATCATCGGTGCAATATAGCTCAGATTGTTTCGATGTATTTGAGTGTGAAAGAGGACCATTTCTAGCCTAAACATACCCATCCAGATGTGTTGGCAGTATCGGTTTGGTTGTATGAGTTGCAGAACAAAAGTTACACCCCTTTGCAACTTTACATTGCTTGTATTTGACACTTTTTCCATCAACTAAAAAGTGGACACCACGGGAAAATGCCTCAAAGATATCAAAAAGTAAGAGAGGTTACTATAGAGGGGCCTAAATTGATCCCATAGCCTCAGATGAAATGTTTCTAAGAGACACGATGTCTGAGTAACTACTCATCAAATATTGCTACCTTTTTGCACTTTGGACTCTTAAGGATATCGCCCATGCAATATAGCTCCGACTATTTTGGTGTGTTGGATGTCAAAGAGGACCATGCCTAGTCTAAACATACCCATCCAGACATGTTGAAACTATTAGTTTGGTTCTATGAATTGCAGAACAAAAGTGACACCCCTTTGCAACTTTACATTGCTTGCATTTGACACTTTTCCATCAATTGAAAAAGTGGACACCACGAGAAAATACCTTAGAGATATAAAAAACTAAGAGAGGTTATTTTAGAGGGGCCTAACATGATCTTTAAGCCTCATACATTTTTTTTCTAAGTGATACGGTGTTCGAGTAACTGCTAGTCAAAGATTGCTATCTTTTTGCACTTTGGACTCTTAAGGGATATTGCTAGTGCAATGTAGCTCGAACTATTTTGGTGTGTTTGTGTGTGAAAGAGGAAAATTACTAGCCTAAATGTATCCATATAGACATTTTGGAGTTGTGGGTTTGGTTGTAAGAGTTGCAAAACAAAAGTTACACCCCTTTGCAACTTTACACTCCTTGTATTTGACACTTTTTCCATCAACTAAAAAGTGGATAGGTCATGGGAAAATGCCTTAGAGATATCAAAAACCGAGAGAGGTTATTGTAGAGGGGCCCAAAAAAATCCCATAGCCTTAGATGGAATGTTTTTAAGTTATAGGATGTATGAGTAACTGCTTGTCAAATATTGTTGCATTTTTGCACTATAGACTCTTAAGAGATATCACCGATGCAATGTAGTTCAAACTATTTCAACATGTTTGGGTGTGAAAGAGGATTATTCCTAGCCTAGATGTACCCATATAGAAATTTTGGAACTATCAAATTTGTCATATGATTCTTAGAACAAAAGTTACACCCCTATGCAACTTTGCACTGCTTACATTTGACACTTTTTCCATCAATTAAAAAGTTAACACCACAGGAAAATGCCTCAGAGACATCAAAAACTGAGAGAGTCTATTGTAGAGGGGCCCAACATGATCCTGTATCTACAAAAACAATGTTTCTAAGCAACATGGTATTTGAGTAACTACTCATGAAATATTTCTACCTTTTTGCACTTTGGACTTTTATGGGATATCGCCTATGCAATGTAGTTCAGACTATTTTGGCGTGTTTGGATGAAAAAGAGGACCATTCCTAGCCTAAAATTACTCATCTAGACATGTTGGAACTGTCGATTTGGTCATACGAGTTGCAAAACAAAAGTTACACCCCTTTGCAACTTTAGACTACTTGCATTTGACACTTTTTCCATCAACTGAAAAGTGAACACCATGAGAAAACACCCTAGAGATGTCAAAAACCAAGAGAGGTTATTGTAGAGGGGCCCAACATGATCTTGTAGCCTTAGAAGAAATATTTCTAAGTGACATGGTTTCTAAGTAATTACTCATGAAAGATTGCTTCCTTTTTGCACTTTGGACTCTTAAGGTATATCGTCGGTGCAATGTAGCTCGAACTATTTTGGAATTTTTGGGTGAAAAAGAGGACCATTCCTAGCTTTAAAATACCCATATGGATGTGTTGGAATTCTTATTTTGGTCATATGAGTTGTAGAACAAAAGTTACACCCCTTTGCAACTTTACATTGCTTGGATTTGACACTTTTTCCATCAACTAAAAAGTGGACACCGCAAGAAAACACCTCAGAGATATCAAAAATGGAGAGAATTTATTGTAGAGGGGCCCAAAATGACCTCGTAGCCTTAGATGAGATGTTTCTAAGCAAAACAGTATCCGAGTAACTACTCATCAAATATTGTTTCTTTTTTTCACTTTGGACTCTTAAGGGATATCATTGGTGCAATGTAGCTCAAACTATTTTGATGTGTTTGGGTGTGAAAAAGGACCATGCCTAGCCTAAATGTACACATTCGGACATGTTGAAACTATTGGTTTGGTTGCACGAGTTGCAGAATGAAAGTTACACCCCTTTGCAACTTTCATGATGAGTCTTAGTTCACTTATGTATTAAGGTTAAATGGTGTAGATTATATTTCCATTATACATCAACCTTTTATGCCATGTCTAATTCATTTGTTTATGCATCATAATTGAATGAAATTGACTCTTATATTTGATTGTTTGAATGGAGTATGACATATGTGTTTGGTTGAATGGCATAAATGACAACATTGAACAATTTTTTATTTTGTGTTAAGCATACATTATAACTAGTGTTCATTATGGTGTGCTTAGTGTGTTTATTCATGCATGTTGATTATGAATTTTTGAGTGAAGGTTCTCATATCTATAATTTTCTATGTAAAAAACAAGGAATTTCTCACTTACCAACAAGTGATGCACCCTCTACAACTAAAAGACATTGTTGGGGGTTTAATGTCTCAACCTCTTCAACTTCAATTTCTTCACCATCTCCTTTGCTAGTAATTTGTCAATATTTCCATTATCCATAATGACTTTATAACATTTACCTCTAGATTTTCATTTGGTTTTAAATAGATTTATCCTTTTCTCTTTCTCTTATGATACCTTACCTAGTTTAATAAAGGGCAGTAGTTAAGACAAGGACAATACATTCTCCTTTTCTTATTGTACCTTATCATGATAGTTGAAGTTGAATATGAACAAGAATATATCAAGTTACACAAGGACAATGAAAATGATTTTCTTTGAGGTTTTAAATGCAAAAAAAGGTCTAATTTCCATTCAATTGTAAGGTTACAAAAGTGAACATAGTCCAAGCTTAAGGAAAATCCTCAATAAATCATACTTATTATTGTTATTATAAAAAAAATTTACCATACCCAAATGCCAAAGAAACTATAATACATAGTCAAGGTGTACAAAGAAAACTATGTGAGGGGGGGAAAACTTGATCAAAAGGGGGCAGCCATAGATAAAGGGGGTAGCCATGAGTTATGGTTAATAGTGTTGAAAAATAATGGATTATAGTCAAATTCGTTCTTTAGCATCTTTAGCATGATTGTTGTATTGAATGCTTTCTTTTGTCAACAACGTGATGCACAATCTCAACTCCAATTGATCAAGATGACAAAGATCATGCATTAAAGTGGACATTATGCATGAAACTATGAACTATGAACATTATGCATTTAAACTATAAACATTATGTATGAAACTATGAACTATGAACATTATGCATTAAAACTATGAACATTATGCTTGAAACTATGAACTATGAACATTATGCTAAACCCTAGTTGACTAACAATAATGTAATATTTCAAACCTTTTTACATTCAAAATTACACTTAAAGTAAACATCCAAACATCCATAAACCCTTGTACATTCAAACCACATGAAATACATGCCTACCCACAATGATGATAGAATAAATATCCATATCCCCAACATGCTTTACATTTAGTGAGAAAATCTGAACTACCAACCTATTATTTCTTTCCATACTTTCCACTTAGCGAGAAAATGTGAACTACCAACCTATTCTTTCCCAAAATAAATTCCTCAACTACATTGTGAAATATATCACAAATCCTTAACATTGGTAAAAGACTTTTAACACTAATTTAAGCTACACAAAATTAGACATTTGTAATGTCCACCATAAACAATCAATAAAAGAGGTGTGTGATTCTGACAATTTTTCATCTCAACTCAATTATTGAGCAGTATTATAAATGGATTAGATGCTTTTGGTTCTTTTTCTTGGAGTGAACTCCTTTTATATCAATTGAACTAAGATGGAGTAATGGGAGAGAATAAAAATAACTTACAATGCATGCCATCAACCAAATACATTAAATGTGATCATCACTAAAGTAAAAATTCCTATCTTACCTCTACTGAAAAATTCTATTGAATTTGACAAACTTGGCATGCTTGGAAAGCATACTTTCAATAATTAGTGCAACATAATGACTTCGTAAAGTGCATAAAATCACAATAAATGAACAGCATAATGACCTTTGCATATATTTAAAAGATAAATCCTCTGAAGGGGAAGAATTAGAAACATAAAAAAATACCATGATACATAAAGGGAAGAAACTTCATGTACACACATATATTGAACCCTCATAATGCTAGTATGCATCCTCAAATACTACATAAACAGTAAATCTAAATTGTATGTATCAAATATATCAAATATGATAGTTAATTCATGACCATTTTTTTATGGAAAAAGGTACTATCATTCACCAATGTTTATATGAAACCCTTATATAATGAAAATAACCAAATATGAAAGAAAAAAATGATCAATAACATGAATTTACAAATTCAATGCGCATACTTACAAATCAATACAACAAACCATCTAGGTCTTCTCTACTCTTTATTGTGTCAAGTATTGCCTCATGGTTAGACTCACACACATTCCAAAATTTCTTGTTCATAGGTATTCCCTTATATTTGATCAAATTAGCATTGGTTGCGAAGACAAGATTGGAGTAGTGAAGAATGTTTTGATGCATGTCAAAGTCCTCAAACAACCAAACTGGAGCATTCTTAACTGGGTACCTTCTAATCCATGTTCCAATAATAACCACCAAACCTATAGGATATTCTATGTTTTCTCCATATATAATTGGGGCCTCCAATTTCTTTTTGGCCTCGATACAACAATATAGGTAACAATTCATTCCTTCTTCATTGTCTTCATCTGCCATCACTACATAAACATGCCTTGCATTAATATGTTCATCTAGTTAGATGTATTTAATGAACATCACAATAAAATAAAAAAGTAAGATAAAAGTAGGAATTTTGTATTAACTATGCAAGAAGATATATTACTTGGTTCTAGTAGATTTGATACATGATCAAAGTCAATGGATGATTTCATCTCCATGATTTGTAGAGCTATTAGGAGCTGGTTTGTGTCAAGTGTGGTTAGATTTCTTATGGACCATTCATCAACCCACTTTTTTGAGTCACAATCATTCCATGCTTGAAGTGTACATGTAGAATAAATTCATGCCATCTTCCATGTATGGATAGTCCATCTACCTACGTTGGAGCTTCTAAAAGAGTTTAGCTCACTCGATCATGTTAGCATACAAAAATCCTCATATTTTTCCATGTTATTATCGTCTACCAACCAAAAAATTATGTGAACTAAAGAATTACCTTCATTACCTAGAACAATTACATGATTGCACCACTGAACAATTGATTTTGTATTTGTAAACTTGTGTCTATCTTTGTACTTTAACTCTTCTTGTGCTAAGGCTCTTTTGATACATGCACTTGCTCCATCATGCTTCCCCTTTCCATGCTCGACGTCTTAGAAATTACACATATGTTGAACACCATTGATCCTATGCATCCTACTCAACTAGTAAAACATTTTGGAGTTCTTAAATTGTGATGTATAGTTATATGACCATATGATATGTTGACTGAATGATATAGCCCTTTCTAGCCAAATCAACATAGAGCATTGGAAAGAAACCTTGCACAAAATCTATAGAATGTGTACAATCATCACTAATGTAAAAGTGATACTCCCTCAATACCATACTATTATCCTTTATACTATAATTTTCATGAATGAATACTATATGCACAAATATAGCAACCTGTGTGGACTTGTAGTATTATGATTGAACCTTGTTTTGTGGTTGTAGTGTGTAGTTCTCTACGAAGTCGACAACTAAAACAATGCTATAAAGTGGAAACGTGTCCTTGCATAACTTGAACTACGAGTCCAAACATCAAGCTCTATGTGTATGCATTACATACTCATATACCACATGATCATGAAAAGTGTCCATAAACTGGTACACTAGAATCTTATTGCTAACCAATTCACACTTCTTTACTTCTTTTTGATCTTTTAAATTGTCGGCCACTATCTTGTATTTTCCAAATTCCACAATTTCATTTCCAATTACATGTGTCCTAGCCATGTGTTGGAAAATTGAAAAATGTTGCATGCCACCACAATGATCACATGTTCCATCCAAATATGATTTCTTGTAAAAACTTTAGCCATCCACTCTTTCATATAAAATTTTAGATAAGAAATCCTTTGAAGATTTAGGTGGAGGTCTTATGTTACATTCCTGCAAAAAATTGTTAGTATGCATATCTACACATATACGTTGATAAACATCATAATGGTTAGAAAACTCAATATGTACTCTACAACAAAAAGTAGTGTGTATGTGTGATTCATTTTGACACAAAAAATATTTAGCATTTCAAACAACTCACTTCCTTTTCTATGCTACCACATTTTCCATACATGTCTACCATAGCATTTTATGAAACATACATCTATGCTACAACATTTTTTCATACATGTCTACCAAATAATTTTTAATACATGCCTAAAAAGAATTTTATGAAACAAGGAACTAAGTTGTTTGAAACAATGCCTCAAAGAAATGTGGTCTCATGGTGATAGACATCACCATGAGACCACATTTCTTTGAGGCATTTTTCCAAGCAACTCACTTCCTTTTCTATGCTACCACATTTTCCATACATGTATACCAAAGAATTTTATCAATCATGTCTATCCTACCCCATTTTTCATACATGTCTACCAAATAATTTTTCATACATTCCTACCAAATAATTTTATGGAACAAGGCAATGAGCTGTTTGAAAAAAATTCCTCAAAGAAATGTGGTGAGACCACATTTCTTTGAGTCATTTTTTCAAAAAACTCATTTCCTTTTCTATGCTACCACATTTTCCATACATGTTTATCAAATAATCTTATCAAATAGTTCACATCATTACTGCTATGGCTCAAAGCCTAAAATAGGTGCTTTTGAACAAACTATGGATGCTTAGAAAAAATCTATCAAAGCATAATAGTAAGCAATAACAAAGACAAAACAATGAGTTATTTCAAAAAATTGCTCAAATAAATTTGGTCTCATAGTATTCATTTCAATACATATGGAACAATGCCACAATGGAAGGATATAGTCAAATCAAATACAAAACAACAGTCAACTCTAAAGGGTAGTCTTTGACAACAAAGTGTTAAGAGAAAATGAAAATTTATTAAGGCTATAATAGGGCATAGCTTGGAGTTTGAAAACTTTTACAATCTTGATTATCAAGACAATATTCTTTGGTTCTAGTTGTGCAAACACAAGAAGGCATAAAAAATAGTGACTTCAAGCTATTTCAAAGGATAGTGATAACATCAAGAATTGTATATCTATAAAACTCAAAGCATTACTTCACATTGCATAACTAATGTAACTAGATTTTTATAGATGAAATTTTTTCAATTACAATCTAATGTTTTTGAAATTCAACCTATGTGCAACTCTTATGCAATTACTTCACATTGCATAACTAATAACTAGGATCAACTACAAATTGCATTTTATTTTCATTACATTCCATGAGACCACACTAGTTTGAGGCATTTTTTCAAATCCTCTATATAAGTTTACATGAATTCATCTATTATGTCATTTTTTCAATTTTTATCTCCAATCTCCTAAAAATTAAACTTTTATATGCAACGTCCATCTATTTCAATGTTGAATTCTATGTATAAGAATGAATACTAATAAAATAATCAAGTGAATGGTCTATAATGTCAAAAAAAAAAAAAAAAACTCAATATAAACATCTAGCTAAAATGAAAAATAGTGAATTCCACTAGCCATGATGGAAATAGACTACTATAAGCAATGCAAATGGAATTCATAATAAATTTTATGTTAAGTTGATATCCTATTGGGTATAAGTAAAGGTGATACATTGTTAGGACATGAATATTTATAAGGATTAAAAATATAAATATCTCAACCCTTAAACCCTAATACCTCAACCCTCAACCCTCTACCCTATCAATTAAACCCTCCACCCTAGTTTCTCAACATTAATCCTTGAATCCTCAAACCTTGAACCTAATCCATAAACCCTATACCTTAAACCCTAAACCTTCAACCCTCAACCCTCAACCCTCAACCCTCAACCCTCAACCCTACACATTAAACCTTCAACCCTAATCCCTCAACACTATCCCTTAACCCTAAACCCTAAACCCTAAACTTGAAACCCTTGACCCTAATTCATCAACCCTATAACTTAAACCCTAAACCCTATACCCTCTACCCTACACATTAAACCTTAAACCATAATCCCTTAAAACTATCCCTTAAACCTTAATCCATTAACCCTCAACCCTTAAACCATAATACCTCAACCCTCAACCCTTAAATCATAATACCTTAAGGAGTGTTAGAGATAGGTTTGGAGTGAGAGAGAGTTTTCTAGGTGGGTTTGGAGAGAGTGAGGCTAGAGAGAGAGACTTGAGAGGGAGAGGGAGAGTTATCAAGTTAGGGTGGGGGGAAAGACCTGAGAGAGGGAGAGGGATTGAGAGGGATATTTTGAGGGAGAGACTTGAGAGAGAGGGAGTGGGATAAACCTGAGATGAGAGGGAGAGAGAGAGAGAGGGGGTTGGAGTGAGAGAGATGAGATGGAGAGAAAAACATAAAAACCCGTGAGAGGGAGTTGGAGTGAGAGAGAAAGAGAAAGACCTGAGAGGGAGAGAGAGAGGGACTATGATAGATGGGGTTAGAGTGAGAGAGTTGTCTAGGTAGGGTGGGATGGAGTGAGACCTAAGAGAGAGACTTGAGAAGGAGAGAGATAGTTATCTAGTTAGGGTGGGGGGAGAGACCTGAGAGAGGGAGAGGGGTTGGAAGGGATATTTTGAAGGAGAGACCTAAGAGAGAGGGAGTGTGAGACACTTGAGAGAGAGATTAGTCTCGATAGGGTGAGAGGGAGTGAGACCTGAGAGAGAGAGCATTATCTAGTTAGGGTGGGGGGAAAGACATGAGAGAGGGAGAGGGGTTGGGAGGGATATTTTGAGGGAGAGATCTAAGAGAGAGATGAGAGGTAGATAGATAGATAAATTCATGTTATAGAGTTATCTAGTTAGGGTGGGGGGAGAGACCCAAGAGAGGAAGAGGGGTTGGGAGGGATATTTTGAGGGTGACACCTGAGAGAGATATATGAGAGGGAGAGAGAGGGGGTTGGAGTGAGAGAGATTTGTCTATTTAGGGTGCGAGGGAGTGAGACCTGAGAGAGAGAGAGTTATCTAGTTAGGATAGGAGGGAGAGACCTATGAGAGGGAGAAGGGGTGGGAGGGAAATTTTGAGGGAGAGGCCTAAGAGAGAGGGAATGTGAAAGAGGGGATTTGAGTGAGAGAGAGTTGTCTAGGTAGGGTGGGAGGGAGTGAGACCTGAGAGAGAGAGAGTTATCTAGTTAGGGTGGTGGGAGAGACCTGAGAGAGGGAGAGGGGTTGGGAGGGATTTTGAGGGAGAGACATGAGAGAGAGATACCTAAGAGAGAGAGAGAGGGAGAGAGAGAGAGAGAGAGAGAGAGAGAGAGAGAGAGAGAGAGAGAGATGAAATGAGAGAGAGAGAGAGAGGGAGAGGGGGTTGGATTGAGAGAGATTCATCTAGGTAGGGTGGGAGGGAGTGAGAATTGAGAGAGAGAATACTGCATCAAAGAAAGAGAGTTATCTAGTTAGGATGAGAGGGAGAGACCTGAGAGAGGGAGAAGGGGTGGGAGGGATATTTTGAGGAAGAGAATTGAGAGAGATGGAGTGTGAGAGAGGAGGTTGGATTGAGAGTGAGTATTCTAGGTAGGGTGGGAGGGAGTGAGACCTAAGAGAGAGAGGGACTTGAGAGGGGGAGAGAGATTTATCTAGTTAGTGTATGTGGGAGACACCTGAGAGAGGGCGAGGGGTTGGGAGGGATATTTTAAGGGATAAAGATAATAGAGAGGGAGTGGGAGACACCTAAGAGAAAGACCTAAGAGAGGGAGTTGGAGTGAGAGAGAGATAAATAATTGAGAGGGAGAGAGAGGTGGGTGGAGTGAGAAAGAGTTATCTAGGTAGGGTGGGAGGGAGTGAGACTTGAGAAGGAGAGAGAGAGTTATTTAGTTAGGGTTTTGTGAGAGACATGAGAGAGGGAGAGGGGTTGGGAGGGATACTTTGAGGAAAACACTTGAGAGAGGGAGAGGGGTTGGGATGGATACTTTGAAGAAAACACTTGAGAGAGGGAGAGGGGTTGGGAGGAATACTTTGAGGCAGAAACTTGAGAGAGGGTGAGAGAGAGTTATCTAGTTAGGATTAGATGGAGAGAACTGAGAGAGGGAGAAGGGGTGGGAGCAATATTTTGAGGGAGATACCTAAGAGATCGGGTGTGAGAGAGATTAGTCTAGGTAGGGTGGGATGGAGTGATACCTAAGAGAGAGAGAATTGAGAGGGGGAGAGAGAGTTATCTAGTTAGCATGGGGGGAGAGGCCTGAGAGAGGGAGAGGGGTCAAGAGGGATATTTTGAGGGAGATAACTAAGAGAGAGGGAGTGTGAGACACTTGAGAGAGAGATCTCAGAGAGAGATACCTAAGAGAGAGATGAGAGGGAGAGAGAAAGATAAATACCTAAGAGAGGGAGTTAGAGTGAGAGAGAGAGAGAGAGGTAAATACCTAAGAGGTAGAGAGAGAGGGAGTGTGAGAGAGGGGGTTGGAGTAAGAGAGAGTTGTCTAGGTAGGGTGGGAGGTAGTGAGAAATGAGAGAGAAAGACAAGAGAGAGAGAGATAAGAGAGAGAGGGAGAGTTATCTAGCTAGGGTGTGGCAGAGAGACCTCAGAGAGGTAGAAGGGTTGAGAGTGATATTTTGAGGGAGACACCTGAGAGAGATGAGAGGGATAGAGAAAGAGAAAGACCAGAGAGAGGGTGATGGAGTGAGAGATAGAGAGAGAACACCTGAGAGGGAGAGAGAGGGAGTGTGAGAGAGGGGTTTGGAGTTGTACCCAAACCAATTTTTTTGCTTCATTAAGGCATTTTGCTTAAAATGGTCTAAACTTTGTGAAAATGAGGTCAAAACTCAATTTTTGGGAAAATAAAGTATGGGATTTTAGTCAGTGTGATGCCAGGAAGATACTGGCAAAATTTGAAAATTTTGAAAATTAGGGTTTCTGAACTCTATTTTTAGCTCGAAACCCTAAAAAATAGGAACTTGTCAGAATTGGCTGAAATTAATTTTGATTGGCTTATTTCACATCACGATCACAATGGTGAAGTCAGTTTCAATTAAAAGTCAGTTTAAGGCTGGTGGGTAGTTTTCACTTTTTAAAGAAAAGTTAGGATCTCTGAGGTCGTCAATGGTAGTTCGCCAGTACCAGGTATCAATATCTAAGCTTGAAACTCAAAGAAGAACGCTCTATGATGAAAGATGAAAAATATGCTTTTTGACGAAGGGGATTTTCAGATTGGCAAAAAGTGCTAAAATATTCTAAGTCTAGGAACCTTTTCACTATGTAATGTAGTAAACACTTGCGCAATCAACGTGCAAATCAACTTTACAATGTCCGTACTTGTGAAAATAATGAAGTATAGTCATACACACACCTCGACAGTCATAGCACGTCGACATGGTCAAACTCAGCAGCGGATACAACATTTGCAAAGTATAAAATGGTGAAAATGAATGAATTCAGAGCAAATCCACTCCCCTGTAGCCCAAGGGCACCCTTCCATTTGAAGGTCAAGATTTGATTGTTTTGGATTGAGAATACATTCATTATTTTATGTTTTCAGTCAGCTTTCCGACTAGCCATGGAGCAAGACCATCCGAGTTACTGAACTCCAGCAAATGAAGACATAAGCAAAGGTTACGAAGAGTGTTTTCCACAAGGAGGCAGTCTAGAAATATGGATTCACTTCCCTGTAGCCCAGGGGCGCCCTTCTTTTTGAAGGCCTAGATCTGGATGCATGTGTGTATTACTGGATTCAGTCTTTGTAGAATCAGTCTAGCTTTTCAATGAGCTATCAAGCGGAAGCATATCTAGTGTAGAACTCTGGTTATGAACGTCAGAAGTTGAAACTGCAGGCGGGATACATATGAGAAAAGGTTGCTAGTAGATGGTTTGAGCGCCCCTATAGCCTAGGGGCACCCTTGAATATGACTTGTCAGATGGATGAGTTTGCAATTGAGGTCTTCCTGAGATCTTTACCAGCTCAGTCCAGCTTCGTGATGCAGCCGTTCACAAGATGATCTGACATTCTGAGTGATCATGATAGAGGTTCCACTAAGCACGTAAAATAGAGGATGGTGAGGCATAGCTACACAAAGCTACACATCTGTAGGCTAGGGGTGCCCAGCCCTTAGGCCTGTCAGATGGGGTTATTTGCAATTGCAATCTTCACAAGACTTGTGTGCAATTTCTCAAGCCATTCAACGAGTCCAGCCGATAGCCTCTGGGATTTGGCGAGTGCTCGTACGTGCGAGGTCAGGGTGATAATGCTGTAAAGTGGAAGTGGTTGAAGATAGTTCAAAAAATGACTAAGTATAAGGCTAGAATTTTCTTTGAAAAAGGCGATTCTCTTTTAAGGGCCTTAGAAGCAGTTTTTTGGCTTCGTCTTCTCCAAGAACATCTCTTGCAAGTTGACCAAACTATACAGAGAGATAGATGGCATGCGAATCACAACATTCTAGCTCCTGGTATCAAGGGTCAAAGTATGGTGCTTGGATGAAAGTGACACTTTTGTCAGAATGGTATTTGTGCTATCACAGGCCAGGGGCGCCCATCTTTTTGGGGTTCTTGATACAATTTGCAGATACCTCACATACAATCATTAGATGCAGAGTACTTCCAGTCACTCAATGAATCTACTTTTCAGTCAATAGGGTTCATCATTCACCGTCAGCGGCAGTTTGAAGCATCAGAAGGTAATACGGAGAAATGGCTAAGTCTGGAATCAATGCATCAATTTAATCGAAGGCGCTTAATTTTCTAAGATGTCAGATGATGATTTTAGCAATTGTTGCTCCCAGTAGACATTTCATCCTTGTCATGTAGGCTTCGCAGTGGATATCTCAGCACGGTCGCAAGATCATTCAAGCATCCGAAAATCAGAGTTGAACATGGTCAGATGTAATTTCGTAGTCAGCTATAAAATAGGAGATTCTTAAAAAATCTCATAACTCTAGTAGATGGACACCTAAAAGATCAAAATTTGACTTTTTAGAATCAGTGAAGTGTGTTGAACACAGCAAGAGGCTATTTTTGGCAAAATGATTAAAAAAATATTTTTGCATGCAGAGCATTGAAAGTGACGAAGTTCTTCAAAGATAAATATTCGCCCCACTTTTGGTTCTTTGCATGTTTTGAAATTAAAATATTATTTTTAGTCTAAGACTCAGAGACAGTGGCAGTTCAACTAGTGAGAGACCAATCAAATTCCTTCTTCACAATTAGGGTTTCAGCATGCATGCATGAGGGTACGATTTCATCTATTTAACCAAGCATGGCATCTCTTCTCATTCACACAGCTTTGAAAGTTCGAATTTCCTCAAAGAGATTAGTGAAATTTTCATCAGAGAATCAAGCTCAAAGGCGATAGCTAAATTCTTTTGCAGGTTCAAGACCAGATTCAACATCAAATTCAAAGACAGAGTGGCGATTTTAAAGGAAGAAGGCGCAAAAACAATTAAAATAATAAAAAAACATCTTTTTCTCTTCTATATTTCTTCCATCTTCTCATCTTAAATTCTATCACATGTTCGAAGTGTTGGCAGATTTTGGCAAAACAAAGTATCTAGGTTGATTCAAAAGAGCTTTCTCAGCAAAACCCATGTGCTAGAATTTTTTAGGAAAATTTGTTCCAGAACATCTGTTCTTGAAGCTTTAATTTTCTCAACCGAAATTCTTTTGCATGGCTGAGTAAAGGGAAAATTTTTACATTTCTGACGTTCTAGGTTGTCTTAGGATCACTTTCTGGACAAAACCCATATCTCAGATTTTTCCGTAAAAATTCTCATCTGACAAGCTATTTTTAGCCTCAATAGGCTATTTTTGGCTTTCCAGAAAAGTTGTCAGAATACAGTAGTGTTCACAGTCAACAGGCGAGTTTTTCAGAATGTAATTCACTCAGCTTGAATTCAAGACCAAGTCGGTCATAGCTCATAACTTCATCGAGACATTTGATACAAATCTACATAAGGTATTGTCAGAAGTAGTTTTGGATCCACTTAAGATCAGGGATTCGGTTATCAAGAATATTCAGCAATCCGGTTTACTCGAGGCTGCTTCCATACCTATTTCAGTGCATTGCGTGGAGTTTGTAATATCTTGCATCAAGCATTACAATTCCGCTACACAAGAGATACAGTCAATAGATGGACGTGTCATATGCAATCTCAAATCCCTTGATATCGAGCGAAGTCTGGACATTCCTCAACATTCAGATCGGTTGGTTATTTCCATGAGTCAGAGCGAGCAGGAATTCAATGCTTAATTGGATAAATGTGAGAATAAGATGACGGAGAGGTGGCCAAAACCAAAGAAGAACAAGTTGGTGGCAAGTGCAAAGATGAATATGGTATTTTGATTACATTGCTTAATCGTGTCTCAGGTCATGCGGATGCAAACAAATTTCACCCGTGGATGTATTATATCATTGGTAGAATTATCTTGGGGCAAGAGCATTATGACTAAGCATCCTTCATCAGCGATGCTATTCACGAGCAAATCATCGATTTCCTAGCTGTGCATCAATTTCACATGTGTTCTTACCTGGTGTACTTGATTGCTTATCGAAATCAGTTTAACGGGTTGAACATGATGGGCATACTCAGTGTACAAAAATTCTATCATTATTATGACCAGCTTGAGTTCACATAGGCTGAAAGTCATTTTAAACATGTGCAAGAGGCTTTCTTGACATATACAGTGAGAAATTTGGACCAAGAGTTGCACATTTGCATCTCAACAGTTGCCAGAGCAACAATGAAGAATTGGGCAGACTGGTACATTCAGTTTCCTACTTACACCTATATCTGTGTCTATGGATACACAGGAAAAGCAGCCATGTTACCATGTTATCCTTCGGATAAAACTATATTCATGGAGTTCCTAGGGCAGCTGTATGAAGTTCACAAACGTTTGCGCAACAAGTGTAAACTAGCTGCTGAGTTTCCTTTACAGTTCGGGATGTATTGGTGTAAGACGATAATTGATGCTAAGGTTACAAGTCAAGAGTTAGAAAATATCAAACTCAAGTACCTAAGTGATACATGCACATATGATCCTTGGGGTCATTACGCAGCTCGCCTTGGTAATCTCTCTTATCACAACCCTACGATGGAAGATTACTGGGTGAATTGCGATGATGATTTCGAGGTTTGCAGACATAGCTATAGCAGGTTCTCTCTTCCACAGATTTCTATCTTCTTGGTAGAAGATGTGGAAGGATTGTCAGAGGATGAGGGAGATACACTTCCTCAATTTTATAGAGAGCAGGTTGTTGGACAACCACTACCGTTAGTGAACTGGTATGCCAAGGAGTTCACGTCAGTGAAGGAGAGATTGAGCAGGGTCATTAAGAATAGTACGCTTTATTTAGAAAGCAGAAGGTTGAGAAAGGCATCCATGCCTAAAGCAGAGCTGCCACTAGAAGGAGATATACCACCCTCCTCATCAAAGCCAAAATAGAAGAGGAGTAACTTGCCTAGGAAGAATCCAGCTCATAGTAATTCAAAGGGAAAAGCACCTATTGTGATTCCACATATAGAGTCTGTTGTAGAAGTTGTGTAGAGTTCACTATAGCCTGAGGTTCAAACGCATTTACTGTTGCCAACGCCAAAGCAGCCTCCAGTTCCAATTCACATTGATTTGGAAGTGGATTCACCTCCTCACAGTGCCCCTTCTACACATTCACTTTCATCAGATCCTATGAATAGTACAGATCATTCCAGTGGGATTAGTTGGGATTCGTCTCGGCTTGAGAGTCAACTGGGAAGAAAAAGGAGACAACCATCTTATGTACTTGATCATTCAGATTTCTATCATGACCATCAAGATGTGCCTGACAAGAGCATCAAGAAATAGGTCCACGTTGAAAGGAATGCGGGAAAGAAGATTATTGTTGAGACTGCTGGACCTCCTGAAGATAATAGTCTGGACGAGATGGAATCACAAGACTTCGAAGTTATCACAGTCAACTTCAGTAGAAGTACTCGTCAGACAGATATTGACCTCCTACAGGTTGCTACAGATAGTGCCAGGGATAGGATGGTGAAGGATGGTGAAGATAAATCAGCTCTCAAGGCTGAAATATAGCAGCTTCGCCAATACATTTCCAGCCTTGTACATAGGACGAGGGATGCTATCATCACGCTTCCACATATGTTAGAACCACTAGTAGAATAGGGTTAGATTGATCACTTGGTTGCATATGGCAAGCAGTTGGATGAGTGGGAGTAGGAATTCATTACTAGAGGCTGCCTTGTACTTTCAGACTTGTACCAATTACGGTATAATGCACACGAGCTTCATCTACGACTTCAGGAGGAGGAGCGTGATTTGGCCATCACTAGACCCAGGGATGAGATTTTGATTGCTAACTTGGGAATGTCATTTGATGCAGTCACAAATGTAGAAGATAAAGAAGATGTCTATGTTTGGAGAACATAGTTGATCTTCAAGGTGGAGATATAAGGAAAGATAGCATCTGAGGTGGCTGAGAGTAGAGTGCATGTTACTAATGCACTCCACTATGTGAGAAACTTTGTGTCTCAATTACCATGTTTGTATCATCATGTGGGTGGTGACTATGTTGAGCTTACTAATGTTCAATTAGAGCTCCAAGAACTTATTCACAATATTTTGAGTGGTGAGACCATTGGCTGCAAGTTGAATCAGCTTACAGTCATGTCAACATTGTTTGATGAGGCGACCAGGAGTAACGGTGAGTTCCAGTGTCAGATAACTAGTGGAGAAGACATGCTGCATAGACATGGGATTCTCCACCAGAGCTTCAGTTCCCCAGAGGGTGACGTAGTCGACAACTTTGTGGATGGGTTGATTACCAGATATCAGGGCCAATAAACTTCAGTTCAAGGCGTCCCACCTTTTTCAAGATATACATTAGACACAAGAGTTAAACTCGAGGCTTCTTTCTGAGTTAACTGGTTGTTACACATTGCATGCCATGTCTTTCTTGGAAACTGTTACCTATTTTTCGCCACCAGCTCAAACAGATAGAGCTGAATTACAAATTCAGGCTAAAAGGTATACAAGATGTTTTAAAATTTTTTGGTGAACTACTCATATTGTGTATTACTTCATAACAATGTATATTTCAATGATATTATGCAAAAACACTTCAAAATTACATCACAAGATTGCATAATTTTTGTTGCTTTATTCATAATGTGCAAACCAGAATCCCATACAAACCGTGGGAGTAGCAGATTTTGATCAACATAATCAAACAATAGGTACAAAATCAGTTTGTATATTATACAACTGTTGACAAAATAAATATAGAAGGGAGAGTGGTTCATCATTGCCTATAATGATGGAACCTGTGATGCTTGATGTCTCTTATTGGCATTGATGAAGCTTTCCAGGTTCCTCGACTTCCTCTCTTTGAGTTGTCCTACAACATGAACGAAAATGATGTTAGAGATTAACTCTATGTAATGATGAATCAAAATCAGTCCTATGCTTACATTGCCAACAGAAATATAATTTACATCTATTCAGGCATCCATTAGATGATTACAAAAATTCAAAGAAAATAAGGAGAAGAGAGAAGACTTTCAGCTTCTTTTATTTTGCTAACATGTTTATTCACTATGTGGGAACAGGTTCATTATGTTCGGGATCATTTTATCGGATATGTGGAGTAAAACGGGCTCCCACAAGGGTTGAGCTTGGCATATCAAAAGGATACTCTCTCAAGTGACATACGAGAGTTCATAAATATGATAGCAGTCATTAAGAGTTGCTGAAGCTAAGAGTATAATATAAGCAGCCTTATTTCAAAAAGATTCAGGAAAAGCAGTTTGAGCATACAACATATTTTTGCTTTTCAGGTCAAGAAGGATCAAACAGTGTGAGAACTCCTCATTTTCATTATATTTTTGTTCGGCTCTACTTTACATTTTCACATTACATCTAAATGAGGTATCGAGCCTCTTTACACTGAAGAGAAATTGAAACATAATATCAAACGCTCACTTATTTCATGGAGTTTTGAGTTTATTTTACAAGACATGATGAGGATTAACCATGCTTGCACACATGTGTTACAACCAGCTGTCCTTCCTCTTTTGAAATTTAATAGAGCAAGAGCATGTACAACACAACAGTGAGACAAACACCAATTTTGAGTAATTTTTTTTACACTGGAAGCACTTTCTAGGTCAGAAATTGTATATTGTTGCAGCAGAAAATACAGCGAATGATCTTATTTTTTAAAGCAGAAAATCATGCTTTCCAGGTCAGAATTATTTTACATATTTGAGAACAAATCTTCCATCTATGAAGCTCTAGGTTGAATGATAATTACATGAAAAGTTCCAGGTGTATGACTATAGCATTGTTACATATAAGCAACATTATTATCAAAAATGATTTTTTTGGATAATAATGATTTTTCTGAAACAAACGTCTATCACAGTGATTTTCAGATTTGGATCAACACAATAGCAAGGGTAAGTATATAGCAACAAAGTACAAACAAGTCAAGAAACAGACTTGAAGTTGACAACTCAATGATGCATATGTTGTGGATGGTGCCAGAAGGGTTTAAAGAACAATTCAAGAATGATAGTTTTGAGAACTGATCTATCACAAAATCCAAGCATGTTCAAAGAGTCATTTGATGATAGCAAAGTCCTGAAGGTGATAAGAGAGGAAGATCTACATCATTAAAGTTTCAGCACCTACATTAAACATGTAGTCTTTTGACTATAACAAAAGCATCAGTATGCAAGATATTATTTAATGCCCCAAAATAAAGCAGTCACTGTTCGTGTGTTACAGACCATTTTAAGGGGATTTTCAAGTAAGTATTGATAACTAGTGCAGCATACAAAATAACACCCGGAAGTGCAAATAAAGGGAAATACAGGTCAAACGTGGGTTTTTCTTAACTATTATTCATAGCAAATGAGCTTCAGGAGAAAGACTATTGTGGCGAATAGTCAATACTTCAACATGAATATATCAAACACAAAAAATGAAATATCAAAGAGAAATATATATGGAGATCACAACCTGTATAGGTATTCTCACAGTCGCCATGGAATAGCATAAGCGCCAAAAATGATGAGTATAGTAGTATGCACAGGTTTAGCAACCTCACAAGAGCCAATCTGAATCTCCAATATGGCGTATATGGTTGAAGACAAATAGTTTAATTGGAGATCAAATAATAACGTGCCATATCTTGTTTTCTTCTGGAGGGAAATACATATAAACCATGTGAGTCTTCCTTTTCTTTCCTCCAGAAAGCTCAGTTAGCACATATTGATGGTGGCCAGAAATATCAAAGAATGCTTGACAAAAAAATATAAAGCCTGCAGTTGGTGGAGCGGCTTTTAACTCACGAAATTAAGGATCCTTTTGAGTTTTCAAAGTAGGTTAATCAACAGTAGTATCAACAAAGTTCAAATGCATCACCAATAATGGCGGCTTGTTTTCATAGGGCTCTTAGAAAAATGTGACAAAAGCTTATATTCATGATGGCTACTAGTTTTAAAGCTCAGAAGCAAAGTCTACGAAATAAATTTAAGAGGCTGCAGCCTAGAGTGCAATTTTTCCTTGTATTTCTGCTGAAGCAACAAAATTTAAGGGAGATTCTATGCTTTGGAATGTAGATAAAATATAAAATTAATCTTCTATCACAAAGACTTTTCTTTTACTGGAGGAGTGAGTCTCACAAATATCAACATTTATTTTCAGGAAAATGACTTACCAGTAGGTACAAAGCTCGTAAATCCTCAAGAAAGGCCCTAGACCGAATTCCAGCAAATGCATCAAGTGAGTCACCAATGGAGTCTCAAGCTGAGTTGAGTATGCTCAAACCCTAAGTGCGGCGGTTGTAGCTTCTTCTTAAGACTTCTTCAAAGCAAGTGAAGTAAACAATGTCAAATCCTTTTAGGGTTTGATACCTTTTACCAAGTTCTTATTCCCAAATGATGATTATAATTTTTGACTTTTGAATTAATCATCTCATCCTATCTTTGCCAAGGTAATGACTTACAAGGTCAAGTGCCCAATAATGCTAAATGGCTGAAACATTATGTTAAAGTATAAAAATTCCATTAGATCAATATATAGTTGGTATAGTGCATGAAGTGCAGGAGGTGTGTAGTATGGTGAAAATGATGATATATCATACATTTTGTTATAGACATAGACTAGGATTGTATTGATTAAATTCAATTAATTTAATGTTATTTTTCTCACCCATGTAAAGTGGTATTAATTAAATGATAAAATTATAATCATTTAATTAATACAACTATTTTTAGGCAAAATAACATTGAGTTAAATAAATCCAATAATGCAAGCATAGAATAAGGCAAAGATGGAGTTTCATTTTGCATGGGCAGATTGATACAAATGAGGCAATTTTTTGCATGCTTTGGCTCAAATTTCAAGGTTTCGCGGTTCAGTTGGAATAGTGCATGTATTAGTTATGACTTGGGAGTGAGTTTGAGCTTGAGTGGACTTGTTTTTGCATGGATTTGGGCCTCCTTTTCAGAGATATTTTCTTCTGCTCAAAATTGGCCTTGGAGTTATCACCCTTTCTTAGAGTTGGACTTTCAGTTCTTTTTACATGCCTTTTGGAAAGGTTTTTTGTATATATTGAAAAACTTATCTGTTTTTCAGTCAGTTCTTATTTTTATCCTTTGCACTCTGCAAAGCGAATGATTTGTAACTCAACAGTTTTTTCCAGATTAATACAGTAGCAGGTTTACAGGTTATGTTAGTGTATTTTGTGTAGAGTTTTTCCTTCTGTTATCATTGTGAATCAAGTATTATCCTTCTTAGATTTGGGTGTTGTGTCTTATCAGTGTTCTTGATGCAAATTTACTATGTTTTATATTGAAACCTTTAAATTTTTGTCACATTCATGAATGCATGTGCACAGAAAAACATACTTAGTTGCAGGTCAAAGATTGTGCTCATAATATATTCATTCCTTTAGGTTGTGAAAGTTTTTCCTTCATAAAGAATGAATTGTCAAGCCTTTTTCTAAATCATTTATGCACTTGAGTTATTCAATCTGAGTTGTGAAAATAGGCTCATGAAGAATCATTTGTGAAATAAATCTATTGTCTTAAATTCCATTTAGGTGTATCACCGCAGTTAAAGTTTTACAGCTTAGGTTTCAGGCTTAGTCTCTTCATCCCTTTTCCCAGAAATTCACCCATTTATTAATCAAAAAAAAATTCATAGGAACCAGCTTAGAATCTGGAGGTCTAATTCCTCATAGGATACCCACAACCTGGAATTAGTTCCAATGTGTCAACAGATTGCTAAAATTCAATATTTCAGCATACGGGTGCAATCTGAATTGACAACAGAAACATCTACAAACACTTGGAGCTTAGATTAGATCTTTCAGTTGAATGATGATAGCATTCCAATTGACTTGCTTTCAATAAGGATGTGCATGTTGCACCTTTTCCATTTAGATTAGATGTTTCAGTTAACTGATGATAGTTTCCCAGATAACAGTATAGTTTCATTCAATTAGGGTTTAGGAATAAGATCTTGCATGCACTACAAGACTCTAGTTGACTCAAGGTGATTTTAGGGTTGCCTACACCTTGAAGTCTATAAATAAGAGCTTTAAGCTCATTTGTAATTTAACTTTTGCTTGATAGCATACATGCTACGCCTACCTTGCCTATAGTATTGCTATTATTGTATATGTTCAAAGAGTGATTGTTTTTATAATAAATTGCTTTGTCTACCTTTCCTTCATGTTATTGTCATGGTGTTTATTCAATCTTAGTTAAATGGGGTTGCTGGTTTGATCGTTCTTTCATGCATATTGCATCTATACAATATATTGTCCCAGTTGCTTACCTTGTGTTTTGTTTATCATGAGCCTATTCAGAAGAGCAAATAGTTGTGCCCACCTTGCCTTCATGTTGCAAAACTGTACTTAAAGCTTATTTTTTGATGTGTGTGATAGTAGACTCATTCAACCAAGCAGATAGTTGTGCCTACATTGCCTTCATGTTGTGAAGTTGTACCAGGTTTACCGTTTATTTGTTTGTTTTAATAAACTTCTTCCAAGATTAGCAAATAGTTGTGCCCCCCTTGCCTTCATGTTGTGAGCCCGCACCTGAAGTTTATCGTATAATACATTCCTTCTCCATTTCCTCATGCTATGTTTCTTGAGGAAATTGGATAGATTTAAAGAAGTTAGCTTAGTTGTAGTTAGATGATCTGTGAAACCAGAAAATACTTAGTTGCAATGTTCTAGGTTTTCTTAACCTTGTGCCTCTACCAGCTGAGAACAAAAAGATAGGATATTAGTTTACTTTTCCATTCCATGCATTCCAACACAACGAGGGAGCTTCCCCTCCTAATTTGAAGAGCACTCATTACGTAGTGTGCATAGTTGTACATACAAACTCACACTTCGGAGGTGTTATTTCTTACACCAACAGGAGTGAGAGAGGTTTGTCTAGGTAGGGTGGGAGGGAGTGAAACCTAAGAGAGAGAGACTATTATATTGGAGAAAGAGATCTATCTAGTTAGGATGGGAGGGAGATACTTGAGAGAGGAAAAAGGGGTGGGGGGGATATTTTGAGGGAGAGACCTAAGAGAGAGGGAGTGTGAAAGAGGGGGTTGGAGTGAGAGAGAGATGTCTAGGTATGGTGGGAGGGAGAGAGAGAGCTATCTAGGTAAGGTGGGGTGGAGAGACCTAAGAGAGGGAGAGGGGTTGGGAGGGATATTTTGAGGGATACACTTGAGAGAGAGACCTGAGAGAGAGATACCTAAGAGAGGGAGAGAGAGAGATGAGAGGGAGATGGAGTTAGAGAGAGAGATAAAGACCTGAGAGGGAGAGGGAATGTTAGAGAGGGGGTTGGAGTGAGATATTTTTCTAGGTAGGGTGGGAGGGAGTGATACCTGAGAGAGATACTACTACATTGGAGAAATATAGTTATCTAATTAGGATGTGAGGGAGATACTTGAGAGAGGGAGAATGGGTTTGAGGGATATTTTGAGGGAGATACCTAAGAGAGAGGAGTGTGAGAGAGGGGGTTGGAGTGAGAGAGAGTAGTCTAGGTAGGGTGGGAGGGTCTGAGACCTAAGAGAGAGAGTCATCTAGTTAGCATGGGGGGAGAGAACTTATAAAATGAGAGGGTTTGGGATGGATATTTTGAGGGAGATATGTGAGAGGGAGTGGGAGACACTTGAAAGAGAGACTTGAGAGGGAGACTAGACATAGATACTTGATAGACAGAGAGAAAGATAGATACCTGAGAGAAGGAGTTGGAGTGAGAGAGAGAGAGAAAGAAATACTTGAGAGGGAGAGAGAGGGAGAGTGTGTGATAGAGGGGGTTGGAGTGAGAGAGAGTTGTCTAGGTAGGGTGGGAGGGAGCAAGACCCGAGAGATAGACTATAGAGGGAGAGAGAGAGTTATCTAGTTAGGGTGGGGGAGAGACTTGAGAGAGGGAGAGCGATTGGGAGGGATATTTTGAGGGATAGAACTAAGAGAGAGGGAATGGGAAACACTTGAGAGAGAGAGAGTAGTCTAGGTAGGGCGAGAGGGAGTGAGATGTGAGAGAGAGACTTGAGAGGGAGAGAGAGTGTTTCTAGTTAGGGTGGAGGGAAAGACCTGATAGAGGGAGAGGGGTTGGGAGGGATATTTTGAGGGAGAGACTTGAGAGAGATGAGAGGGAGAGAGAAAGATAAAGACTTGAGAGAGAGAGACTTGAGTGGGGGAGAGATCATTATCTATTTAGGGTGAGGGGAGAGGGGCTTGGAGGGATATTTTGAGGGAGACACCAAAGAGAGAGATGAGAGGGAGATGGAGTGAGAGAGAGGGAGTGTGAGAGTGGGGGTTGGAGTGAGAGATATTTTTCCAATCAAGGTGTGAGGGAGTGAGACCTGAGAGAGAGAGACTACTACATCAAATAAAGAGAGTTATCTAGTTAGGAAAGGAGGGAGAGACCTGAGAGAGGGAGAAGGGGTGGGAGGGATATTTTGAGGGAGATACCTGAGAGAGAGGGAGTGTGAAAGAGGGGGTTAGAGTGAGAGAGAGTTGTCTAGGTAGGGTGGGAGCGAGTGAGACCTAAGGGAGAGACTTGAGAGGGAGAGAGGGAGTTATCTAGTTAGGGTGGGGTGAGAGACCTGAGAGATGGAGAGGGGTTGGGAGGGATATTTTTAGGGAGACACCTAAGAGAGAGATTTGAGAGAGAGAGAGAGATGGGGGGAGATGAGAGGGAGATAATGATAAAGAACTGACAAAGGGAGATGGAATGAGAGAGAGAGAGAAAGATCTGAGAGGGAGATATAAGGAGTGTGAGAGAGGGGGTTAGAGTGAGAGATATTTTTCTAGGTAGGGTGGGAGGAAGTAGGACCTAAGAGAGAAAGAGAGACTACTACATCGAAGAAAGAGAGTTATCAAGTTAGGATGGGAGGGAGAGACCTGAGAGAGGGAAAAGGGGTGGGAGGGATATTTTGAGGGAGATACTTGAGAGAGAGGTAGTGTGAGAGAGGGGGTTGGGGTGAGAGAGAGAGTAGTCTAGGTAGGGTGGGAGGGAGTGAGACCAGAGAGAGAGAGAGATACTTAAGGGGGGTGAGAGAGAGTTATCTAGTTAGCTTGGGTGGGAAAAACCTGAGAAAGGGAGGGGGGTTGGGAGGGATATTTTGAGGGAGATACATCAAAGGGAGACCTAAAAGAGAGATACTTGAAAGAGAGAGATGAGAGGGAGAGAGAAAGTTAAATACCTGAGAGAGGGAGTGTGAGAGAGGGGGTTGGAGTGAGAGAGCTTTGTCTAGGTAGGGTGGGAGGGAGTGAGACCTGATAGAGAGAGACTTGAGAGGGAGAGAGAGTTATCTAGTTAGGATGGGGGGAGAGACTTGAGAGAGGGAGAGGGATTGGGAGGGATATTTTGAGGGAGACACCTAAGAAAGAGAGATGAGAGGGAGAGAGAAAGATAGACTTGAGAGAGGGAAATGGAGTGAGAGAGAGATACCTGAGAGGGGGATAGAGAGGGAGTGTGAGAGAGGGGGTGGTATTGAGAGTGATTTGTCTAGGTAGGGTGGGAGGGAGTGAGACCTAAGACATAGAGAATACTACATCGAAGAAAGAGAGTTATCTAGTTAGGATGGGAGAGAGAGACCTAAGAGAGGGAGAAGGGGTGGGAGATATATTTTGAGGGAGAGACCTAAGAGTGTGGGAGTGTTAGAGAGGGGGTTGGAGTGAGAGAGAGTATTCTAGGTAGGGTGGATGGGATATTTTGAGGGAGAGACCTAAGAAAGAGAGAGTGGGAGATACCTAAGAGAGATACTTGAGAGAGAGAGATGAGAGGGAGAGAGAAAGATAAATACCTAAGAGAGGGAGTTGGAGTTAGTGAGAGAGAAATACCTCAGAGGGAGAGAGAGGGAGTGTGAGAGAGGGGGTTAGAGTCAAAGAGAGTTTTCTAGGTAGGGTGGGAGGGAGTGAGACTTGAGAGGGAGAGATAAAGTACTCTAGTTAGGGTGGGGGGAGAAACCTAAGAAAGGGAGAAGTTTTGGGAGGATATTTTGAGGGAGACACATGAGAGAGAGATGAGAGGGAGAGAGAAATATAAAGAATTGAGAGAGGGAGATGGAGTGAGAGAGATAGAGAGAAATACCTAAGAGGGGGAGAGAGAGGGAGTGTGAGAGAGAAGGTTGGAGTGATATATTTTTATAGGTATGGTGGGAGGGAGTGAGACCTAAGAGAGAGAGATACTACTACATCAGATAAAGAGAGTTTTCTAGTTAGAATGGGAGGGAGAAGGGGTGGGAGGGAAATTTTGAGGGAGATAATTGAGATAGGGAGTGTGAAAGAGGGGGTTGGAGTGAGAGAGAGTTGTCTATGTAGGGGTGGAAGGAGTGAGACCTGAAAGAGAGAGACTTAAGAGGGAGATAGAGATTTATCTAGTTATGGTGGGGGGGGAGAGACTTGAGAGAGGGAGAGGGGTTGGGAGGCATATTTTGAGGGAGAAACTTGAGAGAGAGACCTAAGAGAGAGATACCTGAAAGAGAGATAGATGAGAGGGAGAGAGAAAGATAAAGACCTAAGAGAGGGAGATGGAGTGAGAGAGATAAATACCCAAGGGAGAGAGATAGAGAGGGAGTGTGAGAGAGGGGTTGGAGTGAGAGAGATTTGTATAGGTAAGGTGGGAGGGAGTGAGACCTAAGAGAGAGACTAATACATCAGAGAAAGAGAGTTATCTAGTTAGGATTGGAGAGAGAGACCTGAGAGAGGGAGAAGGGGTGTTAGAGATATTTTGAGGGAGACACTTGAGAGAGAGGGCGTTGGAGTGAGAGAAAGTAGTCTAGGTAGGGTGGGAGGGAGTGATACCTTAGAGAGAGAGATATTAGAGAGGGAGAGGGCTGGGAGGGATATTTATAGGGAGATACCTAAGAGAGAGGGAGTGGGAGATAGTTGAGAGAGAGACCTGAGAGAGAGATAGTTGAGAGAGAGATGAGAGGTGAAGATAAAGATAAATACCTGAGAGGGAGCGATGGAGAGAAAGGATGAGAGGAGAGGAGGAACGTGGGAGAGAGGGGGTTGGATAAGAGAGAGTCATCTAGGTAGGGTGGAAGGGAGTGAGACCTGAGAGAGAGAGTTATCTAGCTAGGGTGGGGGGAGAGACCTGAGACAGGGAGAGGGGTTGGGAGGGATATTTTTAGGGTGAAATTAGAGAGAGAGAGAGAGAGATGAGAGGGAGAGAGAAAGATAAAGACCTGAGAGAGGGATATGGAGTGAGATAGAGAAAGAAATACCTGATAGGGAGAGAGGGGGGTTTGGAGTGAGATATTTTTCTAGGTAGGGTGGGAGGGAGTGAGACATACGAGAGAGAAATACTACTACATTGGACAAAGAGATCTATCTAGTTAAGACAGGAGATAATCCTCAGAGAGGAGAATGGATGACATTTTAAGGAGGAACTGAGAGAGAGGAGTGGTAGAAAGATGGGCTGGAGGTAGAGAGACCCAGGTGGGTGAGAGGAGTGAGACCTGAGAGAGAGAGACTTGAGAGGGAGATAGATATTTATCTAGTTATGTTGGGGTGGAGATGCTTGGGAGAGGGAGATGGGTTGGGAGGGATATTTTGAGAGAGACACCCAATAGAGAGACCTAAGAGAGAGATACCTGTGAGAGAGAAATGAGAGGGAGAGAAAGATAAAGACCTAAGAGAGGGAGATGTAGTGAGAGAGAGAGAGAGGAAGACTTGAGAAGGAGAAAGGGAGTGTGAGAGAGGAGGTTTGAGTAAGAGAGAATTTTCTAGGTAGGGTGGGAGGGAGTGAGACCTAAGAGAGAGAGAGACTACTACATTGGAGAAAGAGATTTATCTAGTTAGGATGGGAGGGAGAGACTTGAGAGAGGGAGAAGTGATGAGAGGGATATTTTGAGGGAGAGACTTGAGAGAGAGGGAGTTTGAGAGAGGGTGTTGGAGTGAGAGAGAGCAGTCTAGGTAGGGTGTGAGGGAGTGAGACTTGAGAGAGAGACTTGAGAGGGAGAGATATATTTATATAGTTAGTGTGGGTGGAGAGACCTTAGAGAGGGAGATGGGTTGGGAGGGATATTTTGAGGGAGAGACCTAAGAGAGAGGGAGTGGGAGACATTTGAGAGAGAGACCTAAGAGAGAGAATTAAGAGATGTATACTTGATAGAGAGAGAGAAATATAAAGACATGAGAGAGGGAGTTGGAGTGAAAGAGAGAAATACCTAAGAGGGAGGAATATGGAGTGTGAGGGAGGGTTTTGGAGTGAGATAGATTTGTTTAGGTAGGGTTGGAGGGACTGAGACCTGAGAGAGAGAGAGAGAGAGAGAGAGAGAGAGAGAGAGAGAGAGAGAGAGAGAGAGAGAGAGAGAGAGAGAGAGAGAGAGTTGAGAGGGAGAGAGAGAGTGATCTTGTTAGGGTGGGGAGAGACCTGAGAGAGAGATAGATGAGAGAGAGGGAGATGAGAAGGAGAGATAAAGATAAAGACTTGAGAGAGGGAGTTGGAGTGAGAGAGAGAGAGACAAAAAGACCTAAGAGGGGGTTGGAGCGAGAGATTTGTCTAGGTATGTTGAGATGGAATGAGACTTGAGAGAGATACTACTATTTAAGAGAGAGAGATATCTAGTTAGGATGGGAGGGAGAGACCTAAGAGAGGGAAAGGGGGTGGGAGGGATATTTTTTTGGACATATATGAGAGAGAGGGAGTGTGAGAAAGGGGGTTGGAGTGAGAGAGAGAAGTCTAGGTAGGGTGGGAGGGAGTGGGACCTGAGAGAGAGAAAGACTTGAGAGGGAGAGATAGTTATCTATTTAGGGTGGGGGGAGAAACCTAAGAGAGGGAGAGGGGTTGAGAGGTATATTTTGAGGCAGAGAGCTGAGAGAGAGGGAGTGTGAGAGAAGGGGTTGGAGTGAGATAGAGATTTCTAGGTAGGGTGGGAGGGAGTGAAACCTAAGAGAGAGAGAGAGAGACTTAAGAGGGAGAGAGAGACTTATCTAGTTAGGGTGGGGGGAGAGACTTTAGAAAGGGAGAGGGGGTGGTAGGGATATTTTGAAGGAGAGACTTGAGAGAGAGAGAGTGGGAGACACTTGAGAGAGAGAGATTGTTAAGAGGGAGATATTCCTAAGAGATAGACACTTGAGAGAGAGAGATATATTTGAGAGGGAGAGAGAGGGAGTGGGAGAGACCTGAGAGAGAGAAAATTGTGAGGGAGAGAGAGTTTTCTTGTTAGGGTGGGAGAGAGTGACTTGAGAGAGGGAGAGGGGGTACAAGAGATCCAATAGTTAGAGGGTGGGAGGGATAGAGTGGGGGAGAGAGTTTTCTAGTTAGGATGGGAGGGAGAGACTTGAGAGAGGGAGAGGGGGTGCGAGAGATCCAAGAGATGGAGGGTTGAAGGGATAAAGCAAGGGAGAGACTTGAGAGAGAGGGGGTGGGAGGGATAGAGGGAGGGAGATACTTGAGAGAGAGGGGGTGTTAGGGATAGAGGGAGGAAGGGACCTGCGATGTGGAGTTATCATATACATTAAACCCTCAACCCTGTACCTTAAATCCTAAGGATGGAAGACAAGGTAGGGAGTGTAGGAGAGACCTAAAGAGGGTTGAGAGATCTAATAGGTACATATTGGATAAGAGGGAAGGAGGAAAATATGGAGTGAAAGGTAAAACATCAACTACCCATCAACAATCATAAACTAAAAACTCTAAGCATTATCAAAGTGGTGGAGAGAGACACAAAGAGAAAGAAAAGTTGGTTTTTTGTCAATATAACTCATTTGACAAGTGCCGAATTCGGTGCTCTCCAAATGGAAAATCCCATTTGGAGAGATCCAAATTTTCTTATCACCAAATGAGCTACTTATGGATGTGATTTTTTAGGAGGATACCAAATTTACACATATTTTTGGCTATGTTAACCATCTCATTTGTATGTCTTTCAATGTAAGTTTATAAAAAAATTATGATGACTTTAGGCTCTCTCTTAGCTATCTAAATATATAATTTTTTTACATTTTGATTATGTTAAGGTTTTCATCCATAACTTCTCTTGTTATTGCCTCCATTTTTTGTCAAAAACCAACATGTGCTAGTCTTAGGATAGATTTTGACTCGTTCATCAAATCTTGGAACAAATTACAATTTTTTAAACTAGTCTCCATTCTATACATGATGAAAAAAAGAATCAATTTTTGATTAGTTTTCAAAAAAATTAGGGGGGAGCACGCTCAAATTTCAGCTTTTCAGGACGTGTCCACTTTGAAAATTCATAAAATATTATATATTCCTTAAAAAATTAGCCAAAACAATGGGGATAAAATACATGGTATTAGCTAATTTCTCACTGTTCAGATTTTTGAAATTCTAAAAAAATGTTATTGAAAAAAGGGGGGCCCTCAGACGCTATGCTAGTTTTTTGATAAAAACAAGACATGTTTTGGGGGCCCCTTTTTTAAACCCTTAATATTCATTATTTTCAAAAAAATTAGTAGCTAAGAAACTAGAATTAGAGCACTACAACTCTTGTTCTTGTCATGTCTTCAAATTTTGAGCATAACTATCTTCATTTTATTGTGCACATTAGATTTTTTTGATTTAAAAAAAAAGTGACATTTTGAGAGCCATTTTTGTGTCATAGCTTGGTGCACTTACCCTTTATATCCAATCCAATGTATCATTTGGATCTTGTCTACTCTTTATCATGTCAAGTATTTCCTCGTGGTCAGAATCATGAACCTTCCACAGGTTCCTATTCTATGGTTTACCCCCATTTCATCAAATGAATGTTTGATGCCATGAAAAGGTTAGAATAATGAAGAATATTCATGTGTGATTCAAATTCCTTGAATAACCACATATTATACTTCTTCATTGGGTACCTTCTAAGCCATGTTCCAATAACAACCATAGATCCTATAGGGTACTCAATATTTTCTCCATCTATAACAGGGGCTTCCAATTTCTTTTTTTCCTCAACAAAATGTCATAGAGAATAATCTATTCATTCTTAATTTTCTTCAGCTAAAATAACTTCATAAACATGCCCTTCAATGATAGATGCCTTCAATGAACTTAATTTACTGTATAATTAAGATAAAACATTGACTTTTATTAAATTTGCATGTTGATAATTTACGTGGTTGGATTATATTTGACACATGGTCAAAGTCAACCGATGTTTCCATCTATGTGAGTTGTAGTGCTATCAGGAGTTGATACACCATTCATCTACCCACTCCTTTGACTTACACTCATTATGGGCTTGATCTTTACTTGAAGAACAAAATAATACCATCTATCACATATGGATACCCCATGAACCTACATTAGAGCTTCTAAAAGAGTGTAGCTCACTAAATCCTATCAATGTACAAAAATCCTCACATTTTGTAATGTTGGTATCATCTACCAACCAAAAAATCTATGAAATGAAGACTTAACTTCATTACCTAGACCCATTATAACATTACACCACTTGATGGTGGATTTCACATATGTCAACTTTGTTTCGTATTTGTGCTTTAACTCTTCTCAAGCTAAATTTCTTTTAACACATGCTCATGTGCCATCATTCTCCCCCTTTCCATGCCCGACCTCAAAGAAATTCCACATATGGTTAACACTAGTGATCTTATGCATCTTTCTCAACCAATAAAACAACAATGATTTCCTGAATTGTGATACACAATTATCTAACTAGATGATATGTTGATGGAATGCTATGCCCTTTATAGCAAAATCATGGTACACCATTTGAAAGCAACCTTGCACAATATCTATAGAATATTTAGGATCATCACTGATGTCAAAATGATACTCCCTCAATATCTTCTTGTCATCCTCTATACTATTACTTGCATGAATGAATCATATATGCACAAATATAGCAACCTATGTAGAGTTTCAATATTGTGATTGCACCTTGTTCTCTAGTTGTAGTGTGTAGTTATCTACAAAGTCAACAACTAAAATGATGGTATGAAATGGATACATGTCCTTGCATACTTGAATTACAAGTCCAACCATCGAGCTCTATGGGTATGCCTTGCATACTCATACACTATATTCTCACAAAAATGCCCATAAACTGATACATTGAAATCTTTTCACTAACCAATTCACACACTTTTTCTTCTTTGCCATATTTTATACTATAGGACATTCCTATATTTTCAAAATTTTAGTAGTTCATCTCCAATTGCATGCATACTATCCATATATTCAAAAATTGATTTTTTTTGCAAGCCACCACAATAAACACATGTGCCATCCAAGCATAAGTTCTTGTAAAAATGTTGACCACCCACTCTTCCACATAAGATTCTAGATATGAAATCCCTTGAAGATCTAGGTGGAGCCCTTATATTACATTCCTGCAAAACATTGTTAGTATGAAAATATACACATATATGTCAATAAACATCATAATGATTAGAAAATTCAATATGTAATCTACAACAAAACATTATGTGTGTGTGATTTATTTTGACATAGAAAGGATTTATGATTTCAAAATATCTTTGACAAATTTCCATTTGAGGATACATGTCTTGAAATTTGGCAAAAAATTATGTTTTGAGTCACATATAAAAAGACTTCGATTGTGGATGATGGATTTGACTACCTATCCTCCTTAAAACATCTCTTTTATTGGGAGATACCCTTGTTTTATTCTTCCAAAATTCTTCAATTAGGGATCTCAAGGCTTCAACAATTTCTTTATCTTTCCATGATAGTCTACTAGAGAATGCCCATAATTTATTGTTATTTGGTTCCTCCACTATGTGGAATTTTTCCTTCGGATTTGTTTTTTTTATGGTGAGGATGTGTAAAAGGGGAATTTGTGTAAGCGGTGCAAATTCACTCCTATACATTTTTTCCCCACTTTAGCGAGCATGAATAGTGATGAGTGCTTTGGTAAAGTAGATTAGAGAAGTAATAGAGTTAGAAATGTATACCTGAACCGTTGAGGAAGTAGACCGTGATTTGGAAAAATTGAGAGTGCAGGATAGGAAAAGGACTTCATAGCTCCGTAGAACTATGAAGTTAAAGAAAGAAAACATCTTATAGTACTGTGGACGTGCAAGGAGGCAACCCCCAAGAAGTAAGCACCCTAGAGGACCACAAACTTGCAAGGGAGTTGTATCCCAAGATCTCTCGCATGAAGGAGACCCAGGAAATAAGCGCCTTATAGGTCCACAGACCTGCAAGGAAGGAGTATCCCAAGATCTCTCACATGAAGGAGACCTAGGAAAGCAGACTCCACAAAGTAAAAAAGTGGCTTTATGAGTGCACACGTAAAGCAACATGTTTACCCACAGATAGAACATGTCAGGAAGAAAATGCCCTTACATGAGGGGAAGATCAAAGCTATTCCCACTTCAGAGGAAGGTTCTCAAGTTCTTTCTTTATGAACCATTGATGAAGGAAACATGTTCTATTAGGGTTTCAAGTTGAGAATGCAATTCTTATAAAGAAGTGTATGAAGATTCTTGAGAAAAGATTCGTTGGAAATGAATGCATTTTCTAAAGATCAAAGTGATGTAGGGGTGGCGTTGTCACACATGAGAGGGAAAACTCAAGCAAAGAAGAGAGAAAGATAAAGGAAGAGAAAAAGAGGACAAAGAACATGAATAAAGGGCATAGGGGTAGCCTGGTATTTTGGGGTCAGAACTGCTCATAAATATATATAATTATAATAATAGTATATAAATGAACTGTCATCAACCCCCTACTATATGAGGCCATGTGAATAATGCACGAGAAGATAAAGTAAAAATAATAAATTTGGTCAACATGGAAGGGAAGCCTAAATTCCCCCAATGCTTTGCATCGTCCATAATTTGCTGAAATTCAATCACAAAAATGGAAGAATGATGATACAGATAGAAGAAGGTTTACAACACAAAGACCATGCCTGTATCCAAGCACTAATAGGGGTGATGAGGGTCATCTAGACACAAATAGTAGGATTATGGGGAACACATCACAACACATGCACACAACTAATCTAAAGATAAAGAAGAGGCCTCTGCCTAACACTAATTGACCAAGAGGTCATCTGCATCTGACTCCAAATCATCATAGGGGGAAGGAGGACAAGCTTGCAATGGTGGAATGTTAAGGGGGGGAGATTTTGAATCTCCCACAATAAGGGCTAAGGAAGAAGGACCTGCAAGGTCTCCTCCACTCAGCTCTTGTGGAGCTAAGGTCAATGATTTTGCGAAGATCGTTGACAAGGTCAAAAATTCATCCACTGAGTTAAACATGCCCTTAATAGGAGTGTCATGTTTCCCCTTGATGGATGGAGGAGGTTGCACCCGAGGTTCACCACTAAGCTCACCAAGCAATTTGGGAGTGGTGACAAACTCACAAGAAGCCAGGATTGGTTTCGTTACCAAGAAAAAACAAGCTAGCACAAGGATACCTTTTGGGGAAGGTGGGATCCTCCTACATCATCCATTGCTAGAAGGACCACTCTCTACCTTTTTCTTTGTCAGGGGAGGTGAACTTCCTAAAGATGAGGCAAGAAGGGAGGAGGAAGAGGAGGGAAGAATTACAGTAGATACAACCAAGGTGTTAGTCATATCTATGGGCTTCAAGAAAGGAAAGACATTCAAAATGGATATCAACAAAGGTGACTCCATCAAAGGAGCGATGAATACCTACACCTTTTTAGGGTCACATGCATTTACACTCGTAGCAAAAGCTGGAAGCGATATAGAGATGGTTTGAATAGAAATAGAGGGGAGGAGAGAGGAGGATGTGGTAGGAGGCCTTGATACAGGGGTGATCATCTCCTCTTCCTTCCTTTGTAAGGTGGCCTTCTTATCCAAGAGAGCATTTTGGCAATGATTGCGCTCACACACAAGGTGGTTCCTATGACTCATTGAACTAGAGGCTGGGGGTTGTGAAGAAATGGAAGGATCCTAGTCAACCATAGGAGTGTCCTCTAATGCTATTTCCAGTGGAGGGACAGAATCTTGAATGGGAGAAAGAGGGGTAGGTTCATAAATAGCGGGGGGAATCAGCTCTAATGCCTCAGTAGCAAGTATTTTCCCATTCACTGCCTTAGGAGCAGAAATGATAAGAGGTCATAGGAAAAATTCTCTTCGAGAGCCTTTATTTTTGCCATACAAATAATACCAAGGCTCGGGAGGCTTGGTAGGGAGATGAGATATCCTAATCTTGGATCTTGAACAAGTAGGCACCATTAGACTCAATAGGTAAAGGCTAGGCTTACTCATGCAATACTCTTCCCAAGAAAGGGGAGTAGACGAGGTAGCCCAAGAAGGAGCAAGCTTCTCCTTTCCCTTTCGGGAAGAGGAGGCAACCGACTGCTGTACTACAAGAAGGGTTAGTTTTGGTTGTCCCTTGTCCCCAATTTTACACTTTATGTAGTTCTTATAAAGTAGGTCCATTCTTGGAGGAGGTGGACCAACTCGGGCGGGCCAAAAGTGATCAAATGAATATCCCCCACGAGATACCAAGGGATGATAGCTAGTATTATGTATCACATGCAAAAAACCTTCGTGGGAGAACTTTAAACATTTATGAATAACATAGGTGATCCCATTCATGGAACCTAACCAAGGTATTCCTAGCTTCACCCTAAATATATCCAACTCAAAAATAACATCAAAAAGCATGTTTATGTTCCTAGGGCCAACTAGGATAGATAGATTTATCGATTCATATGGTTCCAGAGCTAGGCCATCATGCATACATATTCAATGGACTTTTTTTTTCATATTCCTCCCTTTACAAGGAGTTCAATAGTAAAGTATCATCCGTAATGACATTCACTCTACTTTTGGGGTCGACTAAGACTCCTGTCACAATGTTTCCATTAAGGTGAGCAAGAATGTAAAGTGGAGAAGGTTTCTAGTTAACCCGTAAATCCTATGAAGTCAATGTTACATCTGGTGAGTCCATCGCAGGATGAGGAGGAATAGCAGTAACCATATTAACATATGCTTCAAGCTGAGTAATAGAATCAGAGGGATTGATAATCATGTTAGCAGAATGTGACGAAAATGGGTCCATGTATATCTGTAATTCACTATTAGCTTTCACCACCAATTTTTTCACATTCTGTTTACTTCTATCGAGATGAATAGTACCATCCTTGATGTGATCCGGTATCTCATGATGTAGGTGCATGCAACATTTGGTATCATTTCCATTTAATCGATGGTATTGATAATAGGTATTCACTTCGTACTAGCTAGCATAAAGTTCCTTAACTGGTTTATGGTTTGGCAAGGTTATGATCTTATCCTTCAACAAATTTTGCAAGATGGAGGAATAAGATTCTGATATGTGAGATTTTGATTGTGTTTGAGGCCATTGTCATCTATAGTAGCTACTACATTTGCAATAGCTTTTCCTTTTCTAGAGATTTACACAGTGGAATTCCCTTCAGGATGGGAGCACGAGGAGGTCCCTCGAACTAAATCACCGTTTGTTGATACTCTCGTAGGGCTGCACACAAATGCGCGAAGGAAGGATATTTCATAAGGGAAAAAATATCTTTCTAAGGCCTCTGTAAGTTCCCTATGAATACCTTCTGCACATCGAAATTAGGTAACGGGTATGAGATTTTTGAAAAGAGTGCTTGATATCGCACTATAAAATCGATAATATTCTCATTATCTCCTTGCTTACACCAGAAAAGGTCAGAGAAGGTCATCTTAGGTCTGATGTTGGCTTGGAACAATCATAAAAACTAGTTCACAAGTTGATCAAACATAAAGATGGAATTTTCAGGCAAGGAACAGTACCACTCGAGTGTTGTACCTTGAGAGATTGGGGGAATAGTTTTTCTATCAACACATTGTGATGAAAGAAGTTCGTACATAAGGCATTAAAGGTAGACACATGCATCTGCAGGTCCCCTTTGCCACTATATTTATCAAACTTAGGAATCTCCATCCCCTGTGGGAAAGGAGTGTTTAGGATTGCCACCGACAATGGGCTATGTCAAAAGAAGGTCTAGAAGATAGGCTAGGTAAAGGCTTGGGAGAGATTCACTAGCTGGTTCTGCATCTTCCCCATATTATGAAGAAGAGTGTTTAGAATTAGGTCATTAGAAGACAGAGGGCCAGTGGAATCACCACCAGAGCCACCCCCAGAACTACCACCATGACTACCATTGGAGCCATTGCTAATGCCACCACCACCAACGTGACCTCCACTAGAGCCACTACCACTTCCAAATCCACCACCATGACCTCAACTAGAACTTCCACTAGTGCCACCTCTGCCTCCGAAGCTACCACCACCAAATCCTCCACCGATCATCCCACAAAATCCTCCACTGCTGGAGGTGACAAAAGGTGTCAAGTGAAAACCCAGAGGGGTCTTGTTTACTTTGATAGTTTTGAAACTTTTAGAAGCAGCACGTATAATGATTGAAGGGACCGTGTCGGCCATGTACACAAATGTGGGAGGCATCGAAACTCCTAACTGTTTCTCATGTTCTTCGAAGGGGCCACCTTGTATCATGTTACTATGGTTCAAAGGGGTACACACTTCGGTCAGACTAGTGAAACTAGCTAGGATTTCTATGCCTGTTCGATCTTTTCCTACCATATACTGATAACCTTAGCGGCCCTAGCTAGGTTTGGGTTTTTCTCTAGGTGATTCTCTAAAGCACCCAACCCCTTGCTAAGACTAATGACATAATCAAAAGGTATATGGAAAGCTTCACGCTTGTCTATGGATGATGATGTGGGAGACACGGGAGGAGTAGGGATGCGGTCAGTTTCATCAAAGAATCTCAACTCACCCTGTGACACCTGCTCTTGAGTAGTAAGGCCAACTGCAAAGCTAGAGAAAAGACCTATAGAGAAACTAGAGGTGACCTTCATCTTCTCCATCATAAGGTGTCATAGACTTCTCCTAAAAATATACCCAGAGGTCATGGACTAGGTTGTGATGCTCATAAACCTTCACAATAGTTAGGGGTATGATGATTAAAGGGTATAAGGGAAAATACTAAACACCAATGAATGAGCAGACGTTGGTTCACGTCATCTTCACAAAAAATGTAAGAGAGGGGGACCAACCACATCAATGCCCTAGGTCACAAAGGGTTGAGAGTAGGAGGCTGCCCTAACTTACCTCAACTTAAGGGAGTGTTTAGGAAACATGGGATGAGAATGATGAGGACTATGGGGTCCTTCAATCACTCTGCAGACTCGAGACTTGAAATGGCGATAGGCAAGTCATTTTTCAGGGTCAACACTATGTATCAAGTAGCTCTCTGCTCAAGGATGAAAACACGGCTCTGGGATGATAGCGCAGCTCACTGGCATCTCTTAGGTGCACTGGCGTCCGTACGACCAGAGGACTAGAGAGACAAGGTTAGATGTAAGAAAATGGACTAACAACCTAGCTAGTTACTTTCAGAAGGCCAAAACAACACTAGAACGTAGATAGAGTATGCACGAATATGATAAATAAAATAAGCAAGAGTAAGGAAGGAAAAAATGATCTCACAGAGGTACTCATTCACCAGCTAGCTCCAAGAATGCTTCCACCTACACACAAGAGAGAGGAAAGTTGTTGGGGGCTCTATAGGGTTTTGCCTCAGTTAGACCTCCATTTTGGTGTTCCCATCTCCATGAGTAGCCAAGATAATGATAATGGAGAAGAAATATGATAAATAAAGAAATGAAATAAAGAGCACAAAAAAACTACAAAGAAGTGTTATGCTACTCAACCAAATCATAGAGGAGAGGAGTATAAAGCTTACCACCTCCACCAAGAGCTCACTAGCTAATGGGGGAGAAAATGAGAGGACTCAAGCCTCTGCTAAAATGGTGTTTGTTCCACACTTTCTCTACGGAGTTGATGAAGTGTTGATGTTGCTGCTATGGAGCACAAAAATGTTGCTTGAGAGTGTTGGATTGAATGCTTAGAGCTTGAAATGAATTCTTAGCATGCTTAGAGTTTAGAATGGATCATGAAGAGATGATATGAATGAAGAAGAGGTGAATTTGAAGTAGAGATGAAGGAAAATGACCATATTCTGGGTCGGTTCGTCGAAGGGGGCATTACAATTCAACTTCCAATGGGAAGTGTAACGCTTTTGTAGGCTCCAGATGCAAGGATCTTTCAGGGACATAAGCGCGCTTTATGAACATCTGCGTGCCGGACAGGTGTCCCCGACAGTTATTCCTCTGTCAAAACACAAAACGAGCGCCAAGTGGAATGAAGGCAATGGACTTATGTGGAATTTCGCCTTCGGATTTGGTTTTCTATGGTGAGGATGTGTAAAAGGGGAATTTGCGTAAGGGGTGCAAATTCGCTCCTATACAATACCTTCAATGAGAGATGAAAAGGATGATGTACCTTGAAATTGAGATGTACAAGATTTTGTACCTTCAACTTGAGATGTGGAAGATGGAGTGTCTCCAACTTGAGATGTGAATACTAATGTAATTTTAACATGACATGCCATAGATGGTGTGCCTTCAACTTGACTTGTGTTAGATGATGTGTACCCAACTTTGAGATTCAATTGTCTCATTGCATGAAGGTTTTGTATCTATTTCCTTTGTGATGCCAATTCCACATCTCTCTTACATTCTATGGATGTTTCATATTCATCTTGAATAGGCATGTCTTCTTCTATGGTTTTTAGTTTCCTTCCTTCACAACATTGCCTCATTATTTCTATTTTCTTTGCATTCTCAACTTCACAATCATCCAATGTTAGAGTATTTGGTCATTTCCACAATATGATGATGAATTATACATGTATGCACCATTAAGCAAGGTTGACTAAATTTAATTAATATTCACATTCCATTTCATTATCATTCAAAATTGGTAATCTTTGATTTGTATGACCATAAGAATCAAGGATGGTCATATTGGTTCCCTAGGAATGTCTAAAGATATTTATGACACCCATATGTTCTTAGGTGTGCCAATATGAACCAATATAGGAATGTGAGATAAAAATACAATATATGTTCACTTGTGTTGACATGGACCACTTAAGGTGTGCACATATAAATCACATATTAACTAGGAACATGCTAACATAATCATAAATTCAAGAAAACAAATACAAAAAGAACAAATGAAAATGAAATGATTGCAATTGAACTATGTGAGGAGGTGACAAGCACAAAATGCATAAAGATAGATATATTGCATCTTAAAATTTGAGATTTGATAATTAAATTTGCAAATTATGTCTTGTTCTTTCATTTTTTCTTCAAACTCCTTTCTTTTGACTTTTTACAAAACTTTCTTGAAATTCAATATTAAATTCTACGTAAATCTAATAGGATTAATAACAATTATGAAAAGAATGGGTCTATATTCTTAAATTTAAACAAAAAACTCATAATAAATATTTCTAATTCTAGAAACATGAAAATATTACCTCATATAATCAAATTTGATCTAAAAACTTTAATTTTTTGTCTTCTACATTGTCAAATGAACAAAAAGGTGGTGGAAAGGTGATGGAATATACAAAATATGATTGTAAAAGATGTCAAATCCATGAAAAATCATTTCTTTGTTAGATAATGTATAGAAAAAATATAAAATTAGAGAATGTGGGCCTAAAACATGGGTCACATACCTCTTTTTACCATTTTAGTGTAGTCTATTTGGCGCTCGCCAAATTTGGTGAGCACCAAATAAAATTTATTGAGATTTTTCAACCCTTAACAAATTGGGAAAGAAGAGAGATAGAGAGTGATGGAAGAGAAAAATTTAAAGAGAGAAGGAAAGGGAATGAGTGAGAAAGACACACACAAAGATCCTCACCCATAAACCCTTTACCCTCAATTGTAAACCCCAAACTCTATACTAATACCCTCAATTGTAAACCGGATTCCCTAAATACTACACTTAAACCTTAGATACCTTATACGATGAGCCTTAAACCCTACACCCTAGACCTATACCCTCAATCATACTTCCAATACCCTCAATCCTATAATCAATACCCTTAACCATAAACCATACACCCTATGCCCTAAACCCTAAACCCTATACTAATATCCTCAACCCTATAACCCTATATGCTAAAACCTCAACCGTAAACCTTATACTTTATACCCTCAACCATAAATCCAATACCCTAAACCCTAAACCCTATAATACCCTAATCCCTATACCCTATCCACCATAAACATTGTACCATTAATCTTGTACCCTAAACCCTATATAAATTCCCTAAAACCTAAACCATATACCCTATACCCTATAATATACCCTGAACCTTATAGCATTAGTCTTGTACCCTATGTACCCTAAACCTTGTACCATCAATCTTGTACCCTAAATCCTATACCAATACCCTAAAACCTAAATCCTAAACCCTAAACCCTATATTCTGTGTACCCTAAACCTTGTACCATAAATCTCATACCCTAAACCCTATACTAATACCCTAAACCCTAAATCTTATATCCTAAACCCTATATCCTACACCCTATATCCTATACCTAGATGGGGAGAGAGAAGGGTGAGATAGATAGAGGGGGAATAGGGATAGTCCTAATGAAGGTTGAATCTTGAGGTAGTCTTCTTTGGCATAAACGAGGTAGTTGCTAGTGCTTCTCATATGCCACCTATATCATCACAATCTCGTAAGATGGAGGAACTAATTGATTAATGTTAGGTTAAATTATATAGATAATATTGTCATTGATTCTGAGGTATTTCTTCAAGTTCATGTTTCTAGTTCTGAGGTTATGGACTCATAAAATAATATACCTAGGCTCTCACAAGGCAAAAAGAACATTTTTTTCTAAATTCTATTGTTGAAGCTTCTCTTTGCACAAGTATTGAAAGTACTAATTAAGCTCCTAATAGTGAGGCATGTCTTATCAAATGGTAAAAGGAAAACTTAGATTCAATGAGAAGGGGAAGAAGGGGAGAAAATTTTAGCCTGGATCTTATTCAAAATTTTAATAGGAGAAAGATCATCTTGACATTCCTACAACTAGAGTTTGTTTGCATAGCACTACTTACAATACCAATGGAAAGAATAATGGGTTTTTTGGAATATAATTTTTTTTGGAAGTTTTGAAAATCATAGCCTTTTCCATAGTGGCTAGCTTGAAGTAGAGGATTGTGGTACCATATAGACTAGAAATGGTGGATTAAATTTTATTAACAATGAAATTTTTGGTAATTCTGCTTGCTTGACTATAGATATCATAAATAAAGGGGGTGGGATTTTCGATGATCATGCAGTTTGTTCTTGCAAAGGTATAAAAAGATCTTTGTGTTATAATTTTTAAAATTTAGGTGAACAAGTGACAATAGGAGAGAATTCAAATGATAAAAAAAATAGGGAGAAAAAATAGTCCTTTCTTCTTCCTAGGATAAGGGTAAGCGAGAAAAGAATTTAAGAATTGAACTATTTGTTGGTGAAAGAAAAGTTTAGGATAAAAATTAGATATTTGAAAATCTAAATACTTCAAAGAAGTTGATACATGATGGTAATGATTTTTATGGATTTGATTCATTGAGATCTAGCTATCTCACACCACATTTGAAAAATAACACAAGCCTTGTTATAACAAAAATCTCATCTTCTGTATAGGCATGGATGGTCTCATGGACCAGACTTCAGTAAATTGGGAAATAGTAAATTTTGCACATGATTAAAAAGAGTTCGTTGAACAAAATATAAGTAATAGGTTACCACCATAAAAAATTCCATGTGAATTTTTTGAAATGTCGTCTAAAATATAAAATCATATACCTCATCTACAAACTAATGTCTCTTATGATATTAATTCCAAAAGATCTAGCTATTCAAGTGCATTGGATGGAAAGGTCAACATAAGAAATGTGCCTTCTAATAGCTTCAAAGACTCAAGTGAACATATAGACTAGACCATGAACAAGGTGGATGATGTGAAGGGTGTTACTAAGCATGCAAAGCTTAACAGGTGGGAGGAAAGTTTACCAAGATTTATATATGTTGAAGAAAGAAACTAGGGAAATTCGAGGAAGAAATGTGTTTATGAAATTTTAGACTTAAATAGGAAACTTGATAATCATATTTAATTTTAGGAAGGTTTATCTACATCAAAAAATAAAGGAAGGTTTCACATGTAAGATAGAATATCTCAAGAATGGACACACTAGAAATTAATACAATCTTATAGATAGAGTAAAGTCTGAAGGTCAAAATAATCTACCTCCCATTCAAGATATCAATAGCCACTATATTTCTAAAAAGAGAAATTATTTCTCCTTTGATAATTTAGATGCTACCAATATGCCCTCTTTTGATAATGAGCAAGATATTGAAAGGTGTGAATCTCATTTTTCTTCCAAAGAATGTGAAAATTCAAGTCCAATTTTATTTAATATTACTCAAGGCCAACTATTTTTCATACTAAAAAGACAATTTTGGCCACATGTGATCACCAAAGAACATTATCTAATGATAACATCATAGATCACTATGAACATTCCTCACATCCTTTAGAGTGCAAATGCTTTAATCCACATAGTTGCAAATGTAAATACATCATCATCATAGAGAGAGGATTAAGAAGAGATGGAGGGAGAGGTAGATGTGGAGGGAGTGAAGACTTAGTGAAAAAGGAGATAGAGGGGAAGAGAGGTGAGAGACATGCAGGGGGAGATATAGGTGAGATGGAGATTTAAGAAGGGAGGGGAGAGAGAGATGAGGGTTTAATGAGGGAGGGGGAGATAGAGATGGGGAGAGGGAGAAAGGGAGGGGATGTAATAGAGAGGGGAGGGAGGGAGAAAATGATACACAAAAGAACAAAGAGAGAGGAGTAAAAAGGGATGGAGGGAGAGGTAGACATGGAGGGAGTGAGATACCTAGGGAAGGAGGAGAAAGAGAGGTGATGAACTAGAGATGGGAGGGAAAAAGAAGAGGAGAGATAGAAGAATGAAGAGAAAGAGAGGGATAAAGAGGGATAGATCGGTATAAAATGGGTGACTAAGAGACATGGAGAGGGGAGAGGTAGAGAGTTGAGGGGCAGAGAGAAGAAAATTAGAGAGATAGTTTCACAAAGAGGGAAATATGGGTAAGGAGGGATGGAAATAAATAGAGAGGGGAGAGATATATAGAGGTGAGAGACCTAAATCCTAGGGAGAGAGGGGTGAGAGACATAGGGGGAGAGATAGAGGTGAGAGATATATAGGGTGGAGAGAGGTGGGTAATGATACAAGGAGGGAGAGGTAGAGAGGTAAAGAGGGAAGGAGGGAGATACCTAGAGATGGGGATAGAGAGTGTGGGAGGGAGAAGTAGTGATTGAGAGAATGGAGAGAGATGGGAGATAAACAATAAAAAAGGGAGAGAGAAGAAGAGAGAGGTAGAGAGGTAGGGATAGAGATGAGGGGAAGGAGGTAAGGCAAGGTAGAGAGGGACAAAGGGTGGGAGAGACCTAGGGAGGGGAGAGAGAGGAGAGAAAGAGAAGAGAGAGAGAGAGAGAGAGAGAAAGCGAAGTATCAGTAAAGAGGGAAGGATGAAGAGAGGGAGTGAAAGGTAAAACCTCAACTATCCATCCTCAATCATTAACCCTAAACTATAAGCCTTAATCAAAGTGGGAGAGAGAGAAAGAGGATAATTTAGCTCTATCATTTGAAAAATACATTTTCACTTGGCTAGCACTCACTAAAATTTTGCATTAGGAAATACCAACACTTTTGGTTGGATTTTCCTTGGGAATCCAACCCAAAGGGTTGGACAAAT
Source organism: Sequoiadendron giganteum (assembly GCA_007115665.2). Taxonomy (NCBI): domain Eukaryota; kingdom Viridiplantae; phylum Streptophyta; class Pinopsida; order Cupressales; family Cupressaceae; genus Sequoiadendron; species Sequoiadendron giganteum. Next base: position 477,645,899 of record CM021107.1, on the reverse strand, counting down.
ATTTCATGCTAAAGACATGTTTTTTGAAAAGGTAAAAAAATTCACACATTTTTGGTCACACCTCTCCATCAAGTTCGAATGTGTTTCAATGCAAATATATTAAAATACCATGATGAGGTTAATCTCTCTTAGCTATCTAACCATATAATTATTTTCATGTTTTAATTATGTTAAGGTTTCCATCTTTAATTTATTTTTTTAGTGTGTCCACTTTTTGTCAAAAACTAACATATGGTATTTTGGGTATAGTTTTTTATGCATTCATCAAATTTTGAAACAAATTAGATTTTTAGAAAATAGACTCCATTCTACACGTATTGAAAAAATAAAATTTATATTTGATTATTTTTCAAAAGGTTTTAGTGGGAGCGAACTCAAATTTCTATTTTTTCAAGATGTGGCCACTTTAAAAATTAGTAAAAAGAATATATATATTAATTAAAAAAATATCCAAAAAGTTCGGCATAAACTACATGGTGTTAGGTAATTTCTCATTGAAGTGATTTTTGAATTTTTTCAAAAAAGTTAACATTTTAGGGGGAGCACACTAGATGCTATGTTATGTTTTTTTAAACAGTTCCACTTTGTGTTCTCCCCCTTTTTGAAACCCTTAATCTTCACCATTTCCAAAAAAAAAGGTATTTTAGAAATTAGATTCAAAGCACTAAAACTCTTGTTCTTGTCGCATCTTTAGATTTTGAGCACAAATATCTTTATTTTCACATCGAATATTAGAATTTGTTGATTTAAAAAAAAAAAGCATCTTAAGATACTCCTTTTGTGTCACATCTTGGTGCACTTACCCCTCTACTTATCGCCATGTCACCTATCTCTCCCTCTCCCCCTCTCTCCACCTACCTCTCCCTCCATCTCACTCTCTCTATTTATCTCTATCTCACCTCTCTCTCCCTATCCCTCTAGATAACTCACTATATCTCTCCCTCTCCCCTATTCCTCTAAATATCTCTCTACATCTCTCCCTCTTTCTTTTTTCTAACTACCCCTCTCCCTCCCTATCCCTCTAGACATCTCTCTATATCTCTCCTCCCCTATCCCCCTCTCTCTACCTACCTCTCACTCCCTCCCTCTCTCCCCACTCTTTATCTCTCTCTCTCTCTCCTCTCTCTAATATTTATCTCTTCTCTCCCTCCCTCCCTCCCTCCCTCCCTCTATCTATCTCCCTCTCTCCCTCCTTCCCCCTTATCTCCACTCCTTCCATATATACTCTCTATATCACCTTTCTCTCTCACTCTCCCACTCTATCTACCTACCTCTCCCTCCATCCCTCTCTCTCCCAATCCATCTAGAAACTTTACAATATCTCTCCCTCTCCCCTATCTCTATCTCTCACATCCCTCTAAATATCTCAATATTTATCTTCATCTCCCATCTCTCTATCTATCCTATTGCTCTATTTATCTCTCTACATCTCTCCATCTCTCTTTCTCTAACTACCTCTCACTCTCTTTCCATATCCCTCTAGATATCTCTCTATATCTCTCCTTCTCCCCTCTCCCCCTGTCTCTCTACCTACCTTTCATTCTCTCTCTCCTTCTTCCTCCCCCCTCTTTACCTCTCTTTCTCCCTCCTTCCCTAGACTATCACCTCTCCTCCTCTCTACCTACCTCTCCCATCATTCCTCTCTCTCTCTCCCCTATCCCTCTAGAAATTTTACTATATCTCTCCCTCTCCCCTCTCTATATCCCCTATCCCTATAGATATATCTTTGTATCTCTCCCTCTCTACCTATCTCTCACTCTCTCTCCCCCTATATTTTTATTAATTTGTTTATTTTTCTCTCCTTCTCCCTATCCCTCTAGATATCTCTCTATCTCACCTATCCCTCTAGATATATCTATATCTCTCCCTCTACCCTCTCTCCCTCTACCTACCTTTCCCTCCCTCTCCCTCCCCCCTCTCTCTCTATATCACTCTAGATATCTCTCTATATATCTCCCTCTCCTCTCTCTCTCTCCCTCTCTCCCACTCTCCCTCCTTCCCTCTCTCTCTCACCTCTCCCTCTCTATTCATATCCCTCTAGATATCTCTATATCTCTCCCTATGCATCTACCTACCTCTTGCTCCATCTCTCCCTCCCTCTCTCCCTATCCCTCTAGATATATCTCTTTATCTCTCTCCATATCCTCTCCTTCTATCTATCTCCTTCTCTCCCTCCTCTCTCTCTCTACCTCTCCCTTGATGGAGATAGAGATAGAGATGGAGAGAGAAATATAAAGAGAGAGAGGGATAAAGAGATATGGAAGAGATAAATTTGTAGAGATGGAGAGATGGAGAGATATGGATAGATGTAGGGGTAAAGAGATATAAAGAGAGGGAGATATAAAAGGAGATAAAGAAAGAGAGAGAGAAAGAGGAAGTGAGAGAGTGAGGAGGATAGATATAGAGAGATATCTAGAGAGATAGAAAGAGAGAGAGGGGTGAAGGAAGAGGTAGGTAGAGAGAGGGAGAGAAGCGAAGGGGATACATAGAGACATATCTAGAAGGATAGGGAGAGAGAGACATGAGATATAGATAAATAAAGAGAGAGAGGGAGAGGTAGGTTGAAAATTTTAAAAAATGACACAATATCAAGAATGCTCTCCATCAAGTTTGTATGTCTTCCAATGTCAAGTTAAAAAATAACATATTGATGTTGAGCTCTCTCTTAGCTTTATAACCATGTATTTTTTCTATGTTTCAATTATATTAAGGTTTTGATCTTTAATTTATTTTGCTAGTGTCTCCAATTTTTTCAAAAACCCACGTATTGTATTTTTGGCTTCATTTTTTTATATGTTCATCAAAATTTGAAACAAATTAAAATTTTAGAAACTAAAAATCTAGTCTATACACAATCAAAAAATATTTTTTTTATTTTTGATTATTTTCCAAAAAATTAGGGGGGTGCACACTCAATTTTTTTATTTTTAGGATATGTCCAGTTTGAAAATTAGTAAAAAATCATATATTCATTAAACAATTAGCAGAAAAATTGGGCGTAAATTGCATGGTGTTAGCTAATTTCTTACTAAAGTGATTTTTGAAATAATAATTAAAAAATTAACATTTTAGGGCCAACACACCAAATGCTATGTTATGTTTTTTTGACAAAAATTGGAGAAATTTTTGTGCTGCCCCTTTTTGAGCCCCTTAACCTCCACCATTCTAGAAAAAAATAGTAGTGAAAAAAGTAGATTAAAAAAAGTATGTCTCTTGTTTGTGTCGTGTCTTCAAATTTTGTGCATAACTATTTTCAATTTCTTATCCAAGATCAACATTTCCCAATTTTAGAATAAAAGTGGCCACTTAAGACCTCCTTTTGGTCCCCCATTTTCATGCACTTACCTTTATGAAATGTTCCCACAAACCATTTTAAATTAAATTAAATCTTCATAATTATTAAGAATTGTAGGAATATTATAGAGATTTCCACATTAACTCTTTAAGGATATTAGCATACTAATTAGATTTATAAGAATTCCAACATCATTTTGATGGGTAAAAATACTTATAAAAGAAATCATGACACAGATAAAAGGGAAATAAACCATATGAAAGAGAATGACACACATATATACCTTAGAAAAATCATTTCAATAAAAACCCAATATTAAAATATTAAATAAATTTATTATTTGTCAAGAATAAACTTATTACAATATAGTATTAAGTTATTTTCTCCATGGAGATCAACATCCTCTTCCCCTAATAGAAATTTGAGAGCATAAGCTTGCAAAAAAAATCTCTCTTATGTCTCCATCTCAATCCCTCAATATATATATATATATTCATGGAGGCCCAAAAAACCACCATAAGGCATTACCATGGGCTCAAACAAGGTGCCAAAGAACCATGGTAAAAATTCATATGACACACACTCTATCATTTTTTGTTTACCACCTTTAAAAATATTCTCTATGATGTGTCATACCATGTATTATATTTGGGTCAAGATTCCCCATCTAGTTTTTAAAATCCCTCTTAATAATTATTTTGCACATCCTTCTTAATAATATAAATTCTTTTACAAATATATTTACACATGCAAATGAAAAAATAAAAATAAATCACACGACATAATGACCAACTTGAAATAAAATATAATATCCCTTTTCATTACAAGATAAAATAATCCAAATATTAATACTTGCAAGGTGTATGACATGCCTAATCTTAAAAATTCTTTCCTCTATATCTAGTAAAATCCCTCATAAGAGAAATGAAAATAGAAGCAATGGTAGTGGGACAATAAAAAATTATCGAATATTCATAAAGAGATTCATGAAAATAAATAAATTGGAAAGATGATTTAATTTTACATTGTTTTGATTAGATTAAAATGAGAAGGGCCCGTACCCATTAGAAAATGGCCATAGAGGCCAAAAAAGGGGCTCACGAGAAGTGAAACACCCAAAAATAAATAAAAAATCAACTAATCAACGAACAAGAGAAACACAAACAACACACAAAACAAAACCAACAACAGATCAAAACTGCTATTGGTCTTTTAGAAGCTTGAGACTGTTTGTCACTCCTTAGCTAGGAAGTGGATTTTCTCATCGAATGACAAGGGTCCCTTCTTAATAGGTTGGGTCTCCTTGGTAGTGGCCTGAGACGAACTACCCACCATCTTGCCTTTTTTCTTAAAATGACTATCATCAAGACCACCCTCAACCACCCCTTTCCCATGACTATTCCCGAGTTCTTGTTGAAATACTTGGATTGTAATAATGGTATTCTTCACAATCTCCTTGTTGTAATCAATAATCTCTTGGAGGCATTTCATTATCTTGTCCTGGTTATTGTGAATAGTGGTAATTTCCTCCTACAATTTCATTTTGTCCTCCTTCATACCCACCAAATCTCTAAGTTCATTCACCTCCTTGTCCCAATTATCCCATTTGTCAAATATTTGGTGAGGGAGGAAAGCATATCCCAATTCTCACCATCCTCGACCTTTCCCAACCACAAAGTTTACTAGTTGAGCACCCTATTTTCCAACACCTAGATTTTTTCCTTTGTAGTAATAAGTTAACTAAGAAGCCACTTTAGAATTATGTTTTGGACATTGAGAGTCACCAAAATATCATTCATTTTATGCCAAAGTGGAACACAAGACTTGCAAAAATTTCATTACCTAGATTGGGTTCAACAAAGGTCCCTTCCAGATTAATGTAGAGTTTAGGGGATTTTTGGCGGCTAGAAGGGTTAATGACAAGAGGGGTATTGGGAACATTAGACACCTCATCATGAATAGGGGAGTGTGTTGGAGATTTTCCAAGGGTAGGTTTCTAGGAATTTTCATCTGAGCTAGATGAAATATTAAATCCAATGGTAGAAATAGGAGTGCATTCGGGGAAAGAAACACATTTTTTGGGGTCGAGAGGGGTTTCATCATTGACAAGGGTTTTTCCCCGAGCCCTAGTGATTCTACAAGTGGTGGGAGGGATTTATTTCAAAGTGGAAATGGGGCCCTTAGGGGGGATCAATAGGATTGAAAATGACAAAAGTGTTCCTCTTGACAGTGGCTGAGGGGGGAAAGAGTTTCCTAATTATGGAAAAGTCAAAAAATTAAACCTTGGTGAATGGGGATATTTCTACTTTTACCATAGAAATACTTAATGGACTGTTCAAGTGAAGAGAAAACCTAAAAAGAAAATTTCATCTTTAAATTATGGAAAAAATGGTTTAACATGGGAAAGAGATGGGCATGAAAATTACCCTCTAACATGACATACCTCATAAGCACCTCCACAATTTTACTCCACACCCTGAGGAGTTCGACCTTGTTGAAACCATTTTCTAGTCTTTTTAACCTTTTCACCATCCTTTAGAAACCTCTCCATATCATTCTGGTAGTGCCCCTTAGAATTTTGAGTGATGCAAGTGAAAAAATGGGGTTGGATTCTTTCGTATGGTTTACAACATAGAGCACACCCACTTTCCAATTATTTCATTCAAGGATAACCCTAGAGATCTAAATGCAAAGGAGAAAAAGATCTTGCAATAAGGTTGTCCTAGGGGTTGATTTACAACTAATGAGGGGTTCACCACCAAGTTAAGACATGGAAACACAAATGAAATGCAAGGTATAATGCTAAACCCTAATATGATGTAATCTTTCACTAAATGGCCTAAAAAAGTATGTAAAACAAAACAAAAAGCTACATGATGGAATGTGTGCACCTTAAAACTAGAAGGAGATTGGATGAGGCCCTGAAATGTTGGAAATTCTAACTTTAATGATGAATGGAACTCATATGCTAGGATGGGTGAATTAGTCCCAGATTTGGGTTTTTCTGTAGAAACAGGAATCTGGCAAATGGGTATCTGAATTTGTAAAAACCTAAACTAAGACTCATATGATAGAACTAGCGAATTAGTCTAGTTAGATTTTTATGAAGCTTCAAAGTCTGAATTTGATCTTCAAGGTCTGCTATGTGCTTCCCAGTTGATTTCTAGATCCAAAACCCTGATTTGCAACCTGTAGAAGTCCTCCAAGTATCTCTAATGCAAGATGACAACTTTGACAACTTTAGGAACTTTGACAACTTTCTCCAAACTTTCTCATTAATGTTTCTTCAACCTAAACCTACAAATTACACACTAAAGAGAGTTAAAATGTTGTGTTGTTAGTGGAAAGGGGTTTGCCTTGGTCAAACCCCATTTTGGTAATCAAAACTTGAAATGCAATGAAATAGGAATGGAGAATGATGAATGAACAAAATATGATGTTGCAACTCACTAAACCCTAGCAATAAGAGGATGTAAATATGTATGAGATGGCTCCAATGGATCTAGATCTTGACTCTTTCTTGAATATGATAGATCTTGAATGAAATGGTAGCTTGAATCATAAAACCCTACATCACAATTGTTAGCTAAAAAAATATGATGCATGAAGACTTTGACATGATGCTTGATGTTTGAATAATGCTCTAAAATACTTGATAATCTACCCTTGAATGTTGTTGAATGCTCTTGTGAACTCCAATTTTCCATAAGGATGAATACTAGAATGCTTAGGTAGAAAATGAGTGAAAGAAGCTTGTATTTATACTTAATTATGTGAGAATTCTTGAAATTACAACACTACAAGCCAACATCAGATCTAGGAGGATAAAATCCCACCAAAAATTTGAATTAATTTTAATTTTGGGCCACATGGGACTCATTCGCCGAACATGGCGAATGAGTCCCATTAGGCATAATTTATGGGAGAATTTTCAAAAATGCTTAGAAAGGTGTGAAATTAGGTTCGAGACCCAAGAACCTAGGTGGGAATCATATGACCAAGGTGGCGAATGAGTCCCATACCACCAAATATGTGCCACACAACTTGAAAACACTTGAACTATGATTGGGTGTTGATTTGTGTTAGGATTATCCTCAAAAAGATGCATTAAATGTGGCTTGTGGATGCAAAATAAGGCCGATTAAAACATAAAAAAGCCCAATTATTTATGAAAACCCTAGAAAAGTGTGAAAGTGTGTTACAACACTTTAAATAATGCATGATTAAGGTTAAAAAGAGGTTTATTAGGTTCAATTAATTAATAAAACCTCAGAAAAGTGTGAAAGTGTGTTACAACACTTAACAACACTTTAACAAGGTACCATTTAAGTTCATTAGTTCACAAGGGCCCAGGACCTAATGTGAATTCACATCAAACACATTACAACACTAAATCAAGGCAACATTAAGCTTAGTTTACAAGGAGGGCCCAAACAAGCAAGGAAAAGTAAAAGGGATACTTTTTTGTTGCCACATTTAGCCCCCACTTTAGTGAGAGGATGAACTTGCTTCAAAATCACATTAAAGTAGGCAAACACACATCAAGAGGGGCCCAAGTGTGCCAATGCCAATAATATAGGATGACAATGATCAAGAGGGGTGATCAAGCCCCTAGGATCAAGATCCCATGGAAAAACAACATAGGCACAAAAGAACACACATGATAATGACATAAGAGATACAACAAAGCAAAAACATGCACTGCCAAAGACATAAAGAAAATGAAAAAAAATGTAAAAGAAAAGGGATCGATCAAGCTTTGACTGTTTGTACATCATGATGTGGATCAGATCTCGGTTGTTTTTCCGAAAAATGCACACTCACTTTGAGTCAACAAAACTTTAGGTTGTCCGTTGGGTGATAAATCCAAGAAGGTGAGACACATACACACATGGAAAACATGTACTCACACACACACATGAGTGGCTAAGGGAAAATCATGCCCTCATTCAGCTTCCTGTCAAACCATACCAAAGTTATACCTCCTGATAACTTTAATAAGTCTCAACACAACAATGAACTTCGAGCTTCATGATGCAAGAAAAGCTTTGTATGCTTGGAACTCATGAAAAAACAAGATGGATCCACAAGCATGAAAAGTGTATTATTCAAGGTGGCCATATAACTGAAAATGCACATGTAAAATGTAAATAACATTCAAGGGAGTCTTTCTTAGTTCACACGAGGTCTTTACTTAGTGAAAATTATGCCTAATGTCTCCAAGAGTGGACCAATCAAAGAATAGAAGATTCACAACTTAGGGATGCAGTGTGTTGCATCAAGTCTCTAAGAGGAATGTAATATGCTAAGAGAGATCATGCTATTGAAGTAAATCACACCCAATGTCATCCAAAAATAAAAAAATGCATCGCATGAAATAAGAAGACTACACCATGAACCATGAAAAAGAATAATGCCAATGTATGCCCCCACTTTAAAGAAATTGCTAAACACCATGCTGTGAGAATTTACTTTAAAGTAGAAAATGATAAATGCTAACAATGCAAAAGACATGAGAGCTAACTTGGAAAGCCCTATTCCAAGTCATATGTTTCCAAATCAAGCTACGTCATGCAAAAGAAAATAAAAGAGATGGGTTACCCCCAAAAAATGAAAATCCAAACAAACATAAGGGATCTATGAATTTGGGGTCAGTATGTTGTTGCTAAAATGTTTTTAGAGAGCTTGGAACTGTCATCATTCCCCAAATACTCATAGAAATTGAAGAATGACACAAAGAGAGTGAAAACAAAGAAAAACCTTTTAGGTCAACATGGAAGAGACATGAATGTCTCGATGCCTTGCATCATCCCCGAAAGGAGAACACAAGACAAAGAAAAGATAAAAGAAAAGATTTTGGGTCAACATGGGAGAGACATGAATATCTTGATGCCTTGCGTCATCCCTAAAAGGAAAACACAAGACAAAGAAAAGATAAAAGGCGAAAAGTAAAAGATTTATGACATATAAATAATGAAGGTACAAATAAAGGAATATCAAAAAAAGAGAGAGAACATCAAACATAAAATTATGGTGGATCACATTACACACATGTAATCACACAAAAAGAAAAATAAATAATGTAAAGAAATTAGTAAGGCACGTACGAGTCAACCTAAAGCAGGCTATCTACATCCCAATCATGTTCATTAGATGCAGAAGGTGGAAAAATAGCTAAAGGGACAATAGAAAGTGTTGAACTAGGGTCATGACCAAGTTCAACATTCTTCCTAGGAGAATTTTCGTTTAAGCTCATGGAAGAGGAAAACAATGTATTCAATTCATTATTCACCTCTTCGACAATTTTAGAAACCTCATCATCATCATCTAAGTTAATCACAATAGGAGGTCGAATGATAATGTGTAAGGAAGGGTTCAACTCTTGTTGTGATTGCAATATAGGATCTTTTTGTTTCGGTGAAGGGGGAGGCTCGTCATGCATTTCTTCAGTCAGGTTTGGATTTTGATTTTCTTTGTTGTTTTATTCATTTAAATTTTGAGCAAGGGCACGACGTCTATGCATACACTCTCTAGTACCTACATTTGTTTTAGTTCTATTTTCAAGTTGCATTTGTGTAGGAGTGAGTTGATCAAGCATAGGTTTATTTTCTTCCCCAAGGGGAGGAATAGAAGGAACCACATGAGGTTGTTCAACCACTTTATCTGTAACTTTGTAAACATGTTTTATTCTAGGAGGTGTGAGAGGATTGTTTTTGTTATCTCTTGGTCTTTTGTAGGAGGTAGGTGAAGTTTCTGTCTTAGGTTGGTCTTGGTTGTTTGGAATTTCTTTAGGCTCAATCATGGTTTTGTCAAGGATGGTAGGCTCGGTCATAGGTTGAGGCATGTTTCAGAGGGATAATTCTACTATTTTCTTTGCCTTCAACTTTTGATAGGATTTGAAAAATAAGCCTTCTCATGGTTTGATAAGTTCTATAGGCTTGGGAAAAAAAGAAATCTAAGGAAAAGTTTCCATGGGAGGACAAGGGATTGAAGCCACTATGATGGACGGTTAATATTTGATTTTCAAAGGGAAACTTTAAGCATTTATGCACAATTGAAGGGAGTGCATTCATGGAGAGAAGCCATGGATAGCCTAGCTTCACATGAAATTGGTCCGATTGTGGGATAATGGAGAATGATATTTCTAACGTTTTCAGTCCTACTTGTAAGGGAAGAGTGATCGATCCCATCGTAGGGCAAGCAAAACCATTATGCATCTTGATCCATGTTTTTGGTTTATCAAATATATCTTGATAGAGCTCATACAAAAGTAAGAATTCCTTGGTGATCACATTCTCTCCATAGATGGGATTTATTAGTATCCTATTAGTGGGTTTATCATAGATACTATCGGCTATGTAAAGAGGACCATCGAGTGCATGTTTAAAATTATATCCTTAGAGGATAAATAAATTTAAAGAGATTTTTAGTTCGGCCCTTATGAGGAAGGACATCTATCACTCCTACCATATCATCCATAGGATCATTATCCATAGGATCATGTTGAATAGTATCATTATTATCATCATCTATATCAACATTCATCACATCATTCTTTGTAGTTTTGCTAGCTTTGACAAATGAAATGTTATGATTAGGTATAGGGTTGGTAAAAATTTGTAAGTTTTGGTTAGGAGGGGCAACAAACTTATTTCCTTGATCACTAACACCTCCAACAAAAAGATGATTGGAATAAATGAGGTCTTGCACAAGATGTTTAAGATGCTTACAATGTTGTGTGTCATGTCAATTTTATCAGTGATAATAATAGTAGGAATTTGGTCTATAGTTTGTAGGAAATGGTTTATTAGGATCGAGCTGTTTAATGAGAGTTAAGGTAATCATCTTATGTTCTAGGAGTTGTGACATTGTGTTGTGAAGGGTATCAGGTAAGGGAGTGAATTATCTTTTTGGGTCCCCATAGCTAAAGGGTATCATGGTCTTAACAAAAAATACTTGGTTATTAACATTTTGAGTTCTTTGTTGAGGGGGATTGAATTGAAGGAAACCTTTATTTTATTTTCTAAAAGGTTGGGATTTTTTTTGGTTTACAGACTTAGAATTCTCAATACGGCTAGAGGTGGATTTTGTATCTCGACTACTAATTGAGTTTTGATAATCATGGAGAGCAGTACATAAGTGCATCAAGGAAGGGAATTTCATCATGGTGAGCTTGTCCTATATTTTACTTTGAAAATTTTCTATGAACATATTTTGAAGGTGAGGATCAGGAACGTTGACATCAATTTGGGAATAAAATAATTGATAGTGTGAGATAAAGTCAATAATCTTTTCATCTTCTTTTTGCTTACATCTCATAAAATCAAACAAGGTCATCTTAGGAGTCATATGCACTTGGAAATGGTTGAAAAATTCCTCAACAATTTCATTGAATGAATGAATTGAGTTATTCGATAACGAAGAAAACCATTCTAAGGTAGTATCCTTCAAGGACCTAGGGAAAAGCTTAGCCAAGATTTTATCAAGGAAAAAGTCACTACATAAGGTGGTATAATGATTAACATGGTTAGAAGGATCTCCCTTTCCTCCATATTTCTTGAATCTAGGAACCTCTACACCTTGTGGCATCGATGTTTACAATATCTCCAAGGACAATGGGCTTCTTTTGATATAATATGTAGGTGGTCCATTTTTATTTTGGTTCATGGTGGAAATTTGTTTTTGAAGGGATGAAATGGTTTGGAAGAGTTGATTTATGAGAGTGTCATTGTTTGTGTTATTAGATGGAGGTGAAAATGGTGGAGATGTGTATTTTTTTGAAGGACAAGTGAATGAAATACTTATAGGTGGTAAAGTGGTAGGAGATATGACGTGTGATGCCACAAAAGTACTAGGGATGATAGTATAAATACCCAAGGAAGGAATCACATTACTAGTTGGTTGCATTATTGTTGTTACTTGAGAATTGGTATAGGTAGGAATTGAGGCAATTGTTGTAGGAGGAGGAATTTGAATTCCTCCTTGGCTTGTGACATTGCTTGTAGGTAAAGGACAACTAGTGGTTAAGGTGAGGTGTTTTCCAAATATTTGAACTATGTTTTTCACAAATTCAAGTCCATCTTCACTTTCAAGCATGCAATGAATGTTATCTATAATAGTGATGATAGTAGTTGAAATGTTGTCATTTTTCACTTGATGTTGTAGGTTTGCTAAGTCTTCATGAATTTTAATTATGTTTTCTTGAAGAACACTATCAATCCTTATTTCAAATTGCATCACACTAATTGAAGGCAAAGAGTTGTTAAGGGTATGGTCCATACCTAGTGTACTAGTGTTAATACTAGGAGTGAAAGCGTTAGACAACCCAAGATCCACAATGATTGTGCTATCATGAGATGACATGAATCTTGAACTTTGGTCTCACTACAATATTAGCAATATGACACTAAATACTCATGCAAGTTCTAGTAAATGCAAGATAAATGCAAATGTAATATAAGCTAAGAACAAGGAAATGACTATAATAGAAACTCTATAAACTGGAACAAAAAGCTATAAACAACAAACTGAATGTAAAAAACAATGCTTTAAATTTTGGAAAATACAGTGCAAAATCTACACTGGGACTAATTCGCCCAAAGGGGTGTATGAGTTCCAATGAGGGTTTTTTCAAAATTTTCATAATATTTCAATTGATTTTTATGATTTTTATGTTTTATGATCTGTAACCTAAGTGCAAATTTAGATTTTATTTGAATTTCAATGATTTGAAATGCAAAAATGCAAGCTATATGAATTTTCACTAATGCAAAATTAGGAACCCTAGAATGCCAATTAACTAATGTAAACCCTACTACAATATTAATGCAAGCAAGATCTAGGATGATAATGCACTCCAAATAAGAATTATAATGTCCTAAATGTAGGTTCACCAAAATAAAACAATGGAAAAAAAATGGGGTTGGATGCTTTCATATGGTTTAGAACATTGAGCACACCCACTTTCCAATTATTTTGTTTAAGGATAACCCTAGAGATCTCAATGCAAAGGAGAAACATATCTTGCAATAAGGCTATCCTAGAGGCTGGTTGTAAAATAATGAGAGGTTCACCACCAAGTTAAGACTCAGAATGACAAATGAAAATCAAGGTATAATGCTAAACCCTAATATGATGCAATCTTTCACTAAATGACCTAGAAAAGTATGTAAAACAAAATAGAAAGCTACAGGTTGGAATGTGTGCACCTAAAAACTAGAAGGAGATTGGATGAGGCCTTGAAATGATAGAAATTATAGCTTTAATGATGACTAGGACTCATACACTAGGATGGGCGAATTAGTTCCAAATCTAGGTTTTTGTGCAGAAACATGAATCTGGCAAATGGGTATTCAAATTTGTAAAAAAATGAATTTTTACCTAAACTGGGACTAATACACCAGAACTGGTGAATCAATCTAGTTAGGGTTTTTTGAAGCTTCAAAGTCTAAATCTGATCTTCAAGGTCTGCTATGTGCTTCCTAGTTGATTTTTGGATCTGAAACCTCAATTTGCAACTTGTAGAAGTCCTCCAAGTATCTCTAATGCAAGATGACAACTTTGGCAACTTTCTCCAAACTTGCTCCTTAATGTGTGTTCAATCTAAACCTGCAAATCACACACTAAAGAGGGAAAAGTGTTGTGTTTTTAGTGGAAAGGAGTTTGCCTTGGTTAGACCTAGTTTTGGTAATCAAACCTTGAAATGTAATGAAATAGGAATGGAGAATGATGAATGAACAAAATATTATGTTGCAACTCACCAAACCCTAGCAATAGGAGGCTGCAAATATGTATGAGATGACTCCAATGCATGTATATCTTGAATCTTTCTTGAATATGATAGATCTTGAATGAAATACTAGCTTGAATCATAAAATCCTACATCACAATTATTAGCTCAAAATCAAACATGATGCATGAAGACTTTGACATAATGTTTGATGTTTGAATAATGCTTTAAAATGCTTGATAATCTTCCTTTGAATGATCTTGAATGCTCTTGTAAACACTTGAATTCTCTTGTGAACTCCAATTTTCTATAAGGATGAATAATTGAATGCTTAGGTAGAAAATGAGTGAAAGAACCTTGTACTTATACTTAATTATGCAAGAATTCTTTAAATTACAACACTACAAGCCGACATCAGATCTAGGAGGGTAAAATCCCACCAAAAAATTGAATTAATTTTAATTTTCGGCCACATGGGACTCATTTGACCAAGGTGGCGAATGAGTCCCATTAGGCATAATTTATGGGACCATTTTCAAAAATGATTAGAAAGGTGTGAAACCAGGTTTGGGACCCAAAAACATAGGTGGGACTCATACGATCAAGGTGGTGAATGAGTCCCAGACACCAAATCTGAGCCACACAACCTAAAAGCACCTAGATTATGATTCGATGTTGGTTTGTGTCACGATTAACCTAAAAAATATGCATTAAATGAGGCTTGTAGATGCAAAATAAGGCCAATTAAAGCATAAAGAAGTCCAATTATTTATGAAAACCCTAGAAAAGTGTGAAAGTATGTTACAACACTTTAAATAATGCATGATTAAGGTTAAAAATAGGTTTATTAGGTTCAATTAATTAATAAAACCTCATAAAAGTGTGTTAAAACACTTCACAACACTTTAACAAGGTACCATTTCAATTCATTAGTTCACAAGGTCCCAAGTCCTAATGTGAATGTGTCAAATGGATTACAACACTAAATCAAGACAACATTAAGCTTAGTTTACAAGGAGGTCCCAAACAAGCAAGGAAAAGTAAAATGGATACTTTTTTCGTTGCCACAACAAGCACTGTTGAACGAAATCCTCATGACCTTAGCAATTAACTTAGCATTCACAAGGAAGGAGCACCCACCAATGGTGATGGTGGCCCTATTCTAGGAGTTGGAATACTCAATAGACAACTTGGGGTCATGCCCCTGCATACCCTCCACATACGATCCCAATTTACCTCATTGGATAATAGTCAAAACCTCCCTATCATGCTCCCACACCTTGCAAGAGGCGGGTTTGTCCTGGACTAGCTCGCCCCCATGAAAAATTCATAGGCAACACAACAAGAGAAGGAGTTCTATAGAATTTACATTAAGAAGAATACCTAAGCCAAGAATGGAAAGGCTTATGAAAAGAATTCCAAGGGACGGTGATTTTCCACAATTGTAATCTATGGGAAATGATGAAGGGAGCTAACAAGAGATCCAACTCAATCTCATTTTTGTAGCAGTTTGGCATCATTATTAATTAATTCACACATATGCTCGAGGATATGAGAAATATTATCCTAGATAACCAAATTTGGATTAAAAGGAAAAAGGTTAGCTAGCACATCCACCACTTTGTTTCCATTTCTATACATGTGAGTAGATCTACTATTCCCAAGAGTAATCATGAGATTGTGTGTTGATAGGATGAAGTCATAGAGGGACCAATAGGGTTTAGCCATCCTATTTAGCAAAAGAATGGTGTTTTTGGAGTCGCCTTTAATGGCCAGATTATAAAAGATAACATTTTTGGCTATCTAGATACCATAGTACGTCATTGCCACCTCTACAAAATTGGAGGAGTGAATGCCAAGATTCACCGCATAAGCTAGAATAATTTTCCCATTATGATCTCTAAAGACCCCACCCCCACTTGCTCAAACTAGATGCCTAATCATTTTACATTGTTAGTGGAAGCTGGTAGTTGTCGATTTCCAAATTTAGGCCACTTCATCCTATAGAGGGAATGTCTTTCGTATAAAAATCATTTTTAAGTAAAATAAACTAACTCTTAAGTAAATTAAATTTTATGTGTCCATTTGTGTCATACTAATACATGCACAATTTAATATTCAAATAACTCTCTTGCAACTCAAAATAACTATATAATAAACTACATGTATTAATTTATTTGAAATTAACATAAATATAGTCATAAATTTTTAAAATTTAATCTAATTTAAAATATATTGAACCAATGGACAACCCAAGTAAAAAAAATATAAAATGATTAGCATCATACCACAAAAAAAAAATAGACCTAGGCTCAAAATAAACCCCACCCACCCAATAATGTTCTTACCATTTGCATATAATCAAAGAAGAGGAGGGGGAAAGTTACACCAACCTCCCTACCTCTTAAACTAGACAAGGTATACAATATAAGTGTACATATAAACACTATAAACTATGAGGGTAAGGAAAATTACTTCAACCTTTCTAAACCCTTGTCAACCATCTCATATTTGTAATATTTACCTTCCATAAGAGGAGGAATTTCAGCCACATCCTCCAAACTCTCGCCATCATAGAAATTTAAAAATGACATAGTAGTATGGGATAGGGTTACCCTTAATCCTTTGGCCAACTCCTTAAAAAATATCTACATGTGCTCCCATAAATTCTTGATGGCATAAAAATGGTTAAGAATATAGTTAAAATACACTTTTATTTTGTCTTTGGATGTCCTCAACATCATTATGGAGTGGATATGAGTTGACCATTTTTGATATAATGGACACACAGATTAGAGCTTGAGCCATGTAAATAAGATTACTATGATATCTTGTGTGGCCAAGGTCTAGCAAAAAATTGGGCATGGTCTTCCTAATGTGCAAAAAATTTTCCCCATCAACATCTTTTATCAATTCTCAAATGTTTAGCATCCAAATCCTCAACTATGGTTTATGAATTAATTCTCCACATGTGTCACAAAATTATTCACCATTGCCTCACCAATTACCCTCAATTATATATTTTTAATCTTCCCTATGCCCACCTTCTTCTTCCCCTTCCTTTTGTGTGAGGGTTATATAACTTTTCATTTGCTTCCCTTCTTCTTCACCCTTAAATCCATGGAATGTTTTTTCTACTCTCAACAAACACACATGATATGTCAAAAACATTTGCTACTAGTTACTATTAAAGGCTCAATATATCATCCACCATTGCTTCTTATAATTATCACTCCACAACTTAATACTCTAATATCTTGTGTAAAATATGAGAATAACTTCTATCTACTATCATTTTAAGATGAAACATACTAAGCTCTTATTGTGTCATTTGAAGAGCTATTTTTATTTAAATACTGGTTAGCTTATTTCACTTCACAATTATTTTGTTTTTATTACAATGCTTACTTTATTTTTATTTGAAGATTCATTTTACTTTTGTATGTAAATTTTAATTTTATTTTGAATCAATATTATTTTCTTTTCTTTTTACGTTGAAAAGTGTAGTTCATGTATTATGTACTTATATAATACTTTTTCTATGTTGATTGTGTTTTAGTTTTTATTCTATGATAAAAATATGTGAGACTCCTTGATGCCATAATAAAATTGTCCAAGTAAAAATAGTTGTAAAGTGAAAAAAGTATAGCTATCTTAAATACACCTAATATCAAAGTTATTTTATCTACTTAAGAATTTTAATTTTACTATATACATATCTAAGAATTATTTTCACTCAAAATATATCCAACCTATTTCATTTATTTATGAATACTTTTATTTTACTTTAGATATCTTAATTATTTTATTTGAATAGTTATTTTTATTTTATTGAAGAGTTATTTCATATTATTTTTATTTACTTACTTGAGTGACTTTATTTATCACTTTTTAATGTTCATATGGATATCAAGCATATTTTCAATGTAACATCACCACATGATCCTACTGTATTTAGGAGAAAGATGAATTTGTGTATTTCTTTCCTTTTTTAATTATTTCCAACTTAAAAGTTTTTTATTTAAAAAATATTTCTTCAATAATTCTAAAGTAAAATAAACTCATAAGTAAATAAAATGATTATTATTTAAATAAAACAATTTATAAATTTTAAGGTGTATCTTTTAAGAATGTGTGGGCCATGATGTAATTTTTCATTAAAAAGCCATAAATTTATGAGGATTGGTGACATCACTTAGAATGCTAGATAATTTTTTAAATAAAACTAAATAAAAAACTCTTAAATGAATTAAAATCTATGTACCCACGTATACATATAGTAAATAAAATGGTTCTAAAATAAAATAATTTCACTCTTAAGTAAATAAAATAATCTTTTTTTTATTGAATAATGTAGTTTACAAGTAATGTATAATTATCAAGAAGTGGTTGAGAAGAAAAATCTTACAACAAAACATAAAAATAAAATAAAAAATTATAAGGCTTCAACAAAATAGATTGGGAGAATATTACATAAGCTTATTTCATGAAGTGAAATAATATTTGATTGACATAAAATATTGTTGCTTGAGTTACAATATATTTTTTTAATTTCTTGAGGCTATGATCTTCATATTCCTCTTTTGACAATTCTAACACTATGAAAAAAGAGAAGCAATATGTAGAAATTAGAGTAATGATTTATTATAACAATATCTTGATGAAGGAGGGTGATCAGAGCACATTGAAGTATAATTTTATGCATAATGTAGTATAGTATAACATCATATTTTGATCAGAGCTTGATCAAATTTTGAATTGTAAAGATTTTTTGTAACTATTATTTATATAAATAATATATATAGGCTATTAGCCTTTTGTCCAAAAAAAAAAATCTTGATGAAATTTTGAGCTAGAAAACATATCAACACATCTAGTTTTCTATATATGCATTGAGATGATGTGTTTGTAAAATCAACAATCATATTATTGCATTCGTAGACCAAAATAGCTTCTTTCCTATTCAAAATATGATAAAAATAACTTAGAAAAAGTATAAAAAATAGCAATCCATCATTTCTTGAAAAAAGAGAACCTCCAAGAGATATGTTTCATATTTTTAGCACATTGAAAAAAGGGAAACTAACTAGCTAAACTACTATACATCTTAGTTTCCCCACATGTAGTTTGCAATGTACAATTTTCCAAGACAACACTTAATTTCGACCAAAATTTAGTACTAAATCCACATTTTCATTTATGATTAAGTCAAGGAATAAGAGGCTAACAAAGAAGATGCTAAATATAAATTAATTAAAGTAAGACTATTGAAATGATAAGAATACAACCTTCTCTAGTCCTTAAAGAAATTATATTCCATTGAAGAACATAGTTTCATATAGTTATATGTAAAGGAACTAATGAGTGCACAAATATAAAAAAATATTTATAATTATTGCTCAACCTAGAATTCTTTGTGATAGTTTCCCAAGGAGAGCCTATTAAGGAATTGAAATAGAAATGGAAAAATTCAATAAATTACTAGAATCTTTTCTTGAATAAATAGTAAGCATGTCTAAGAAAGATAGTAAGAAATGGCTACTCATAATAATTTATAAGTTTATTCCACCAAATGGATAATGAGGCAAAGTTGAAACCATGATGTAAGGAAAGCTCTTTCCACTTAAGAAAAATAAAAACATGTCATCATGCTTTCCAAATGGACTGTAATGGAAAATAAGTGCAATCTTGTAGAAGGAAGCAAGGAGAACCTTGCCTAGTCAATTCACAAATTTCCATTTTCTTCTGATTGGTGCTGCAATAATTCTATGTCAAATTAATATTTTCTAGGGTTCCTTCTAAAAAAATCTAGTAATCCACTTCACAACAAGACATAACCCTTCTATCTTGGGATCTATGGATCCCAAATTGCATTTAGATCTTTGTTGAGTTTAATGAGACTAGGATGAAGCAATGAATTCAACTTTACCATTCCACTTGGATTAATTTTTTTTTTGAATTAGTTTATTCAACTATTTATAACCTTTATTGAATGACATCCAACAAGACAAATAATAATATGTGTGGCAAGGAAAATCCTACTCACACCTTGAGTCATACCAATCAAGGATTAAAAAATTGTTATCTCAATTAAACAATTTATTTTTAAGTCTATTTTAGAAACTAGTTTTGCATCTCCAAAGAGAGACTTCCAATTCAAAGGAAATGCTAATATATCTAGTTATCTCCCTATCTTTAATATTTCTCCATATTTACAAATCCAATAAGGAGTAGGAACAATTTGGGACAAAAAATATCTTTTTATGTGCTAATTGTTAACTAGAAATAACAAATTACAAAACCAGAATATCTAGGCCAATAGTGGCATAGTGTGATGTTTGGTTTGTTGTGTTAGTATTCTTTCCATAAAGTTTTAAATCCCATTTGGGTGTAATTGTTGAAAATTTATATTGGGGATGGAGTCCCCTATTTGTGACTTCATCGATTCATAGATCCGGGTCAAAAGCATTTACCCCTATTTTAAAAATATATATATAAAATATCTAGGTTATTATTCAATTCTTCCTTATAACTCTATAGAAACAACGTGTCCCCATCATTATATTTTAAATTGATGAACATTTCATTTTGTGGGATTACTAATGCCCATTATAAGATTCATCTAATTAGTTTTTTTAGAAGATAACCAAAGGAATTTACTATAAGAACACATAAGAAAGGAGATAAATGACACCCTTTTCTAATGGAAGTTGTAAATTAAATGATTACCACATAGAATTATTGATATCAAGGTGAGCATTGAAATCATTGGATAACAATTGAACATGTGTCTAGATTTTAGTATCAAAACCCAACCATTGTAGCATTTAACAAATGAACTCTAGTGTATTATGTCCTAGGAATTATCAAATTATTATTTTACTAGAAATACATTTTTGCCTAATTGTTGAAGCCATCCAATAGTTTTCCATGCCAACTATAATGCCCCGCCATGCAACCCTAGAGGAAGTTTCAGTCCACAATAAAAGCGTACTAATTTTTTTTATTAAAGTGAATTAAACATACATGTTCATCTATAATTGACAACATCCCCTAAGGCTATGTAGCTGAGATTACTTAAATCCCCATTAACATACATCATTAATAATTCATTGCAATTAATTACTCATGAAATAAACATGAATTCCACATACATAAATAACAAGATAAGAAGATAACTTCCATAATATATATCCATTACATGAACAATTGATTGCAACGCTCTTTTCCAGAATGATTCATAAATACATAAGTGTTACAATTACATAAATCCACCTCATAAATACAAGAGGGGTAAAACCAATTAATTACATTTTGAAATACAACATTGCAAGAAATGAAAACAAGATCTATGAGTTGTCCAACTGGATGTCTCGCCTCCACGAACTGAAGATCAAGGGGGACCCAACGGTTTATGGTGCATGTTCCACCCAACCAAGTGGTACCCGAAGGCCCACCCCCCATGCTAGGAGATAGTAACAAAGTAACATAGACAAAGATCTACAACCACTATCCAAAGGTAGACTCATACTGACTCATACTGACATAACCAAATAAATGTTCAACACAAGTACAACTCTCACATCACTGACATAGGTCACATTGCTTCTAGACATAAAATAGATCAAGTATGTTCAAAGAACCATACACATAAAACAATTAACAATAGTTGTCCTAGATAGAGTGTCATCGCATAGTTAGTCATGATATCTCCTCTGGACATTCTTCATAGGCTCCGGTAATCCTGGTGACCTCAACCGAACCTCAACCCTCATGCTCACTCATGTGGCATCAAATACCTCTCGTAAGGACAAGATAGATGACCATGCCATTTTAGGCCTTCTCACTCATCCCAATTCTAAACGAGCCCTTGTGTCTATGAGTGAGGATAAATTATCTTGATTAGTGTGAAAGGAATCCTAATCATCTAAGTACATTAATTTAGTTATCACTTACTTAAACTACTTCCAAAGGTTACCCGCTCTTACCTCTTTGGGCCTTGGCCCCTAATGGAAGCCACTCTTCTATTCAACAAAACACACCCAAACAATCCACCAAGGGAATCACAAGTGCATATAACCTAGGTATCATAACCACTCCATCTCAAGGAGGAAACAAAAAATAGAACTCACTCCAAACATCTTGGAGGCAACAAGACACGTAGTCCACTCCTTTCACAGGAGGTACAAACATCCCCATTCGTGGAAACCGGGTAAAAACTAAAAAGACACCATGCACTACCCAAGGGAAAAACAACTGGTTGACATAATGAATTGACAACCCTCTTAGATCCTCAAAGTTTCTCTGGAAGACTTACAATTTTGGAGTAAAACTCAATCCCATATCCCACAATGCAACTTGACGACATAGCTACAAAAAGCATTCAAGTCCTTAATCAAATCTATTATTTGGATTTCTTAAACCCATACTCATTCAATAGGTAACATTTACAAAATCAAAGGCACGATAACAGGGTTAACTCAAATAATTATAAAACCCTTTTTCCCCAATTACAAATTTAAGTCCTACAGTAAATTTATACAATCTTCCCCAATTTTCAAATTAATTTAAATCTATTTTCTATTAACAAATCCTAATTCCCAATGAATTCAACAAACAAATTTCTTAAACAATATATATTTGTTTTGAACAAACAAGAACAAGAACAAGAACAACACAAAATAAAACCTAGATTTCGAAGCTACAGGAAAAGATGAATTTCTGATGCAAGCCTCCTCCAAAGATCTCCTGAATTTTCTTCAATCGTGCAATGAATTAAATCCAAAAAACTCCAACAAATGCAAACAAACTTTCCTCAATCAAATTCCACAATCAAAAACTTCTTCAAACCCTTCTCTGTGCAATTTTCCCAAAAATTCTTCACTGCCTTGAAGAAGTTTTTTCCTTCCAAGATCTTCTCCCAGAATGAATTTTCAACAAAACTCCTCTTCTTAATTAAACATGCAATTGTCTTCAATCAAATATATCTTAGACAACCAAATCTAATTTCTTGCATGAAATATTGACAATTACAATATTAACCTAATTCCATTTTCGAAAACACACTTTGAATTTAAAATGCAATTTCAAATATCTTTCAATTTTTGCTTTTATTTAATTTAATCCAAGATTGAACTTAATTAATTAATTAAATTATTTAATAACTAAATTCAAGCCTTTTGAGATTAAATTTAATTAATTAAATAATTTAAATTTAACTCTATTAATAACTTTAAATATAACATCTAAGCATAATTTTAATTTAATATAAAATAATCACCACTTTTAACCAATGTAATTATTCTAAAAATTCATTTAATAAACAAGTACCTTTCAAAATCAAATAACATTAAAATAAGGTACACCATGACTCAACAAACAAGACTGACGACACACTAAGGTTAGGGCGTAGACTTGACACATGTTACCTAGCTACTATCTCTCGTTCAACTTAACCGTTGGATTGACATGCTCAAACCTGTAAAACCAAGTGGAGTCGATGTCATGTACCTACAACCTGAAAACCAAGTAAACAACATCATATAATATAACCAACATATAATACACACCGTGAAGAAGAGATCATGGATTCGTAGGACACTCGCAAATGAGTGATGTGAAACCATCCTCTTCACCAATACACTCATCAAAGACTAACATTAACATCATAATCAATAATCTCATAATAAAATCTCATGTTATAACCACAAACATCATTAAACCTATTAAAGCATATGAAACGATAATCAAATCAACACATCACACAATAATAGTTGTCGCTCAATAGTGGCGATCAAAACACAAATAACAAGGTGTGTCCAGTATCAAAGTAGCTACAACCAAACATATCATAAAGCAAACCAAACAAGAAGCAAAATAGAGGGGTATTACACCAACATCAAGTTGTCAAGGATATCTCTTCTTTCTAGAAAGTGGGTTTACTCAGCTGTCACAATACCCTACACTATAGGTTTGATCCAAATAGCCAACAAATTGGGAAGATTTTATAAAAAATATTTAATAAGTTAATAAATTACTAACCTACAACAATACTTTCACTTTCCCCCTTAGGTATAATTTTGATTGAATCTTTGCCAAGATGCTTAGGCCTAAGGAAACCTTTTCAAGAACTTCCAAAAAAAAGATAAAAGTCATCTTTGATATATTTCCATATAATTTGATAAAGATCAGTTGTAATCTCATCAAAACCTTAATTGTTATTAGATTACATAAAAGAAGAGCATATTTAGTTTCTTTCATAGAGACAATACAATCCAAAAATTACTTATGACCAAGATTAGTTTTGTTAGGAATGCAATTTTTGACTACTTATTTCGATATTTTTTGAGCATCCATCAAATGATTTTCTTCTCTAAAAATATTGTATCAATAAAATCATTTCAATAGAAGTCTTGTGTAAAGAAACACACTCATCTATTACAACACATATTCTTTTCTTATGTTGATAATTTTAAGAAAATTAAAGAGAAATTTAGATCCTCTATTTTCCTCATCGATCCATTGTAATATACCTCTTTTCTTAGCTCATTTCCCTTTTAAGAGTCCAATTTTTGTAGTTGTGATTCAAAAACTACAATAGAGGCTTAGATCCTCATGTTATTAGTATCAAAATTTACTTGTTTCCTTGCATGTTACAATTTTCCTTAAAGTGATTTTTCTCCATGCTTACATCACCATGCCATTCTCCTATCAAAGAATATTAGGAAATTAATTTGTTGGGAAAGCATAAAGGACCACCACTTAGTCCATAATTCCCCATCTTATCGCTTAAGAATGTAACTCCAAATTTCCAATAATACAGCAACATATTTAGGGCATACCTTGGAGACAATGATATAGTGAAAATTATTAGAAATGATTAGATAACATAGTAGAAAAATCAACTTGAACAAAAATACTAAAAGGGGTATACTCCATTTGAGTATTATGATGTATATAATCTATCCAACTTTCTTAGCTTCCTATACACTCTAGTTTTATAGTTAGACCAAGTGAACTAGTTATTGACATGGATAGAGACTTTATTGTGAATGAGATCAACCACAACCATAAATTTATGACAATATATCTAGATTTAAAATTCTTCATGGTTGAGTTGGAAATGATTGAACCATCTATGATCCTCATGATTTTTAACAATATTAAAATCTACACTAGAACCCAATAAATATTGGGAAGACTTTTAGACATCCAATCCCAAAGAGTAGACAATTCCTTTAGATTAATGGAGGTGTATATAGAGAAAAACCAATCAGCTATCCATTTATCTAGTAAGGGCCCAAACACAACTACGATAAGGGTCCTCACCACTATCAATGACATATTTAGAAATCCATGTAGATATTCCTCAAATAAATCCACCATTATTGTCTATATGCAATGTATGAAAATTACAACTTTACATACATGAGACATGCCAGTGGCCATTGCTTAATTTAACTTCTTGGAGGAATAACACATAAGTTTTCCATTTTATTAAGGTTTCTTTGACTCAATATTTTTGTTGAGGGAGGGAAATCCCTAGTACATTTCATGATGAATCAAAGATATTATTATCATCCTCTTGTGGAAAAACCACAAAATAGTTGGCATGTGAAATGAGTTGACAATATTTAAACTTTCTTTTGAACCTATTGACAAAGACCTTGATCTATGGTGTAAGCTCAGAAGAGGGGAAGTAGAAGCCTAACTACTTAAGTCCATAGGACCTTGGGAAGGGGAGGGAGATAAATTTTGAGTGATAGGGAAAGGGATCAAAGGATAAGAAGATGGTTCTTTCCTCTTTCTAATCATCCTCCACCCACAAATCATACGATTTTTCTATGACAATGAACCCATAAAAAGTGACACAAAAGGATAATTGTGATCAAATGATGAAGGAGAAGAGTTGGCATGTGAAGGAGGTGAAGATGTGACCTCAAGAGAAGGAAAAGATAGAGATTTTATTTGAATATTATTGTCAACCAACATTGAGGGGGAATGAAGCTAAGGGGTTATGTTCTTTATAATCAACCAATCACATATTAGGTTTCCTTCTTGTCAAGAAAAAACATGTGTCAGGCTTGGTCAAATAGACTAGTGGCTATTCTAATTCAAAGCTAAGACCAATCAACTTAACATTATCAAGAAATAGTTTACTCAAATCAACTTCTACACACACCTTAGGGTGAACTCTTAAACTAGACAATTTAATTGATTGTGTTTGCACCAAATTAATTTACCTAGATGGGCCACACCGTCTTATCGAAATAGTCAAAATGTAGAGTTAAGTATGGAAATGATATCTACATAGGATAACACGAGTAGGATGGTCTTTTAGGAATGAAAATTGTGTTGGCTATGTGTGAAGCCAAGTCTGGCGATTGGGGTTATTATGTAATTGTTGCATATGTTTGGCAAACTGCAGTTTCCTCCTCCCGTGCATGTCAATGCATGTCTTGCAATTGGGAATCTTTCTGGAAGAAGATGTAATGAAGCTTTATGCTATATAATGGTGAAGAGTGTTATATGTAATTGTATTGATATGAATACAAAGACAAATCCCCTGCTCATAGTGGATGTAGCCATTTGGTGAACCACGTTAAAAAACTCTCTTTGTCTTCTATATCATTTTTGTGTGTTTTGCTTATGCATTTTATTTAAGTCTTTATGTTTTTTTTTGTTTATGTTATGCTCATTTCTTCATCTCAACAATTGGTATCAGATCTCTGGCTAAGAAGCTTGATGAAGCAGCTCAGTGGTGAAGATGGTTGAAGAATTTTTGGAAGAATGGATGAAACAAACAAATGGAAGATTGAGAAATTTATAGGTCAGAACTTTGGATTATGGAAAGTTAAAATGGAGTCATTATTGATCAATCAAGAACTCTCAATTGCTTTTCTTGGAAAAACCAAAGGAAAGGGTTCAATGTTGGACATGAAGATTGGGAGAAGATCGACATGAAAGCTCAGGCAACTATTTTCTTATCACTGGCCAACAACATGCTCTCTAATGTCTCGGCTGAGAAAAAAATGGAGTTGTGGGATAAATTATCTTTATTGTATGAGATTGCATCAACTTCAAATAAGATATTCATCATGAAGAAATTGTATAATTTGAAAATATGAGAAGGGGGTATTATTTCAAATCATTTAAATGAATTCAATACATTAGTCACCCAATTAATTTATGTGGGTATTAACTTAGATGATGAGATCAAGTCTATTTTATTATTGTGTTCTTTATCAAATAGTTGGGAAGGTGTGGTGATGACAGTGAGCACTTCGGTGGCTACAAAAAGTAAACTAAAATTTGATGACGTTGTTGCTACACTTCTCAGCGAAGACATGAGAAGAAAACATTCAGAGCCTTCTTTCGGTGATGCATTAACTGCTGTAAGCATTGACAATAGAGGGAGAAATCAAGATAGAGGAAGATATAAAGATTGTAGAAGATCAAAATCTGCAAAATGATCGAAGTCTAGAGGACACAATGGTGCTTTTTGGTTCTATGGGAAACTGGGACATACAAAGAAAAATTGTTGGAACTATAAAAAGGCTCAAGAAAAGGTAAGTAATAATGAAGTTAATGTTGTTGATGATGGTGTTTTGATTTTGTTAGAACAAAAAAATTTCATCATAAAACCTATATGATTTCCCCATTTTGAACCTATTGCTTTCACTATCTCTCTCATAAAAGTTCATTTGCCACCCTAAGTATGGTTATGTTACCCCCATTAAAATCTATTTTCCTATCTCTTCATGAAATAATTCATTTATTTCCCCTTCCAAAGCCCTAATATACTTTATACATTTCCCCGTTCCTTTAGATATTCACCTTTTAAATCATACCGCCTTATCGCGGCCTCCCAAAATGGGCTCGTAGTATGGTGGTGGCGGCTCAGGTATAGGTAGGAAATGTTTACCGCACCACTGTGCGTGGTCAATTCATTGACCGCGGTGTTGCTATAGGCAGCAAAATAATTGGCGAGTGACGAGGGTGGCAGTTAATGTTGATACCGCGGTACTGCTGGCCGTCATCGAGGAGGTCGTGGTGACCGCAGTAGAGGGTTTGTAGGCAGCGTAGGTGGCTACTACCACATCGTGACCAGCCAATGAAGGGACCACGGTAGCTAGGTAATGATGGAGATAACAATAAATGTTGGAGAAACATTACCGTGATAAGGCGGTGGACAGGGGCAAGCAGTTAAGTGATGGTGGTGGTTAATAAAGCGGTAGACAGCCAGGGGTAACAACGAATGTTAGAACCGCCATACCACCAGTGATAGAAACAAGGGCCACGGTAAAGCGGTGGCCGGAGAAGATGACAGTTAATGTTGGCACCGCGCTACCGCTGACAACAAAAGTGAAAACCGCTATAGAGTGGTAGATGAAAGGAAGACTGTGACGGTTAAGACTGCCATACTGAATGTGGTGAAGGAAGAGACCACGGTAGAGTGGTAGGAGGAGAGAAGGCAGTGACAGTTGGATACTGTAGTACCATGAGGAGGCAACAAGTAGACCGCGGTAATGCGGGTAATGGTGAGAGTTGACAGTAAAAGCTAATACCGCCATACCACTCAGAGTTAAAATGAAGCCCACTATATTGCAGTAAACATAAAGGCATAAAGTGATAAAATATTAAAAGCGGATAAAGTATAAAGTGAAAAGTGAAGGCGGGAAAGATAAAAGGAAAAATGAAAGACATCAGACTATAGTTTAATTCTTTGATTTGCCGATAAGGCAATATAATTAAATATTTTAATTTCTGTCAACAGAAGGTGAATGGTTGTAACAGTAAAATGAAGAGTCATGACTCTTGAGGTGTAGTGTATAAATATTTGAAAATCAGTTGCAGTAAAGGGGAGATTTTTAGAGAGACAACAGATAGATAGCAGGAAGTATAGGATTTTCAAAATGTTTATATTCAAAAGGACCATGTTGCATGTATAAGATTTGAGGAAGATAATGAAAGACCATCGATTCAGTGATTCTATTCTAGCATCAATTGTTTGTTGATTTTTTGCAATTATTTGGTTGTCTCCAATTCAATGTTTCTCGATTATCTAAGTTGAAATATCAAGTATATGTTCAATTTATTAGTGCACATTTGTTGTATCTATGTGATTTGATTAATTGGGTTCTTTAAATAAGAATTAAATTCCTCTTAGTCAATTACAGTAATCTAGGAATGTTATTTGGATCAGTAAGAAGAATCAAATAATTAGGATTGATATTCTTCCTCAAGTAGGGATTGTCAATCATATTCTTGCATGTTTATACCAATTATAAACTTATATTTGTATGCCAAATAATTAGAGAACTTGCTAGGAAGAAGTTATTCATCTAAGACTTTCATTTGACTCCATTTACCCAACAAGGCACTGGTCTCCCTTATTTTCATTACTTAGTTTATCCATTTTGTTTACATCTGTTAACTGAACATATTAATTTTTACCTTGATATTGCATATACAATTTACACCAAACTTAGATCACATTTGTCAACTGTTAAACTGCCATTGTGGATAGATTGGTCTAGTAGGAAGCATAATCCAAAGTCTGCATCATTCAAATAGGTACACCTGCCTAGGTTTAGCAGAGCCTTAAGAGCAAAAGGTTCAACTATATTGGTCGGCCTTGTTAGTTGGCCAATAACGTTGTGAGAGCTTGACAACCTCTCGTGGTTTGAACCTGCGT
The DNA here is from genome assembly GCA_007115665.2 of Sequoiadendron giganteum. Classification (NCBI taxonomy): domain Eukaryota; kingdom Viridiplantae; phylum Streptophyta; class Pinopsida; order Cupressales; family Cupressaceae; genus Sequoiadendron; species Sequoiadendron giganteum. The sequence continues at coordinate 477,616,178 of CM021107.1, read as the reverse complement.
TTTTGAGACCCAACAAATTCTATCAATAGGTGACACAGCTGTAGCTTCGTGGGTACTTGACTTCGACACTTCATTTCATTCTACTATGTGTTGGAGTGCTTTTACCAATTACCAAGAAGGTATGTTTGGCAAAGTTTTTCTTGGAGATAACAAGGAATGTGACATTGTAGGAAAAGGGGATGTGTTATTGTCCTTGATAAATGGTAATAAATGGTTATTGAAGGACATGAGACATGTTCCTACACTCCAAAGAAATTTGATTTTTGTAGGTCAATTGTATGCTCAAGGGTTTAATGTTAATTTTGGTTTAGATTTTTGGAAAGTGACAAAAGGTGTGTTGGTGCTTGCAAAGGGAAAGAAATTGAGAAGTTTGTATGTTTTAGAGTGCAACGATGAAGTGGGAGTAACTATGATAGTTGAGGACAACGGTTCTGAAATTTGGCACAAGAGGCTTAGGCATATGAACAAGAAAGGACTTGAAGTTATGCTTCAACGGGGACAACTTTCAGGCCTAAAATCCATTGATTTGGATTTGTGTGAACATTGCCTCTATGGAAAACAGAGCCGGAGCAATTTCTTGAAAATAGGCCATGATACTAAAACCACTACATTAGAACTTGTGCATTCCAATGTCTTTGGTCCAACAAAGGTAACATCATTTGGAGGTGTAAATTATTTTTTGAATTTTCTTGATGATTGCACTTGAAAAATTTGGATTTGTATGTTGAATAAAAAAATCAATTTTTTTTCCAAGTTTAAAGCTTTCAAAGCTCTTGTTGGAAATCAAATTGGAACTAAAATTAAATGTCTCAAAACTGATAATGGGGGAGATTTTTTCTCTTCGGAGTTTGACATGTTTTGTGCAAACAATGGAATTCGAAGAATTAAAGTGGTTCCATTCACCCCTCAGGAAAATGGTGCAACTGAGAGGCTGAATTGGACTATTCTTGAGAGAGCTCGTTGTACGCTCTCCAATGCTGGTTTAGGTAAAGAGTTTTGGGTAGAGGCATGTAATACTGTAGTGTAATTGATCAATCAAGCTCCCTCATCTCGATTGGATTTTGATATTCTGAAGGAGAGGTGGATTGGAAAAAAGGATTTCATATAATCATTTGTGTGTCTTTGGTTGTGAATCATTTGTACATATTCCAAAGGAGCAGAGGATGAAGTTAGATTTCATGTTTAAGAGACGCATTTTCCTTGGTTATGTTGAAGATTAGTTTGGTTTCAAGTTGTGGGATCTGATTGCAAAGAAAATTGTCCGCAGTCGCAATGTTTTTTCAACGAGAGGGCATTTCCAGGTTTGCAAAAACAAAACTCATCTCCAAATGAATTTTTTGAGGTTGATTTATTTAATAATGGCACTGCACATCAATCCTCTGTTTCCTTTTCCCAACCTCTTATTCTTCCTTCTCAGCCTTTTGGAAACATTATACACATTGGTAGCCCACAACCCTCTATTGTTGGTGTGGCTAGTTTGCATCCATCTTCTATTGGTGCCCCTGTTTATACTAGTGTGCACTCCTTGAAAAAATTCAATTGCTGCCTTTATTTCCTTCTATTGTTATGTCTACCCTGCCTTCAACCTTGGATGCACCATTACAAGCCATGGATGTGCCATTTCAAGCCCTGGATGCACCATTAAATGCCTTGGATGTTCCATTTTAGGGTGTGTATGCACCATTTCAAGACATAGATGCGTCGTTTCATCTAGATAAAGGATAGAATATTGGGGATAATGTATAGAGAAGGGTAGATTTAAATATTGATCTAGAGGGAGTTCAATCTTAATTACAAAAATTACATCTGGATGAAGCTCCTCCACTGTGTAGATCAACTCATGAGAAGAAAATACCCTCTAAGTATGATGATTATGAACTTTTGATGTCCAATCAAACAGATCCAACCACATTTAAGCAAGCATGTAAAGATGAGAATTCAGTCAAATAGATGGAGGCTATGAATGATGAGATGGAGTCCTTGAGAGTCAATAATACTTGGGATTTGGTTCCTCTTTTGTCAAATCGAAAGCCTTTGAAAAAAAATGGGTTTACTATTTGAAAGAGGAAGATGGTAAATGTCAAAGGTACAGGGCCAGATTAGTAGTGAAAGGTTTTTCTCAACAAAGAGGTATTGATTTTAATGAAATTTTTTCACCAGTTGTAAAAATGCATACAATCCATGTTGTTCTAGGCATGGCAGCTATTTTTGATTTAGAGCTTCAACAAATCAATGTCAAAACAACATTTCTTCATGGGGACATTGATGAGGAATTGTACATGGAGCAGCCTGAAGGCTTTGTTAAATAGGGACAAGAACATTTGTGTTGCAGATTGAAACAAAGTTTGTACGGGCTCAAGCAAGCCTCGAGGCAATGGTACTTGAAATTTGATAGTTTCATGACTCAAAACTTTTTTACTAGATGTGAATCAGACCCATGTGTCTACTATAAGAGACTTGAAAATGGTGATTTTTTTATTTTCTTAGTTTATTTTGATGATATGTTGGTTGTTGGAACTAGTGTGCAAATTGTTTGTGAGTTGAAACACCATTTAGCTCTTCGTTTTTCCATGAAAGACTTAGGGGCAGCAAAGAACATTCTTGAGATGCATATAATCAGGGATAGACATAAAAGGGAAATCAGATTGTCCCAAGAAAAATACATTCATAAAGTTTTGGATAAGTTTAATATGTCTAATGCAAAACTTGTCAACACACCCTTGGCTGATCACTTATGTCTATCATCAACTATGTGTCTGAAAACATCTGAGGATAAAGAATCCATTGAAAGCATTCCATATTATTTTGCAGTTGGCAGCCTCATGTACGCTATGATTTGTACAAGACTAGCTTTTGCTCATGCAGTGGGAGTTGTGAGAAGATTTATGATTAATTTGAGTAAGACACATTGGCACGTCATTCAATGGATTCTTCGCTATTTGAAAGGGACTTTTGATTATGTTTTATGTTTTGGAGGTAAGAACACTCGACTTTGTGGTTATGTTGATTCAGATATGGCTGGAGATTTGGATAAGAGGAGGTCTACTACTGGTTATGTTTTTACTTTTGTCGGGGCAGCGATAAGTTGGGTATCCCATTTACAACAAGTGGTTGCTCTCTCTTCAACCAAGGTTGAATACATTGCTCTAACTGAAGGAGATGAATAAATAAACAAAATAGAAATACTTAAATCAAATGCATAAGCAAAACACATAGAAATGATATAGAAGACAATGGTTGTTTGGGCGAACTATGGTGTAAGCAATCAATTTTTCCTTTGTTTTGTGATAGTAATAGTGCCATTCATTTGGCCAAAAATGTTGCTTTTCATAGTCAGACCAAGCATATAGAGTTGAGGTATCACTTCATTCGCCATGTTCCTGATGAAGGAAAATTGTAGCTAGAGAAAATTGACACTAAATTGAATCCGGAAGATGCATTGACAAAGGTTGTAACTCGAGAGAAGTTTGAGTTCTGTAGAGCTTCTCTCGGTCTTGTCCTGATGTGACAATAAGCCTATAATAGGGGATATCTCTGGGCATTCTTCTTTTCGGTATGACTTGTCTTCAAGTGGGAGATTATTGGCTACGTGTGAAGCCAAGTCTGGCGACTGGGGTTATTAGGTAACTATTGCCTATGTTTGGAAAATTGTAGTCTCCTCCTCCTATGCATGTCAACGCAAGTCTTGAAATTGGGAATCTTCCTAGAAGAATATGTAATGAAGCTTTATGTTATATACCGGTGAAGAGTGATGTATGTAATTGTACTGGTATGAATACAAAGAGCAATCCCTTTCTCATATTGGATGTAGCCATTTGGTGAACCACGTTAAAAAACTCTCTTTGTCTTCTATATCATTTTTGTGTGTTTTGTTTATGCATTTGATTTAAGTCTTTTTGTTTTAATTTTGTTATGTTCATTTCTTCATCTCAACAAATTGAATGCCCAAGACTTAACTATGACAAACTTTCCCACATATAATCCCTTGTACTATACTATAAAACTGCTTGATCATACTCAATGGCCTTAAACATATGTGAAACGTAACCTTTTCTGGAAATCCCCTTATTGTATCAATTTCCACTCCCTATTTTCCTAGTTCAATTTTTCTTATTTGTTAAACTCCATTTTAGTGGAAGAAATCCTCTTTGAAAAATAAAATAACAATTCAGATATGATATTCTGCTATGAAATCTATATCATTAGGTGGCTAAAACTCTAGGGTTTTACATTGTTCAGTAGTGGGTCGGTCTTTATTAGATTTTTGGCCCTTCCCTTCATCTCCAATACCTTGAGTAGCCTCCACAGTCTACAGTACTTTTAAAATCATTTCTCCACTATATCATATCTTTCTTCTTTATCGTACTTCTTTCATATATCCTCCATGCCTAAAACTACTTCCTTTGCAGTCATTTACCGACTCCAACATTTATTCTTTCCTCATTTCTTTGCTTAACTGCCTAGTCATTGATTCATCTAATCTCATGAACCAATTTTACGGTTTGGTGGTTCCCTTTTATTGGAGAAACATCGTTCTTCAAACGTGCACTCAACAAATCTAAATAAAAATAAAAATTTGATATTTCCTAGTGTTTTTTCAGATTATTTGTGTGTCTTGTGTTAAAATAAAAGCTTTTCATTTAAGTAAAGATAATTTGTTAAAAACTATAATTCTTAACTATAATATAGATAAATTATAATAATTCTTAACTAAAAAATAAAATTATGTTATATGTGCAGTAAATAAAATATTTCAGATTTGTAAAAAAATTATATATTAAGTATTGTAATTTTTTGTTATTTTGACAATGGTCAAGATGAAAGGATAGTGGGCAATTTTTAGATGTTTGTGTGTAGGTTGGAAGTTTTTAGTTGGACTTCAAGTCCCAATTTTACCCCACTTTAATGTAATAGAAAAAGGTGAAATGATAAGTATGTGGAAAACCTCAATAAATATCAAAACACATATGAATGAAAAGAGACCAATGTTCTTATAATTTATAATCTAGTTTAGGCCTAAGGCATATTCTATTTGAAATGAACAAAGCTGAATTTGAAAATCAACGACATAATGGTGGTGAAGGAGTGCAAGATGATGAGATCAATCTCATTCATTCATTACAACAGTCGGCAGTGGTCAATAATGGACAATAAATTTTGAGTTAGAAAAGTACATGGGGCACTACTTATTACATCAAGAGGCATTCTTATAGTCACAGACATGTGTAAAGAAAAACTCCTCAAGTAAAAATTGGCATGTAGGTGACAATTTTTTATCACAATAAGAAAGTAAGTAAAAAAGAAATAATCTAAATTTACTATTTCATATAAAAGTAAGTTTCTAAATGAACATATTAAAAACTAAAAAATATTCAAGATCATTTCAAAAATAATATTCTTGACATTTTATTTATATATATTTTTTAAATAATCTTATCTACTAAAAATAATATTTATTTATAAGGATGAGATGTTTAAAAATATGTAAAAATTAGACTCATAAAAGAAAGTTTCTAAAATTTAGAAAATTAACTATGAAAGAAATTTCCTAAATTTACTATTGAATATACAAAATTTATAAAAAGAATGAAAAACAATTGTTCTTTTTAATTTTTTTGAATTAATACCCTTTAAATTATAAAATTCAATAAAATAGAAATATCTTAAACTTACCATTACACATAAAAAATATTAGTATAATATATATATGCTAGTTTTACAACACTTCATCAAATATAAATAATATATTGATATATATAATTTATTTTTTTAAATGATATGTTATATTTTAATTAGTATTGAAAAATACAAAATCAATAATTAATTTTTATTATTTAATTATGCTGATTTTTATTATGTTATATATATGTTATTTAAGTTTTTACACTTGCCTTGAAAGCTTTTTTAATTTATTTTACATTAAATTTTAAGCAATAATTAAATATTTACTTAGATATAATGTTTGCTTTCAAAATAGCATTTTCTAATTTAAATATCTTAAATTATGATTACATTTATTATTAGATATTTTCTTTTATATTAGCAATCATTTAATATAAATATAATATAATATATAGTAAATATATAATATATTTTATATATAATACATATTAAGTTATATGTAATATAATTACACTTATCATTTTAAATATATTATATAATTTTAATTAAGTGCATCCAACCTCCACTATTTTAGATGCCGTTAATTAAAATTCAAAAGTATTAGCAAACAAAAATAATCTATTAATATTTATAATTTTTTTAAAATGATATGTTATATTTTAATTAGTATTAAAACAAAATAAATAATAAATACATAATTAATTCTCATTATTTAATTATATTAATTCTTATTATGCTATATATATGTTATTTAAGTTTTACATCTATTGAATGAAAGATTTTTTTATTTATTTTACATAGAATTTTAAGTAATAATTAAATATTTACTCAAACATAAAACTTGCTTTCAAATATAGCACTTTCTAATTTAAATATCTTAAATTATGGTTACATTTATTATTACATATTATGTGTGTAAAGATGTGGAAACAACAAATAAGTTAAACAACACATCAATGAAATATTATATCAAAGAATGTAATTTAAAACTAAACAAACTTCAAACCCAACAGATTCTTCAAAACTGTCACATTGTCCTCTATCTCTAAGGATTCATTTTAAGTTGTTTGCTCTCATATTGTGTAAGCAAAAGCTCAACAAAATGACAACTTAGAGAATGAGATGATATGAAAAATGCATTTTTATGCTAAATGATATGAGATAAAATGATGCTAAGATAATAAAACTAAGAACAGATTATGTAAGCTATTCTACCATGATTATTTAAGCTAAGATGATGAAAGCTAAGATGCTATGCTATGATTATGAAATCTAGGATATTAAAATGCTAAATGATTGATTATTCAACTATAATGCTCACGTTATGCAAACAGTTCTAAGATTTTCAAAGAGCCAAGAGGTCTTATTTATAGATTTTTGAAGGAAAAAACTTAGTTGGCAAAGATCAACGGTTGAGATTTAGTCTAGTAAGATGAACGGTGAGAGATGGAGAAGTTGGAGAGAAAGATGTAAGCTAAAGAAAAAGAAGGAAGATGTTTCCAACCCACAAAACCTTTCACTCAAAAATAGAGGAAACTTGCCATTTGTCAAGTTTAGTTATGAGTTAGTTTTGGTAGTTGAAGATAATTCAACAATTAAATAATAAAATTATTTAATTTCATGTAACATGTGAAGTTAGAAGCTGTGAAAAGTGGATAAAAAGTTTCTAATTAAATATTTAAAATATTTAATTATAAGTGAGATGGCTTTTTAGAAGATTTGGAGTGATTTTATGATTTGGAAAAAGAAGAATATTTACTTTATTCAAAATAAAGCAATGTGATAATTAAATTAAATAAATTGTGAAACTTATTTAATTAATTAAGAAAAAATAGAAAAGTGATAATAATTAAATAAATTTATTTATTTAATTAGAATAGAAGAATTAGAAAATGAACAATATAAATAAATTATTTAAATTCATTTATATGTAGATTGAATTAGAGATTTAATTACATAACTCAAGTATTTAATTAATTAGCAGACTTATTATAATGTGACCATTTTTAGGTGTATACATTTTGCCCCTCTTTGAAGTGATGTGTTTTATGCATTGCTTCAAAGAATTAAAAAGTTTGCCTTGATTGTGAATTTTGGAAAATTGATGCTTGTATGCCCCCTCGGGTGATGAATCAGATAAATATTTGAATTGTTAGGATTTTTTATTTTTTGGAAATTTTTGATGATTTTTGAATTTTTTTATTGATTTGTTGTCCAATTCTTCAGCTGATAAGATGATTTGATGGAATCCGATATTGAAAGATTGAGATGAAGGTGAATTTTTTTTTATTATGCTCCATGGATAAAACAATGCCATAAAATTACCCTCCACTCACCCTTAAATAGGTAAAAAGTAAATTTTAAAGATCATTTGTGCATTGTTACCTTAGTGAATTTGAAAAATTTGAGCTCTAGAGTGAGAAAAATGACACTTCCCATCCATGAGCACAGATTTGAGTAGATTCGACGACACTAGCGCCTGACACAATACCGAGCTCCGATACGTATTGCGTAAACCTCTTTGTGATTTGATTCGTCAAAAAATTGAATTTTTTCGGCATGTTTTTCCTTTATTTTCACATGTTTTCACCAGAATAACGCATATGATAGATTTTATAGTGCATCTGATGAGTTTCCTAGCGCATTTAATGCCATAGCGCATATGATGAAAGGCATAGCACATTTGATAAGAAGTATAACACATATAATAATATAGCGTATATGATGAAAAGCATAGCACATATGATGAAAAGTATAGCGCATCTTATTTTCTAACACATACAGTGAATTCTGTAGTGCATGTGATAAATCATTTAGTGCATTTACTTGAAGCTATGCCAGTTTGCATGATTTTTCTCCCCGACTGATGATTTTTTGATTGCTTGAGCATGTGATGTTTGGATGTTCAACTGATGATAACTAATAGGACTAATAGGATAACTGATAAATTTGTCCTCATGATGTATGAGAAAAAAACCAGTAAGATTTGATAAATTTGGTTTCTTGATTGATGAAAAACAAATAGTAAGATAGATAAATTTGTCCTCATGATTGATGAGAAATAAATAGTAAGATAAATGATAAATTTTCCCTCATGATGGATGAGAAACAAATAGTAAGATTGATAAATTTTCTTTCATGATAGATGAGAAACAAATAGTAAGATAACTGATAAATTTTCCCTCATGATGGGTGAGAAACAAATAGTAAGATAACTAATAAATTTTCCCTCATGATAGATGAGAAAAAAATAGTAAGATAGATAAATTTTTCCTCATGATTGATGAGAAACAAACAATAAGATAGATAAATTTGTCCTCATGATTGATTTGATTGATTTCTTTGGGTGATTTGATTGCTTTAAGCACAAACATTGATTTGATATGTTTTAAATGGATAGGAGAGATTAGTGATTCTTCAGTTACGGGAGCGATTCTCGAAGAACTAGAGCTTGATTCCATTGCTTGTTTAGGTAGACATAGATTGCATTGATGCCTGTGGGTTGACTTCATTGCTTGAGATGCCAGAGATGCGTCTCAATAGGGGTTTTTTGACTACACTCGCTGAAAGGTGGCTTAGGGATACAAACACCTTTCACCTAGCGATAGGAGAGATGACGATTACTCTTGAGGATGTCTATAGGATTCCACGGATTCTAGTGATGGGTGAGATTGTGACTTATGATACCAGAGAGTAGGGAGGCATTGATGCCTTGAGGAGAGTGTTTGCAGATGACCATATTGTTGGGTATGAGATTCCATGGGCCGAGATAGCTGAGACGTACGTGCCATTTCCTAGTGTACTAGCAGGATTCATTGGTGGCTTCTTATGTCCCGATCGTAGGTCGAAGGGACTCGTTGTTGGATGGGGACGAGTACTTGAGAGTATGGTTATGCAGGGTATATGATATGCCTGGGGATCATGCATGCTTGCTCATTTATATCATGAGCTACATTAGATTGTTTACTATAGAGGGAGGAGCATGGGCGTTGGATGTTCTCCGTTTCAGGTCTGGGCATGGGAACATATAGTAGTTACACCTCCTGTGGAAAATAGACAGTGTCCAGTTGGGTGACCATACATTTTTGCATATGTAGGTGTTGTTGTCCAGCCGAGGCTAGGAAAATTAGACTACTAGCAGCGAGTACTTAATGATCTAGATACAGTTACATGGCATTTGTACTTGGATTGTGAGCAGTGTCCAGAGGATGCCAGAGAGATGCCATATGTGTTTGTTTTGTGATACTTGATTGGCCACACCCCATATATTATCAAGAGATTTCTATTGAGTCAGGTGCTTAGACAGTATGGTCGGATACAAGGTATGCCCCAAGGTTCAGCCATTTACGCTCATTGTCAATAGGAGATTTCAATGTGGGGACCCCAACTTTCATTTGATGCAACTGCTACAAATTTTACTGCCTTGGGTGGACAAATGTGGGATTACAGGGCAGATATTCTTGATGGGGGGATGACAGCTGATTATGCACAGTATTTTACAACACATCCATTTCCATGAATTTCCAGTCTCAAGGAGCATTTTGTACCACTAGATGGGGGCAGAGCACAGAGACCTAGGCAGAGGCGGAGGAGAGAGGAGATGGAGGAGAGTGGGAGTGAGGATGAGAGTGATGATGATAGTGATGATGATGATGATGATGATGAAGGAGATGGAGGTGGTGGTGGTCGGGGTGCCCTAGTAGTGAGACAGATAGCACAGAGGAGACATTCAATTGTAGGCAGTGGGACCAACATAGTAGGTCCATCAAATCAGGGACAAATAGCCACCCTTCAGTCCACAATACATAGCTTATAGGGTTAGCTGGCACAAGCATAGGTGACCACCCTAACAGCAGAGAGAGATGCAGCCAGATAGGCTAGTGAGTAGGAAGTGGCTCTATCTGGGAGATTGTAGAGAGTGGTCGAGGGGACCTCTATGGGTGTGATGATGGCAAAGGTTACATGGGTTGGTAGAGAGGCAGAGTATTATTGTGGTCGATACCATGAGGTTGTTCCTACACAACAAAGAGTGAGCCATGTTAAGTCATGATCTGGTCAAAGCCATTCTCGTACTACCAGCAGGGGTGGGGAGATCTCGATACAAGTGTTGCAGGTGCAAGTACTTTAGGTGCAGGAGGTCTTGTGAGACCAGCGAGTCCTGGGGAGAGTACCTCATAGCTTTTATTGATGTACAATACCTTGATGATGATATACCATGATGATGTACCATTTTTTATGATACTGATGTATACACTTTCATGATCCTATTGATATTTCATGCCACATTATGATGTTGTATCTCTCTTTGTTTTGATATCCTTGTACATTTGACATTGATTTTTGATATTATAAGATGCAACAAATATTGTTGATCCATGCATGTGTCTATTTTATTCATGATGGATGTTCATGTATGCATTTATATTTCTATATTCTCTGTTGCTTATGATTATGCCATGATGACGTATGTTTATGGATAATGATCTTTGCAAATATATATAGTGCATGATGATATCTATGCATATGATATGTTAGTGATGATGATGTTTATGACCCATAATGATTATGATGTGATGACCTATGATGTATGCATTTATGATGGATGTATGTTTATATGATGGATGTCTATGATGTGATTATGTCATGTGAATGATGTTTTAATGCTATATGAGGTAAATGTAAATGATATGCAATGCGATGTGTGTTTTTATATTTTTTCGATGCTCCCATATATAATCTAATGCATGGATGTATGATGATGATGTGATGTGATAATGTTTTCTAAATTATTTGTAAATGGATGTAATGATGATTATGATGTAAAAAGGATAATGTGATGGAAAATGAGTATGTGTCTAAATGTATGGATGATATGAAAATGCAATCTAAATAAATGACGTGATATGAAAATGATAAATGATGATGAAAATGATAATGATAATGATAGTGAATGAAAATGAATGAAATGGATAATGAAAATGAATGAAATGAAAATGAAATGATAATGATAATGAAAATGAAAATGAATGAAATAATAATGAAAACGAATGAAATGATAATGAATGAAATGGATAATGAAAATGAATGAAATGATAATGATAATAAAAATGAACTGATAATGATAATGAAAATGAACTGATAATGATAATGAAAATGAATGAAATGGATAATGAAAATGAATGAAATGAAAATGAAAATGAACTAGTAATGATAATGAAAATGAACTGATAATGATAATGAAAAAGAATGAAATGAATATGAAAATGATAATGCAACTGAAATGGATGAATGATATGATAATGTAACTGAAATGGATGATGTTGTTTTTGGTAATGTCAAATGTACTCAATCCATTGTTAGAAATATATGTTGTCTTTGATGCTTTGCCAACATTGGAAAATCTATAATGCAGATGCAAAACTAATCATGAATGCAATCTATATTAACCATGCAAAATTGTCATTCTGAGAGCTATTTTATGCTTGTTTATCATCATTAAAATTTTGAAATGTTGGAAGTTAGTACAAGCATCAAAGGGGATATTTGCATTGATGATGACCAGAGTACCACTTTCATGATTTTTGAGATAGCAAGCTAATACAAGCATCTAGATATAATTGAACTGAGATGACCTGAGTATTGCTTGCATAAACATACAAGAATTAACCTTTTTCTTATGTAAATTATGAAATTTCATCAATGATACGTTGTAGAGCATGTCCCATGACAAATTTGCAAATTAATAATGATCAACTCACAGACAACAACCAAACAAAAATCATACTCCTTCCTTGCTTCTCTAGTTTAGGACATCATCGAGTTACTTCAGAGGTATGATAACAAAAATCCATAAAACAACAATTCAACCTTTGCTTAAATTATTTCAATCATTATTCAAATTAGATCATGCATTTTGATTTGAAAACCTAATGTTATGCTTTCTGATAAGTGTTTTGATCATGTATGATTGATTTCCAAATGTTGTCTTGTCATTGTGCTTTCATTTTGTTTTGTTTGTTGTGTTTGTTTGTATTGCCCATTGTCTGCTATGATAGCCCAAAAGTCAATTGCCCCCGTTGAGTCTGTATTGTGCTCCCAGTTAGACACAACCGATTATTATGGATATGTACAATGTTCACCAAACCATGGCGAAACATGATTGCCTCCATGATGCGCAAATGATGGATAGATATGATGTCACTAGGATGGTAATGTTGATATGATGGCGATGCCGATAGGATGAAGGACATGAACTAATAGATAGAAGAACAAACTTGCTCACAAATAGTGCCTGATTGCAAGGTTTTCACTATTTGTTTTTATTGCAATTTTTTAGATTTTATGATTTTTTTGTTGTTACCAAGATGCCCGTTTGCCAGGTTTTCATCAAGGCAATGATTTTTTTTTTTTCTCTTTTTCCCCTTTTTGTATTTTGATCCTTTTTAAAAAAATTGTGTCAAAAGGATGCCTATTTTCCAGGTTTTCACCCTGATAATGATTTTTTCTAGACTTTTTATGCTATTTTTGAATTTTTTCAGGACTTTTTCTATTGTTTTTGGATTTTCTTAGGACTTTTTATGTTGTTTTTGGATTTTTTCAGGACTTTTTATGTTGCGCTCTCCAAAGCTAGATGTAGAATTGATAAATGCCAGATCTGTAAATTTCTTTGATGATGCCCCACTCCTGTGTGGATGACCATGTTGGATGAAAGAACCCAATCGGAATGAGGAGTATGAGTGGTAAGTATGAATGACGATAGATGTGACAGATAAAAGAGGCTATGGCAGGATCCCTAATCTACACATTATGTGGGCCATTAGGCTTCTACCAAAATGGAGCTTGGGTAACCCATGGGTCAAAGTACGTGAAGGGGTCACCATCAAAGACATATTGAAAAACATCACCAATGGTCGTGTAATGATATGACGGGTAAGTGAAAATGGATGGATGGAATGACATAGGTGACATGGATGGAGACCATAGATTAGCAAGTTTTTTCTTTCTTTTTCTTCTTTGATAGATGCGCCCATTGATTTTTGAGGGAGAGACATATTTGGAGATCAACTTTTGCTTGCTTTTATTTCTGACTTTTATTTTTGATTTGTCCGATAGCTTTTTATGTTGGCTAGGGGACTCTGCTTGATCTTCTTTTGTTTTTGATTCGTCCAATAGATTTTTATGTTGTCCAAGGGACTTTTCTTGATCTTTCTTTCTTTGTAAGATTTCTTTTGATTCTGGATCTCCATTTGAAAAAGGCACTTTTACCTTTGATTCATGAGTTAGTTCCTTTATATTTTCTTTGAAATATACTTGTTGATCCATGTCTACAAGGTGGATGGATGTGGGCAAGATGGATGAAATGGGAGTGGTGATGCCATCGACGGAGTCTTTGAGATTGTCCTTTTCAGTACTGTTAACATCAAAGAGCTTGCACATCCTCAATGACTAGGCCAGATGGTTTAGTAGATTCGACAATAGGAGATCCATACCCTAGCCCAAGGTAGGTGGGGTGGAAGGATGGTGGTTGGATATCCTCAATGGGATCATGATCAAAGAGTGGGTTATCGTAGATGTCTTGATCAAATAGAGGGTTATCGGTGATATGAAAGGCCTGAGTGGGAGTAGATATGAAAGAGGCAGGTGTATCATCAGGATCACCGGAGGTTTCAATCCAAGCACGTTCATCTTTCTACCTTCCTTCTATTGCTATTTTGACATCATTGTTGGAAGTCTGACCATTCTTGATGACAATAGCAATGTCTTTTATTAGCTCAACTGATCCAATACGTATTCTCTGCATCCTAGATCATGGATTTGGACTTTGGGATTTGATGGTGCAGTAATTGAAGCAGATGCCTTAAAATATTTAGGATCAACACATGTTTGAGAAGGTGGTGCTTCATAGTGGCTAGGAATGTTGATTTCAACTTTAGGACTTAGACTCTGACCATACATGAAAGGATTAGGATCTCCTTGTATTGTGATTTCAACTCCATCGTGAGGAAATTTCAAGCATTGATGATATGTAGAGGATACTACTTGCATTTCATGTATCCAAGGTCTTCCAAGGAGGATATTATAGGTCAAGGGGAGATCAAGGACTTGGCAAACCATGTCCTTCACCATAGGGCCAACTCTGATTGGTAGCTTAACTGATCCTTTAGATGAACGTTATTTTGCATCATATGCCTTCATGGTAATCTTTTGACTAGAATCTATTACATCTTTTGGATATCCCAATGCATTGACAAGCTTTAAGGTGCAGATATTTAAACCAGCTCCATCTATTAGGACACGTTTGACCAGACATTTATGGATTAGGGCATCAATATGGAGTGGAGCATTATGCAAATGAGTAAGGGAAGTGTCATCATTTTTAGAAAATGATAGACAATGGGGTGCAATTACATGTACCACCATAGCTTGATATTTACAAATTTCCAAATTAGTTGGTACTGGTGGATTATTTTGTTTACCTTGGATGTGGATGACACTATTTTGATTATCAATAACATAAAATGTTAAGAATGGTAGTATCATGGACATTATTCATGTTTTTCCCTTGGCTGTTTGTTGAAGAGGATTCCCCTTTTTTTAAGTTGGTGTTTGTTGTAGATTCCTCAATGTCTATCACTTTGTTGTCAATCAAATCTTGGACCAAGTGTTTCAGCTACATGCAATTGTTTGTTTTATGTCCCTTGCATCTATGGTAGTCATAGTAATATGACTCATTCCACGATGGTGATTTGACTCGTGGCTCATAATCTCTTTGAGGTGGTAAAGTGATGATATTTTTATCTAGAAGCTCTTTGAAAGATGACTCAAGAGATTGGCCCAAAGGATTGAAACTCCGTTGATTTAAAAAAAAATGTGAGTTGGGTGTATTTTCATTTTGATTGTTGCCAAGATTATTGTTGAAGTTACCACGATTATTGCTATTATTTTGATTGGTCAAATTTCCTTGATTGGTGTTGGTTCCTTTATTGGTGTTGCTATTACCTTGATTGGTTGAATTTTATTGATTGGTGTTATTACATGGGGTACTTGATATATTGAAGATGGATGGTTTAGTTGTCACATTGTTCACATCTACCACACCATCATTGACAACATTCTTGTTTCTAGTCCAAAATCTTGATTTGTTATTGTTGTTGTTATGATTGGATGAGTTTGGACCATCTTTGTAAAGTTTTATCACTCCTCTCGTGACTAAGGCTCCTTCAATAGTGATTTCATTCATAATAAACTTCTCAAAATGTGGAGGAAAATGAAGGTTGAGCTTATAACTCATTTCTTGATTAAGACTGTCAATAAAGATATCCATATTTTCCTTTTCAGGAATTGGATGAGAATATTGTGCGAATAATCTTCTCCATCTTTGTATGAATGTGATGAAGGGTTCTCCAGTTTTTTTCTTTGCTTTTCATAAATCAAGCATGGTTATTTGATGTTGAATGTTAGAGGAGTATTGGGATATGAATTTGTTGATCAACTCCTCAAATTTCTTGATGGGTGGAGTGATTTTAGAAAGCCATTCTATGGATTGCCCACCCAAACTTCGTGGGAACAATCTCATCAGGTATGTGTCCTCATGTGCAAATTCAAGGCTCATGTTTCTAAATTCTCCCATGTGGTCAATAGGATCTATTTTCCCATTATATCTATCAAATTTCAGAATTTCATAATGTTTTGGAAATGGGATCATGTTGAGGTGTCTATCAAATGGGTATGGACAAATATCCTCCAAAGCATACTTCTTAGTTGTTCCCCTTGCATTTCCTTGATTTTCCCTTGTAGTGCTCTTATTTGTTGGGTAAGAGAACTAAGATCATTTAAGGAAGTTTTGTTCTTTTCAGGATCTTCTTTGATGTTCTTCGTATCATAGTCAGAGGGTAATTTGGTATCTTGGTTTGCTAATAAAAGAAAGTTTCTTTTTTTGTTTCGCTCTAAGATATTGTCCATGGCTATGTGAAAATGTGGATCTTGTTCAGCTTCTTTAAGCATTTCATCAGTTATTTCCTCATTGGAATTATTTCCATTTGGACAAAGCCTATGAAAAGGATTTTCTTCCCTATCACCCATGTTGCAAAGTGGGTTCTCTTTTTTGTCTTCTTCTCTTTGTTTTCAAGATCTTGTGAAAACAGGCATATGTGTGTATCAATTTTTTTACTAAACTTAGATCACAAATGGGTGTGCACTTTGTTGGATAATTGATGCCTTAGCAAGATAGGATGATGAATCCTATTGATATGACTAAGGAATTTCTAATTTTCAGATTTGTTTCCATGGATGAAGGATGATAGATCCTGTTATGGAAGTTAAACTGAAAATCAAAAATTGATTTGAAATTGATGCATTTTAAGATGTTTTGATCTTAGTTTGAAAAATGATGATTTTTGCAAAAATCCTAATGTTTCCAAGTTTTGCTCTATTATAGCAACTGATTTGGACGATTGGAGTATTGTATTGCCGGTTGTGGAATGTAAGAATGACGAATGGGTTGACTATGATTATGCCTTTGTGAAAGAGCTCTTCGTTGATAATAATCTTGTGAATATAAAGGATCTAAAGAAAAATCATCAGTAAATCCTCTATCAAAGTCATGATATCTATGGATGAAAGTTCGATAGTCAAGCAAGACCTTCCTACTTTGGTACAAAAAGCGTCTCCTTTTCAAAAGTTTCTTGTAGCTAAGTTGCTTCTTTGGTTTCTTGATTCTTTTACCAAGGGATTTCTTGACAAATGTTGTTGATTTCCAATCCCTTAACATAAATTTCACAGTTTGATTTGTCAAAATTCCTGTGTTTTCTAGATGATCTTATTTGAATTAATGTTTTGAAAACACAACAAGCATTTGTAAAACGGTTGTTTTTAAGTCCTAGAATCTAAACAATAAGTGTATGTTCTTTGAAATTGCCATGGGTATTTGAAAAAAACAAACACTTCAAGTAGACTCACTCTTAATGGTCAAAAAGGTCATTATAATCATCACAACCCACATTTTAAAATTGTGTTGAATCACACAACCATGTCACCCCCTAAAGGACACCCATATTTTTTCTTTTCCAAGCATGTACTTAAAGTTAGATTTCTCGATCCCTTGAACAAACGGTCCTTGGAAATTATATGGTGAGTATCTTGGGGGAAGATTCTTCCCTCCCCTTACACTGTGAGTATTATAATGTTTGGCTACTAACTCGGTCAGCTTCTACACTAAGGTTCGTAATAAGGGTTTCCGTTCGGTGCGACAAATGATAAACTCCCTCAGGAGACCTCCCAACCTTTAGAACAAAGGCTTTGGGGATGGTTATCTTGCACACTACCATCGAGTGGATTTTCATCAACAACTCACTTTTGATTATAGTGGGTTGGAATCCTTGGCTTTAGGCATTCCCACTTAGGTCGTTCCTCTTGGGTGAGTACTTTTTCCCATAAGAGTAGGCTTGCTAAAGGTTTTAACAAAGCATAAAGTGTATGAAATTAAAAGATGAGTTTGGCATTTTGATCACCCAATTAAGGGGAGAGAATAGGCCTATCATTTTCCAATCCCAAGAAATAATGTCCAGTTTTAAAGCCCAAATGATGATTTGCTATTCTACGTGAAGATATTGTTTCACAAAAGACATGATGTTCATTTTAACCAAGATAGAAATGTATGATGAATACCCTAGGATTGGTGTATTTTAATTCAGATGGCTACCCTAGGATTGGTTCATTTTAATCCAAAAACAACAACAAAAAACACTAGTCGCGGTCGCATCGGATCCAGACAACAAATTTTACAAATTACAAATACGCTAGAGCAGAGGTCATATGCGCTATAAAAATTATCAGATGCGCTACAAAATTTATCATATGTGCTATAGAATCTTCCATATGCATTAGGGAATCTATCATATGCGTTGGAGAATCTGTCATATGTGTTGAAACTATCTTTAAATGTGCTAGGTTAACTATCATATGTGCTAAAACTATCTTCAAATGCACTAGAATAGGTGTCGTATGCGCTAATCTGTGTCTTCAGTCATGACCTACCAAAAAACCTACAATAAAATATTAAAAACAGGGCAAGGCCCCACGGTGAGTGCCAAAAATGTGTGTTTAAATATGTGGAAACAAAAAATAAGTTAAACAACACACCAATGAAACATTATATCAAAGAATGTAATTTAAAACTAAACAAACTTCAAACCCAACATATTCTTCAAAACCGTCTCATTGTCCTCTATCTCCAAGGATTTGTTTAAATTTGTTTGCTCTCAGATTGTGTAAGAAAAAGCTCAACAAAATGACAACCTAGATGATATGCAAAATGCATTCTTATGCTAAATGATATGAGATAAAATGATGCTAAGATAATGAAACTAAGAACAGAGTATGCAAGCTATTCTACCATGATTATTTAAACTAGGATGATGGAGGCTAAGATGTTATGCTATGATTATGAAATCTAGGATATAAAAATGCTAAATGATTGATTATTCAACTATAATGCTCATGCTATGCAAATAGTTCCAAGATTTTCAAAGAGCCAAGAGGTCTTATTTATATATTTTTGAAGGAAAAAACTTAGTTGGCAAATATCAACAGTTGAGATTCAGTCTAGTAAGATGAATGGTAAGAGATGAAAAAGTTGGAGAGACAGATGGAAGCTAGAGAAAAAGAAGGAAGATGTTTCCAACCCACAAAACCTTTCACTCAAAAATAGAGGAAACTTGCCATTTGTCAAGTTTAGTTATGAGTTAGTTTTGGTAGTTGAAGATAATTCAACAATTCAACAATTAAATAATAAAATTATTTAATTTTATGTGACATGTGAATTTAGAAGCTTCCATAATATTTAATTATGTGTGAAAAGTGGATAAGAAGTTTCTAATTCAATATTTAAAATATTTAATTATAAGTGAGATGACTTTTTAGAAGATTTGGAATGATTTTATGATTTGGAAAAATAAGAATATTTAGAATGATTTTATGATTTGGAAAAAGAAGAATATTTACTTTATTCAAAATAAAACAATGTGATAATTAAATTAAATAAACTGTGAAACTTATTTAATTAATTAAGAAGAAATGAAAAAGTGATAATAATTAAATAAATTTATTTATTTAATTAGAATAGAAGAATTAGAAAATGAACAATGTAAATAAATTATTTAAATTCATCTATATGTAGATTGAATTAGAGATTTAATTAAATAACTTGTATTTAATTAATTACCAGACTTATTATAATGTGACTATTTTTAGGTGTATACACATATTTTATTTTATATTAGCAATAGTTTAATGTAAATATTATATATTTTATATATAAAACACATTACATTATATGTAATATAATTATACTTATTACTATAAATACATTTTATTATAATTATATTCTATGATACAAATTATTAAATACACATCTAAAATGATTAGAATTAATAAACCACACTTTATCAACTAATTATGTCATAAACACTATTATATGTTTAAATTAAATTATTATTGTATCTTATATTCTATAATAAAAAAAATATAACTAATAATTACATTATTTTATATTTAGTACAAATTAAATTAACATATGAATCTAATACAATCTATAATTAAATACAATATATATGTTATATCATACAAATTAAATCATATATAATATATTTATGTTTAATATTGTATATAATATTGTATATATACAAATTATACTAGTTATTTAAAACCTCTTACACCTCATGACCACACCCTACAATTTCTAGGTTTTTAGATTTATATTTTAGATTTCCCCTCTCTCTTAACATGACCTTGTTAGTAGTAGAGCATGATTATCTTTTTGATTCTAAGGTTTTATTTTTGTCATGTTTAGATCCATGCCCCCCCTCTATCTCTCCCTCTTTAAATCCCCATCTCTCCTCTCTCCTTCTTTCTATATTGCAAACATAACATGACCTTGTTAGTAGTAGAGCATGATTATCTTTTTTATTCTAAGGTTTTATTTTTGCCTTGCTTGGATCCTTGCCCCCCCTCTATCTCTCCCTCCTTCTATCTCCATCTCTCCTTCCCCCCTCTTTCTATATTCCAAACATAACATGACTATGTTAGTAGTAGAGCTTGATTATCTTTTTGATTTGAGGTTTTGTTTTAGTCATGTTTGGATCCTTGTACTTGGATGCATAGTTGATTTGAAGCTATCACTTTTCAATTTAGAGCTTTGTTGCATAAGCACCGTCATTTGTTAAATGACCTACCAATTGACCTCAATTACTATACAAATGTTTACAAAAATTAAACCAATTTTTTTCCTAATTTACCTTCCATACCTCTTCGACGTACCCATTGCACATCAAGGTGTGATTGCTAATTAGTAAAAAATAATAAAAAAATCATTTTGTTAATGTTATTTCTAACTGTCCATCCAAAAAATTCAAAATTATCATCATGCCAACATGAAAATACAAAAATAAAATATTATATATAAAGAATTGATATCTAAGATATATCTTATACTACAATTACAATTTCTTACCCTGGTTCAAAAACTGAATAGACAATTGATTCCAATCTATTTAATGAACGTCAATTTCAAACGGTTTGAGACATCAATCAAATAATTGACAGAAGAAAAATCAAATGCCAGAAAGTTCTCAGACGCAACGTTTTCAAGACTTCTGTCTAAGCATTTATGAAAATTATTCGGACAAATGGAGGAACGATATAGACAGAGTTGTTTTCCTGGCAGAATAATTCGACTGCAGTACGACACCCAAATAATGTACTTCTTCAATAAAAAATAAAAATTCGACTGCAGTACGACACTCAAATAGTGTACTACACAAGAAGTGTAATAGTTTTTAAATTTGGCTGTTCAATAGTTTTTAGATTAATGTTTACGATTATATTTTGTGGTGAGTGTTAGGAAGTGTGAATTCAAATATTGATCAAAATAACGATTATAGAACATTTAATATTTTAATTTTAAAATAATGAATTATTAAATATAATTTTAAATGTTAATTATAAAATTATGATATAATTATAATTAAAAGCATATAAAATTATTATTTTAAGTTGTAAAAATATGTTATTATAAGAATTAAAGTTCATTTAAAAATGAACTTTGTAAAAGATAGTTTCAATTAAATATGTGATATTTTCATCATTAACAACTTTTATTAGAATGGAGATCCTTTCTTACTTAATTAATCAAAAAACAATTTCTAGTAGAAACTAGAAGTCAATATCCATTTCAAACAAAATAAAAAAATTAACTTGAAAAATAAGAATTTATAATATACTAGGAATCACACCTTGGTGTGCAATGGGTACGGTTGATCATTTAAGAAATGATTTTGTTGATATATTATTATTAATATTTTTATTACTATTTTTATAATATTATATTATTACTATTAATTTAGTTTTTATTATATATATATTTTTTATTTTTATATATTTACTATTATATTATTATTATTTTATTAATTTATCAAGTTTGAATTATGTTACATTATTATTATATTAATAAATGATTGGATTAGGTATTATATATTGTTAATATTATATTATTATTGTTATATATTTCTATAATATAATAATATTATTATATTATTATTATTTTGTTACATATTTACTATTATAGTGTTATATTTTTATTAATATATTACTATTAATATTAATAATATATATATTTAAATTATTATATTATTCATAATATTGTATTATTACTTTGATATTACTACTATATTATTTTACTATTATAATATTCTATTATTCTTATTATTATTCTTATTATATGATTTTTTAAATATTATACTTAGTAAATTATATTTATCCTTAATATTATACTATTAATAAAATATGATTAATTGTAGTATTAAATTATTAAATTATTTTTTGATTATTATACTAATGTTATTATGTTATATTATATTAATTTTATTATATATTTATTATAATTATATTATGTATATTATATCATTATTATATTATATTATATTTTTATTATATTATACTATATTATAAGTACAGTCTTGACAATTAAACTAAATGCATTCCTATTTTCATGTCACAAGATCCTATCTAATTAGAAACTAAAATCAAGGAGATGAACAGATCAATGACTATGGACAAAAGATCAGTTGGCTATTCTCAAATAGGACACGCCTTCGATGTAATTATTAAACATTTGTCATTTATTTTGATTTGTAAGAAAGTAATAAATAATACTTGTATAGAATAAAATAAAATTTACAATAAGCGAATATAAATTCTTATGAATAATTTTATTAAAAAAATTAATTAATCAATTTAGAAAAATAAATGAATTATTGATTGATAAATATTATTTTTTAATTATTTAAACAATGCAATGAATAATAATCAATTATCACTTAAATATAATTAATAAAATATAATTTAAGCAAAAGTTCAATTAAAGTTGATATTACTTTTATTTAAAAAATGTTGTAGATCAATTATTATACATGTCTTTAAGAAAATCTAAGCAAAAATATTTAGAGCTATTATTCTCAAAGAACCTATTTTAATTTTAATTTTATGTACACTATTAGCTAAAGTTATTTATTTATTTAAGATTTATTCTAGAATTTAATTAAAACAATTAATAATCAATTTACACATTATTGATTGAAAAATATTATTTTTAATTATTTAGACAATACAATGAATAATAATTAGTTATCACTTATAATTAATAAAAAAGTAATTTAAGAAGAAGGTCAATTAAAATCAATATTATTATTTAAAAATGTTCAAGTACTACAATTATATTACATATCTTTTAAAAAATTATGTTTAATTTAGAAAAAATATTCTTAAAATATTTATTTTAATTTTAGTTTTATATACATCATTAATTTAAAATTATTTTATTTACTTAAGATTTATTTTATAATTTAAATGAAAATAAATAAATACAAACTTTTAATTAAAAAATTTAAAATCATATATATCAAAAATTGTAAAATAAATTTAAAATTTAAAAAAAAAACAAAGATAATATAAATTAAAGTATCATGCTATACATTTTAAAAAAATATTGAGACCTTATATTATATTCTTGACATTTTAGCCAAACCATGTAAGGAATGAATTTAAGAGTCATCTTGGCCAAAATAATCTTTTAATCTTATTATATGGTAACATTAAATATTCACAATTACTTAATATTTTTAAATTAATATAATCAATTTTAATAAAGATTTAATATATAAATTTTACTAAAAATAATATATTTTATTCATATGAATTTATAAATTTATTAAAATTAAGGTAAAATAATATATATACATTAGCAAAATGAATTATTTTTACTATTATGTCCATATTAAAAGATTTATTATAAAATACAAAATATAAAAAATACTACTATTTACTTTTTATTTTTTTGTTAATATATTTAACAAGTTTAAATAAAAAAAATGGGACCATAACTTATGGCTTATTATCATGGTGAATGATAAGATTGTGGGTAGGAACTCTATATAAATAATTTTAATTTTAAATTTAGAATAAAATAAAAGCGAAATGAATTTAAAATAAACAGTATTACTTAAGACAAGTGTTATTTTTTTGATGAATAAGCATCTATATTTATATTAATAAAAGATAAAAATACACATATTCACAAAAAAGGATGGATGGATAAGAGGAACACCTCGAGAGTCACATGGGAAGAGCCTAGAAAGTTATAAAGTCTTGGACCACGCCCAAAATGCATAAAACATTACAATAGCAATAAAAAAGAAAGCCACTAAGAGGCCATAGCAGTGCTAGTAGAAGGTGGTGGGTCCTTGTCATTCGGTTTTCCCCATACAACAATAGAGTCTAAAGTGATGTCAAGAGGAGCCCAACCATCATCATCCTTGTCATTATCTTTACAGTGCAGAGAAATCACTAGATCCAAACGTGAAAGCCATTTAGAAGTATCAATAGGCCAACCTGAACCGCCTCCAGGAGCACCACCAAAAGACCACCTAGAAGTGTCATTGCTACCCCCTAATGCTCCTCTAGAAGGCCACCCCAAGTGAGTCCGAGGAGGAGGAGAGGGCAACCACTTGTGAGGGTGTGAGCTATAATGGCAAGGGGCGAGCCTGAGAATCCATAATAGAGCCACTTCTCCTCTAACCCCATGAAGGCGACTGGCCTTAGGAGGAAGTGGGAGAGGGAGGCACATGAGCCATAGTGTGGGGGGCATTCCCCTAGTGGTCCTATAGCTCTTGAAAGTGAACAACTTCAAGTGAAAATTTATTGTTTTGCACTTGAATTTGCAAAAGAATGTTAGAAAAAATAATGGCTTTAGAATATAGAGAAACATGTTTATCAATCTGGCTGTGAGAAAAAATGTAGGATTTTCTATCTTTCCAAATACTGAAGAGGATTTCCACCTTGAAATTGTTTCAAATCTAGGTTTACTTATTGGGGAGCCTAGGAGATTCTCCCAACAACACCATATGCCAAGATAAAGGCTCCAACTAAAATGGTTGAAAGAAGTCATGAATCCAATTCCATAATTGTTGAGCTCTGGTGCAGAACCAAAAGAGGTGCTTAAAAGACTTGGCCTTCCCAAAAAAGGGAAACGAGGGTCTTGGATCCCCAAGTGAGAAAGTCGAGACCCCATTGGTAAGCATTAGAAAAGAAGACACCAAGAAAAGTGGGTGAGCTTGGGCTCAATAATGGCAAACCACATAGCATAAATTTTTTTGTGCCAAACAGACACTAGGGACTGGAGATGCCACCTCTAGTTCAAATTATTAATCATCAAAAAATGAGGCGAGAGCCATTGATAACCAAGCTGAGGCTTGTAGTTCTTGAAAGGGGTGTCTAAAATCCACTTCTAGTCTTTCCACCAAGGCTTACTAGAGCAGATGCTCACTTTATGAAGCATATAAGTCAGGATGGCATTCACCAAACCATTGAAAGTTTCGCAGTCATGGTTTTATAAGCCAAACTTGGCATGAAAGGCTTCCCATGTCATAATGCTCATAGTGGGTCTATGAAACAAATCTTGAGGGGTTTGAACACCCTTCTTGGGGAATCTGAGATCCTTAAGCCAAGGAAGCTTGGCCAGAGGTTGACCCATATTAGAAAAAAGAGGAGACCACCAAATATTCTACTGATTGAATGAGATCCCATCTCTAAATCTAGTCCTAGTCTAGCAAATCTAGGGCTTGACATCCTCCCAGGCTCGCCAAATACTTTTGGAAACAAAAGTACCCATAATATGAATGGGCTCCTTCATAATGAGAAGGGTCTACAAACCAATTCCCTTCTAGTAAGGTCTATGAGCGGGATAACCCACTACAATACAATAAATGAGGAGAATTTTTTAGGCCTCATTACTAGTAAGAGCATGAATTTAATCCATTTGACACAAATAGAAATCCCTTGTTGCTAAGTGGAGAGAAGGCCAAGCCCACCACAATCTGTGGGGAGGCAAAAAAATCCCAAGAAACATGATGAAAGCCTCTATGAGTCTTAGAGGAGGCCCAAAGAAAATCTCTAATAAATTTTTTCAGCTTCGCATAAGAGGCCCAAAGAAAATCTCTAAGAAATTTTTCCAGCTTTGTATAAGAGGCCTTGGAAGGGGCCCAACATGAGGATTAGTACACATGGGTTACTGCCAAGATTTTAGAGCACACCTAGAATTTACCAACTAGAGAGAGTGGCTTGGTAACCCAGAACACCAACTTTAGCTCAATTCGAGAGAGAACTTCTTGCCAAAGATTAGTGGAGGAGGCTTGAAAATTGAAAGGGATGCCAAGAAATCTAAAGATTTCTTTGGAGCAATCCACTTCCACCCAAACTGTTGAATCCAAAGCAGACTGGTAAGGATAGATTGTCTATAACACAAAGTTTTGTGCCACTGGATGGCAGAACCAAAGGCCAAACAAAAGGTCTTGAGACATTGAAGAGCAACTTTGACATTATTTTCTTCTTCCAACAAGGTAAGGAAGGTGAACCAAATATTTTTTGGGGAAAGATGCTCTCTTACACTTCTAGGGTTTCACACCTAAAAGGAATAAGATATTCCATAAAAACTTGGGGGTTCACTCAAGACTAATGCAAATATGATTAGAATATGTCTAAATAGAATGCCCTAGATGCAAAGAATCGATAAAAGGGGTTCACCACCAAGTGTAAACTTGGAACATACAAAGTGTTTGAGAACACATTATGATATGCAAGAATATACTAAATGACCTAGAAATGATTATGAAACAAAACATAAAACTGTGAAATAGAAGGTGTGCACCTGGAAATGTGTTGCAGATTGAAAGGGAGACTGAAAATGCTGCTGATTCTAGAATTTTAGCCTATTGGGACACTTATGCCATTCTGGGCGACCTAGTCCTAGATTTGGAAAACTGTACCAGAGCCCGTTTTAGCCAAATGGGTATCCAAATCTATAGAAAACTCTGAAAAACATGTGCAGTGGGACTAATTCACCACTAATGGCAACTTAGTCTTCTTTGACTTTTCTAAAAAACTCAAAAGTGGAAATGGAAGCTCTCGGTCTACACTTTCTGCTCCTCTAGGTATTTGAATCCAAAACCCCAATTTCTAGTACTGTAAGTGACTTTTTGTGGATATTTTGGCTTTGCAAACAAGGATATGTCTTCAACAATTTTGTAACCTATTCTTCAATGATCTCCAAGCCTTCAAGATACCTAAATCTGCAAACACACAAGGAAAGAGAGAGAAATGTTGAATGTTAGGGCATGGGGGTTTGCCTTGGTCAAACCCCTTTTTAGGTAATTAAACCAAAATGAAGAAATATTGTAATGACACATGAAATAGTGGAGTTAGAAACTTTCCATGATGATAGATCTTGAATTTCTGTAGCAATAGATGAAGAATCTACCCTTGAATGCTTCTTGATGACTTAGATGCCCAAAACCCTAGCTTGCTTGAGAAGAATGATGAATGAGTGATGAGTGAATAAAGAGAGAAGAGAAGAGAGGATGGTAGAAAAAATAAGGTGAAGGTCAAGTTCAAGGTCCCAAAATGAGTGGAAAACCTTATATTTATACACAATTATGCTCCAATTCTCAAAAATACCTCATCACAGGCCGACCTTAGGTCTTAGAGAATAAAAACCCACTAGAATTTTTAACTTGTTTTGATTTTTGAGCCAAATGGGACTAATTCACTCCCAAGTGGAGAATTGGTACCACTTAGAATTTTTAAGTGGGTGTCGAGAATTAAGATATATTAAATGATGTTTATCGGGTTTATTCTAAAAAAGACACTTAAATAAGGCCTGTAAGGGTAAATTGGGGCCATTTAAGGCATAAAAAAGGTGTAGTTATTGATGAAAAGCCTAGAAAAGTGTGAGAGTTTGTTACAAATCCTTACAACACTTTGAAATAAGGCTTGGTAAGTGATAAAAAGAGGTTATTTAAGTGAAATACATTAGAAAGGTCCTAGAAAAGTGTGAGTGTGTTACAACACTTCACAACACCTTTATAAGACATCATAAGGTTTTTATTGGTTTGCAAGGGTCCAAGACCTAATGTGAATGTGTTGACCACATTAAAACATTAAATCTAGGCAAAACTAGGCCAAAATCCATAAGAAAGACTCAAATGAGCATAAATTTGTCCAAGGATACATTTTTTTGTGACACAAAAGGAATCATCAGAAAAGTGGCTATTGACAAGCCGAGACAACAAGAACTAGGAAAATAAATTCACTAGATAAGCCCCAAGAAATAGAATGAGCAAGAAGGTAGCCAAAACCCTCAACAACTAGCACATAAAGCAAGGGGGCAAGCAGACAACCTTAATGGATGGAACAAAATAGACCAAAAGATGGGGGTTGGTGGCCATTAATGGTGATGCAAGCTGAAGCTTCAAAGAACAACATTTTAATAGATTGAATGAAATTATGGCCAAATCCCAATATAGAAAGCACAGCCAAAATGAAAGGCCACTCAATGCGAGATCATTAGCTTTAGAAGAATTAATTTTTAGAAAAATTGCCTTTTGATTAGAGCATCTCACCCATTCCATACCTTCCCAGATAATAATCATGTTGTCTAGTATGAACCTAGATTTAAATAAACCATTCTATTTAGGGCACACAATCTAAGGCAAGAGATGACATATTTTTAAAGCAAGAGATTTAGTAATTACTTTGTAGGAAATATTGAGGAGCGTGATGGGCCACCAGTGCCACAAGTTGTAAATATCCTTGGGATCACCAGACTTCTACCTGTATGAATTTAATATTGCCTTTGTTGATGAGATTACCTAGGGAATTAGAATGGAAAGCTTCAAGATTATAGACTTTATGCAAATCACTTCCCACACATTCCCAAAGGGATTTGTAAAACTCGCATGGGAACCCATCAATTCTCAGAGATTTTTCATTAGCCATTGTGCTCATAGCTTCTTTGAGGTCTTCAATCATGAGTAATTTCTCACAAAAGGATTTTCGAGTTGTAGAAAGCCTGGTTGGCACAACAACAAGGCAGTCTTGGAGCACATCATTTCACTCTGGGGTGTATTCTTGGGTTGTGAACACTTGCTTGAATAGTGCCTAAAAAATGCCTGGAGAATGTTAGGCAGATCAAAGAGCTCATTATTTCCATCTTTTATATGCTTGATTCCATGAAGAGTGTCTAGAACAAAGAGACAAAAAGAACTCCTTTGAAGCACAGTCCCCAATCTTGAGCTAGTATAACCTGTCTTTGATTTGTGCCTCTCTAGCCACATAATTATCAGCCACTTTCTTTTGATGTCTCAACTCTGCAACCCTAACTTTCAGAGAAGGGGAAAAGTAGGTAGTTGCTAAAGTCTCAATGGCTTTACGAAGATCAAACATGATCACCTCACAAGACCATTTGCAAAATATATCCAACTAGTGCCCATAGATGCGAAGAAACCTTGTGGTACGGGTGATGGCATCATTCCACCAATTGATCTGGCTAGTTGAGTGGATAGGTCTACATTGAAGATTCTAGATGGTTCTGATGTGGGCTAGTATGGGTTGGTGAGACAACAAAGAGGTGTTAAAAATAATTGGGTCCTATTGGCATGAGGCTACCCCACTTTCCATTCAATACATAAATGAATGGGAAAATGATCTGATAGCATGACGTCCACTAATAGTCTAGCCAAAAGTGGGGAGGAGCTGACAAAAGAAAAGAAAGATTATGTAGAGATCATGGCATGATCAAGAAACTTAAAGAATCTATCAGACCCAACTCAAAAATTACACCATGTGTTTCAAAGAGAATGAGAATGGCAATGACCAATATTGGGGTCGAAAAGACCCAATTTATTACGCATGTAAAACCACACCTCTTTTTTTTTCCAACTACCCATCTTTGTCGTACACCATCTCAACCATACTAAATTCTCCACAAAGGAGCTAGGTGGCCATAGGAAATGAGTCAGCAATCCATCACCAAAGAAGATATCTTTCAACATCATTCAAGGCATAACCATTAATAATCACAAAGGAATGATTATCAATGTTTAGAAGAACCTAGATGAGCCAATCTGTGGGGTTAGACCCATGATCAACCACAAAAGTGTTCCACCATGGAGAATGGAGATAAAAGGGTGAAAAAACCACCATACCTAGGCTCATGATCATAATAAAACATTTTACTGGCTGTCCAAATAGTTCGGCAAGCTGAAGCAAGCAAAAACCCAACAAATTTAACTTCTTGGAGACACAAAACATCAATACTAGCACATTTTTAAAGAGTGTCAGGCTAAAAAATACTTCCTAGAAAGGTCAGTTAGACCTCGAACATTCTAGGAGAGAAAATTCATGTTAAGGACTTAATCATGTCGATGAAGTCTGAATTTTCCAAAGAGGAAATGTGGGTATGTGTAGGATCATCATGGAAAAAACAGGCCCTTAAGTGGCGATGAAAATTCAGAAAAATCAGAGTTAGGCAACTTGAAGTAAAAATTTGAATAAGTTATCTATATTATTTCAAAAATATGTAAGAATAGAATTTGTAGCAAATTGAATGAGGTTTCTAAACTACTAGGTTTATTTTTATTTTTTAAATCTATTTGGTGAAAATTTGAAATTTCAATGCAATAGTACTTAAATTTCAGGGAAAAAATAAGAACTAGGTGTCTGTCTAACCACCCTAACCACAATAAAATGATAATATTTTTTAATAAGATTTTAGATATAAGTAAAGGACTCATGTCCCAATGTGATGCATATTTTTTTGAATTTTTTTTTCAAGTAAATAATTAATTATTATTTTTTTATTACAAATTTTAAAAAATATAAAAACTCCTATGTCTGACCAACTTAGCTTGGTCAAAACTTTATGAAATTCATTTTTTTTAATCTTATAGTATGCGAAGCATAGAATGCGACACATGTTTCAGATTCAAAAAATGTGATACCGTTTGAAAGCTATAGATGTTTTTCAATCAACCTATCAATCAAGACTTTAGTCATAATTCAAATAGAAAATGAATAATAATTATTTATTAAATTCAAAGAAAAGCATAATTTATATTGGTGGAAAGCTGAGAATCTCCTTTAAAAACCCTTTGTGTTTCATTAATTTTGGGTAAAAAAAAAGTCGTAAGCCACATGGGCCATCATATCACTAACATATCGCCACTTTTTGGCCCATCATGATCCTACACATACCCAGGTGATTCTACAAAAATTATGGTGGTATTGTCCCAATCTAAATTGGGGGAGATGAATGTCTCATTTTTTATTGTACAAATTCTCCTTCTTCAAGAGGTTGAGAAGGACTGCATGATCTTCTGTGAGCTCCCAACATGGGAGGAGACACACAGCTGGCTGGGATGCCATAATAGAGGTAGGCTAAGGAGTGGTGGAGGGTTGCAACCGAGCTGGCGTATTTCTAGAAGGAGCTTGGGTCTCTTTCCCCTTCATTGAAGGGTTTGAATTCTTCTAAACTAGAGTACTATGTGTGTACGTTTATGTGACAGTCCAACATCCCACAAATTTTTGAGATTCAAAAGTACATCTTCTACATGAATTGTTTGTGATACATTTTGTAATTCCTGAATGAAATAATAATGGCTATTCTTGCCTATTTGATAGAAGAAAAATCTGTTCATTTCCATTCTATGCAACATATTTTCTCTCTCTCAAGCAAGTGAAACTCCAACTCTTTGGGTAAAGGAGACTTTTTCAAAATATACTCAGATACTAAAGCATTCTCACAACAAGCTCTTAAGCTCTCACAATCTACTTGTGTTGGAAACAATCCAAGCTTCCTCAACCAACTCTCATTGAAAAAATCCATTGTGAATCTCAAGAGAGGAAGGTCAATTTTGTTGGTAACACTCTATTTTTATTAGTTTATTATTCTACATTAGTAGAATGGAAATATTTGAATCTTGATATATCATTTATCATTTATCAAAATCTATAGAATCTCATGGTGGTTTTCCCTATAGGCCAAGGTTGACAGCATATCTTTGTTTTATCTTGTATCTCTACTTTTAGATTCCTAATATCGCTAGGATTTAAGAGTAATAATTTATCATTATATTTTTTTCAAATCCATCTAGTTGTTTGTGGAGGTTAAAAGACCAAAATAGGGGTTTGAATGAGCCAACCCCTAAAAAACCCCAATTTTTTTTGTTTTTCTTTGTGTGCAAGTCAGAAAATTCAAGAAAATGGTGATGTACATTCTCTAGGATTTTTTGGCTAACTGTGTTGGGACAAAAACACAATGTGCTATAGTCCACATTGCCTACTAGTGTTCAAGGCTGGGAGCTTCCTCATCCAGTGCAAGGTTCCGCTTTGTCCTTACTTTCATTTTTTTGTGATATTTAAGTTCTCATTTATTTATAATTTAACACTTTATATTTCTTATTTCTAGTTGTTGAGTTATGAAGTCATTTCTTTGATGCAAATCAATTTTTTTTATACATTCTAGTCATCATGTGTTAGAATAGGTAAATTCATATCATTTGAGGTGATTGAATTTTTTTATTTAAAGTTAATTTTCTTTAAGTATCAAAATTCTTCTCTTACATTTTGGTGAACCTGACGCTTTGTAACATTTCTTAGTTGGTTTGGTTCATTTATACTGAAGTGATTCACTTATTTATTACTTCTTGTTCGGTGAATGTTTGCTATCCAACAACATCGAATATCTTTCTCCAAACTTTTAGTGCTTTTGATAATAATTTTCTTTAATGAATATTTTGACATGATAGATGATGTTTTTAATTACTTCTTAGAATTACCATATTCTCTCCAACCATCTAGTTCTTCAAATGCTTCTTTTGTAATTCTTTATAAAAGGGATAAGGAATATGTTAATGTAATTGGTGTCTCTAGTGTTCCTAAAAAATCTAAGAGACCAATAATCTATACTGAAGGAGAAAATCCATGACCAAAGAATGTAATAAACATTTGTGTTGACCCTTCTATGATATGTACGCCCAATGAGTTATTACTTAAAAATTTCTCAATCTGTCACTTCTAAAGTGTGTGTGACTACTATTTATAAATGAGCATCCCACACTTATAATACCTAAAGAAATAAGAAGAATGTTGATATTCCAATTTCTCTTCCAACTTCTGAACCTATACTTCCTCAAGCACCTAAACTGAATTCAAGATCTTGTAGTGAAAATGACCTTATCAAACAAATTTTTGTTACTCCTACTAAGATCTTTGTCTAGGACTTGCCTCAAACTTCTCTATTTTATCATGGAACGCTTCAGGAAGCCTTGTAGAAAATTATTTTTCCTTCTTTGTTAGAATGAAATATGTGAATGCAATAATATAATATATTCATTTTGATACATTGAATATTACATTCTATCTGCATGAACTTCCTTTTGAAGAAGTGAAAAATAAAGTTGATCCCTTAATGATAATAATCTTATTAAAGAATATAAGTATTAGACATACTCTTGTTGATACCGATTTGGCATTCAGTGTTTGTAGGGCTGATTTTCTACCTAAGCTCAATATAGATACTATTTCTCTAGTAATTACATCTTTATCTATTGATGGGTTTGATAATGTTGGTAGAAAAGCTCTAGGTACAATAATACTACCTTCGCAGCTAGGACCCATTACCATACCCACCCTGGTTATATAATTCTAGGTTTTTTATCATATTATGTGCTTCTAGGGAGATTATTTATTCATGCTATTGGAGTAGTTTTGTCTACCTTACATTAGCCTATTGAATTTGCTAGTGATAATCAAGAAATTATAGTCAAGGTGGATCCTGATGTTGTTCACTAGTGTCAAATGGCTAAGGTGAGTCGTTCTTTGAATCCTCATACTCTTAAAAATTTAATTCCTTCATTATCTCCTAATGATATAATATCATACTTTGATACTTCTTTCAAGGATGATTTTACAACTCTTATTCCTCTTAGGGATGATGTTCTTTTTAAAGAGAAATTTTCAAGTCCTACAAAAAATACATGTCCTACTCATGATTAGGGATCCTTAGACTTTACACCTCCTTCATTGGATAACATAAGGTCAATCCTTCTCAGTTTGACATCCCAAAAAAACCATTCACACTCACTATTAGAGATGATTATTGTTCTATATAACAAGATAATGTGAATGATAATTATAACTATACATATCATGTTGACTATATTGTTAATGTTGATCCTTGTCCTTTTGAGCAGTTGAAATCTTATTATGGTTTAGGATTTAATATTCTTTCAAAAACTTTTCATAAAGAAAAGGTTGTGGATGTAATGAACAAGGTATCAAAGTTCCATTAGAGCCTAACCCACATGGCTCTAATTCGAGACTTGGATATCGCCCTTCAACATCTAAATCAGAACCATGATTAAATGTAAATATAATTTCTATAGATTAAAATTCACTTAATACTATTTATCTTGAGCTTATTTATGATAATGTATAGGGCTGATGCAAGAAGTTGGGTCCACAAAAAACTCAAAAAGTGGAAGTGTTTTTGCTGTTTTTCAGAATTTGTCACATTTGGACTGAAAATTTGATGCACTTACACAATGAATTTTAAAAAATTCATTAATATAAAATTTTGAATTTTGAATCTAGTTTCTAAATATGTAAATTATTCAAATACCCAGATTTTAGAAATTAAATTTTGATAGGGATCTACAAAAACCACTTTTTAAAAGTCCCTGTTTTTTTACCATACTATGCATGTGTACGGACACCACTTTTTGACCCAAATAAAAATATTTTGATAATTCCTTTTGGGGAATGAGAGATAACAACATGAAGATTGATGAGGAAAATTTTTTGTAATTTTTTGTTGAATTATTTTTTTTTATTGAATTTTTATTGGCCTTAATTGTTGTTTTTAAAAATCAACGTGTATAGACATCATAATTTGACCTAAAATAAACATTTTTTGAAACTTTTTTTTTTCATTGTGTAGAGAATTGTTTGAGGATTGATGCCATATAATATTTTTTACAAGAAACTTAACCAAAAAAAGGTTATTAAAAAAAAAAAAAGCCTGATATTTCAAGTTTAAGGACTAGTTTGCTTTGAAATTAATTAAAAATAGTGAAAGTAATCCAATCTTAATACAAATTATATATTTGGAAACTAGGTATTGTGTTTTGTAATGGGTTTTAATTTTATAGATTGATTCAGAAAAAAAAGTCCATTAGCCATATTGGCAAAGTTGAACATTCTTCTTCAATCTGCCTTAGTTTTTTAGTTGCAGGTCAAAGGCTAAGGCTTAGATTGCCAAGCCTTTCCCGAGCCTAAAACCAAGGCTACATGTGGGTTGGGAATCCAATTTTTAAATAACACACACATGTTACGTAAATGCGTACACGTTATTTAAATGAAATGCGTACACGTTTCATAACGCGTACGGGTTTTATTTTTACCCATTGGGTAAAGGTAATGCGTACGCATTATGAAACACATATGAGTTCTATTTTCAAAATGTGTATGTGTTTCATAACGCACACGCATTTCTAATATGACCATTTTTCCCCGATTTAAAAATTTCTGATACATGTTTTCCTGCAACATTCTTTTTCTACAGTACAGTCCGAAAGTGCCATTTTCTGCATTTTTTATTGCAAATTTGTCTTGTGTAGAGAATATTCTATTGCAAATTATTGGAAGAGACAAGTGCAAGTTGAATTTTCTGAAGTGGAATCAAGTACAAGAATAATTTACAAGAAGATTTTAAAAAAGAGAGCTTTTGGATGTATTCATGATGTTTTTGTACTTCAAAGTTTATAGAAGAAAGGATCTTCATAGTACATAGTTTTATTTGAATATTTGAAGGAGATGAAAATTTGAAAATTGGTTACAAGTAAATCATTTATTTTTTCATCAAAGAGGGTTTGGTAGCCATGGGATCAAAGCAAAGACTAAGAAAAAAGTGTAGAAAGTCAATGACACCCGAAGAAATTCAAGCAAATAAAGATATGGAGGAAAAAATACAAAGGGATAGAAGAGAAAGGATTCGTCAAATGAAAAATTTGGAAGCATCTAGCTCCATGAATGTTGAAGAGGAAGCCATGAATGATGAATTGAATGTAGATGATGCAAATGTGGAGATGGTGAATATGGAAGAAAATGCAATTATGGAGACAAACTCAACTATGCCTTCAAATTCAACTTTGAATGATATGGAAATAGTACCTATGCAAACAACTTCGGGTATGTCTTCAAATCCACCTCTCAATGATATGGAAAATGCACCTATTCAAACAATCTCTCTAGGTATTTTTTCAAACCCAAGTCTTGATAATATTGATTTTGCTTGTTTATATGAAGCTAGATACACCATTGATGATATCAATAATTCTAGGGTTGAAAGAATGCAAAAAAAACAAAAATGATGAAAATATATCTTATGAGAATGTAAATGATAAACAAATCCCTCATATTGATGAAAATGAGAATGAAATCCCTTTTACATTTGAAAATGAAAATGGAACCCCTTGTGTGAATGAAAATGAAACCCCTTGTATGGCTGAAAGTGAAAATGTTTTTTTTACAATTGAAAAAGATGTGCTAGATAACCTTCGTGGTAAAGTTTCTTGGAGACAAATTAGAACTTATGGAAATAAAATATATAAAATATTTTTTTATAGAAAGAAATTAGGATTCCAATGTCAACTCATGGTGCAATTGATGAGAATGTGGAAAATGAGAAAAGTGATGAAAAAATTAGGTATTTTTGTAAAACCAAAAAAGAAAGATGATTCAGTAGAACAAGACATATCTAGTGTTGCTAATGCTATTGATTTTATAGGTAATAAAAGTTTATCTAAAGATAAAAATACGGCTCCTTGTGCAATAACAACTGCTTTAGTTGATAAAGCAACTTCAAATAAAAGAAAGTTAACTAAGATTAGTAAATGTATAAAAGTAAATCCTAAAACTTTGATAAGAGCTGCTAAAAGAAGATAAAGTATTGAAAAGGATCCAATTAATCAATGCTAGAGTTTTAGTGGTAGACTCCCAAGATCAAACATGAAATTAACTAATGAAATTAAATCTTTAATCGATAAATTTTGGCATGATAATACAAGAGTATCACATAACATTAGAGATGTCTTAAAATTAAGGGTGGGTTCCAAAATTCATGTACCTCATTCAAAGCATCTCTTAGATATGACTCAAACTGAATTATATTAATTTTTTTAGATGCTTCAATCTTACCATTGAATATTAACATAAGTCAAAGATCATTGGAAAAGTGTAAACCTTGGTAGATGTTAGAATTAATAAGCAATGAATCTCTTGTTGTTGTAAGAATCATGTACAATTTCGTTATTATTATGATAGTTTTCAATATATATGATGCACTTTGCATGTTAACCAAATTATGCAGGATATTTGTGGAATTAATATGCCACCTGAAAGAATCAAAGATTTTATAGCAGGTTTGTTTTGTGAACCCTCTAATGGAAACTTATTTTATTTAAAATCATGTATTTCTAGAGAATGTGATAGATGTGCTAACTTTTCATTATTAGGAGAATGTATGCATGAAATTAGTTTAGATGAATTTGGACAACAATTAGTGGATGTAAAAAAAATTAAAAATGTTGAGTATTCTTTAAAAGATGGAAAAATTGGAAAATGTTGTGAGCTAATTATGGAAAAATTTAGTGTGCATGCATTTATTAAAGAATTTAAAGATAAGATTGTACCTAAATATGTTCAACACTCTCAGTATGCTCATTGGCTTGATAATCAAATTTTTTTATGTAAAAACACATTCCCAATTGGAACTATATTGTCAGTTGTTGATTTTGCTGAAAATTATACTCTTGCTCCACAAGAAGAAATTCAATCGTAGTATTATAATTCAGTGCAAGTAGCTATTTTTGTTCATATTGTTTATAGACATGTAGATGATAGTAGAGAAGATAATAGATTTTTTTTGAGAGAGTACCATTTTTATGTAAGTGATAATCGATTACATTCATCTGAGTTTGTTCAGTATTGTTTTGATATATTTTACAAAAAATTAAAAGAAAGAGGAATTCAAATGCTAGAACATCTCATATGGTTAGATAATTGCACGGGTCAATTCAAAAATGCTAGGATGTTTTATTGGTTATGTAGAGTTCATAAGGAAAATAATATCAAGCACATATGGAGTTTTTTTGAAGTCGGTCATGGTAAGGGAGAACACGATGGAGCAAGTGCATGTGTGAAAAGAGCTCTTGCTAGAGAGCAACTAAAATTTGAGGATGTTACAAAATTTAGAGATGCACGTGCAATTGTAGATTGGTGCAATACTAAATTATCTACAAGAACAAGTGAGAGCTCAATAAATCACTGCTTCTTTTAGTTAGTTGAAGAAAATGATATTTGTTCTTGACAAGATTGTGAAACAATTAATGGATCTGCAAAATGGCATTTGTTTAAGAGTTCAAATGCAAACACATGGACAATATGGACAAGGGAGTTGGCATGATTTTTTCAATTTTGTATTGCAAGTGATTGGGAGGCTTGTGAAAATATGGAATGGGTCAAACTATGGCAACAAAGAGCCTTAACACCTACATCGACAAATGTTCAACATGGAACAACAATTGAAGATAATCAAGCATTCGCATCGGATGATTATGATCATGTTTCTGATCTTGTACAAGAAGGTACATTATTTATTGAGTTGAATTTTATATGTATGCATGTTTATATGTGAATTAAATATAAATCACTCTTTATTGAATTTTTTATCTATTTTTGTAGGACATGTGTATGCTATTGTTGCACCTGAGGGGAATGAAGAGGATACAGAGTACTGGTTGGCTAGATGTGTTGAGAGAAAACATAAGTTGGTACATCCTAGAGTGGATGATAATAACTTTGAGTATCCAACTGGTTCAGTGGTTGTTGTTGGCACTTGGCTTCAAAAATATTTGATAAGAAAGAATAGCTTGCCTGCATTTGAAGATTATGAAAGACACAAGAATATTATACATTATTCACATTTGATTTTGGCAACCAATATAAAACTAGTTAGATATCAAGGGAGGCTTGGTAATAAATTTTTATGGACACTTTCAATGGATGATCATGAGACAATCATAGATGCATTACAAAAAAGAGAGGATGCAGATGGTACAATGGAATAAATAAATATTGGTAAGTATATCTAGTTGTACATATATATTTAATTGATATATATTTGTCTTTAAAGTCATTTCCTAATTAAAGTTTGATATCATTTTTTGTTTCAGGTCTCCCTTGAAACTAGATTCTTTACAAAAAAGAGAGGAGATGCACTCTTATTACAATGGAATTCAAATCTAGAGACAAGTAACTATATAGTTGTAGATACATTTAGTTGAGAGTATATATATAAAACTAAATTTAATTCATTGTCATTTTATAAAAAGTTTATAATTGATTTCACATCCCCTTAAGCCATTCTCTTAAAACCCCTTAATCCATCCTCTTATGTACCATTAATCCATCCTCTTGCATCCCCTTTAAGTCTCTCTATTAATTCCCCTTAAGTCATTCTATTAGGACCCCTTAATCCATATCCTTGTATATCTACC
Source organism: Sequoiadendron giganteum (assembly GCA_007115665.2). Taxonomy (NCBI): domain Eukaryota; kingdom Viridiplantae; phylum Streptophyta; class Pinopsida; order Cupressales; family Cupressaceae; genus Sequoiadendron; species Sequoiadendron giganteum. The sequence goes on along the minus strand of CM021107.1, from coordinate 477,576,555 downwards.
CTTAATCTATCCTCTTGCATCCCCTTAAATCACTCTCTCAAGACCCCTTAAGCCATCCCCTTGTGTACCATAAATCCATCCTCTTGCATCCCCTTAAGTCACTCTCTCAACACCCCTTAAGCCATCCCATTATCTACCATTAATCCATCCTCTTGCATACCCTTAAGTCTCTTTATTAATTCCCCTTAAGACATTCTATAAGGACCCCTTAATCCATATCCTCATATATTTACCCTTAATACATCCTCTTGCATCCCCTATGGTTTAGGGTTTAGGGTTTTTAGGGTTCATGAGATGCTTAGAATAACTAATCTATATGGATTAATGGTTTAGGGTTGATCTCCTAGTCTTTAGGTCACATGGTTTAGGGTTTAGGGTTTCTAGGGTTCATGAGATGCTTAGAATAACTAATCTATATGGGTTGAAAGGGTTTAGGGTTCTGTTATTCCTTGCATAACCACCCCATCTTTTGCCTTGGTCAAAATGGGTCCCCCTTTATATTTTTTCCTTGGTTGTTTTTCAAACAAAGTTTGGAGTCTTTCTTTTCCAACACTTTGTTTTTCTTTGGTTTGTTCTGTCAGAACCGGAATCGAAACCGAGTTGGGTTTTGAAACTTGTTTCAAAGATTGATTATGATCCTCGTCCTGACGGTCTTTTATTTTCCTTTTTGGTTTGTCTTTGTTGGAGTAGGAGCCAGAGAGGAAGTTAAGTCTAGATTTATTCAAAGTTTCAAAATCAATTCTCATTCTGCCTCCGCCTCCGCTTTTTGTTTTGTTCATTTTGACTTAGGTTTTGTGTTAGTTTTCTCATTTTGGTCTTTGTGATTTTGTTTTGTTGTTTGTTTAGCTTTCTTCTTTGTTGGCGGAACCAGAGCTGGAACGAGAACAGAGTTGGAAAATTGGACAAGTTTCTAAAACATTTTTCACTCTAATTTCGGTCCCGCCGTTTTTGGTTGTTGACTTTACTGAAGTCACATAGTAGTAATGTGCCAGTTCCCTCTGCAGTTCTGACTCCACTCTGCCACATTTATGGCATTAATTATAGGAGCTCGACACGTATGAAACTATAAATATTTACCATAATTAGGGATTAACTGGTAGTTATCATCATTTTTTAAAATATCAAGAGTGAACCAAAGTTGCAGTGGAGGATTTGTTTGTGTGAGTCGATCGAAAAGGAGACAATTACGCGTGGATTGCTTCAGGGGACTAACCTATTTATTTGTGTTTGAGGTAAGGTTTTATGCTCTTCTCTTTCATTTTGTTTTGCATTTTCCATCTTTGTTCAGTCATTGGTTTCGTGTGAATTCGTGATTCTCAGTTCTATTGTGAGTTCATGTGATTCGTTTTTATTCTCTTTTTGTTTCATTTTCTTGTTTTCGTTTTTGCTTTTCTGGTGTTTTGTCTCTTGTTTTTTCTTTCCCATGGTCGTTTTTATGTTTTAATCGTGACCGTATCGTGATGCCCTAGTTTTTAAATGCATAGATTAATTACTGTTTTTACATTGGTAGGGTTTGATAAATGATTATTTTACTTAGGAATCCTGTTGCACTTTGAATCTGATGAGTTTGAATAGGGTTAAATTTGTGCCCAAATTATTTGAAATCAAGGGTTTGGGATTTAGGGTTTTGACGCGTTCTTGTTTTAAATATGATGCCCTAATTATTATGGTTGCCTCTTGGTCATATGGGGATGGTCTTGTATAGGTTATTTTTAAGCCCCTCTTTGTTTTGGTATGACCTAGTCCTTAGATCATGATGTCATTTATCATTCGGTTAAAATATCTTATGACATCATAATTATTTTTAAGCAGAAGCGGGATCGAAATCGATTTAGTCTTTGAATCATGTTTTGTAGAAAGTATCGATTCAATTTCCATCCCATCTCCGACTTCGCTTGCAATAAGAAGCAGGCTCTCAAAATACTGGTAACCCAGGCGGAGGTGGAACCAAAACTGAATATAAAGTTAGAAAATCTTCATGAACTGAATCGGTTTTTGTTCCGATTACGGTTACCATTCCAAATCTAACTCCGGTCCCACCTTGTTATTACTATAATCTCAATAACTGTTTTGACTCTGATCCCGACAGTGTTTTAAAAGAGACTATTTAGAATTTTTTTTGCCTGGTTCCGCCTCCGGTATATATATGAAGGGTAAGATCTTAAAGAATATTTTGCTATGTTTGTTCAAGGATCTAATTTAAGGTTTTGTTGCAGGAAGTTAAAGAATGTCAGGAATATCAGGAGAAGCTTCTCAGAGGAGTCAGCTTGCAGAAAATTCAAAGGCATCAACTAAGACTAAGAAGATCAAACCGGAGCAGTTGCCTTATACGTTGAGGTATAACCATAGGGATCAAACCATCACTGCCAGCAAGGTGGAATCTGATTGGGCTGATATAACTGACACCAATCTAGGCCTATTTAGTTATGAGGAGTTGTACTCAATTTTTTTTACTGAGGATGTAATAGGGAGAAATGGAAGAATAGTTGATTCTGGCTTGGCTCACATCACTATGTTTCCTCTATCCATCCAATGCCTGAAATTGATCATGACATCAATAGGAGCTTATAATCCGGCCACCAGACAATGTATGGATTCACAGGACAATGTGATCATAGACTTAACTCCTCAAATGTTTCAGCTAATGTTCAGTGTCCCTGATCCAAATAACCTGGCATAATTGAATGAGGAAAATGCTTTGGAAATATATAGCAAGCACAAGGAGGCCAATAAGGCTCACTTGAACAAGAAGTGGTTGAGAACGGAGAAGAAGTCCCTGAAAAAGCTCCATGATCAACCAAAGAGGGAAAAAATTTACAAGGAGGTATCAGACCTGATAATGATGTTGTCTAGGGTCTTTGGGAAGATGGATGCATTTCATTTTAAGGAATGGATGTTTCCTTTCATTCAGACAATCTTTGATGGTAGACAATAGTTTGATTGGCCTATGATTGTCTCAGATACCATTGATGATCAGCTAACCAGAATAAGGGAAACCAAGAGATTTTTCATGACCTCTTATGTTGTTTATGTAGCAGCCAGAGGAGGCATCTTTCCAGGGTTGAATAGAGTGGGAATATTGGGAGAGGTTGATGGACAAAAGAGAGTATGGGATCATTATGACTAGCTATCCCTATAGCTTTCTAAAACACAATTTAGAAGAGTTAATGATGCATTCTTATATGTAGTCATTAATCAGCTTAATGGAGATGCAGGGTATAGTTTGAGCCAGGAGGCCATGGCCTTTATCACATAATGGGGATGTTGGTATATCCAAGACCCCAAGTTTATTTATTTCAGATTGGCAGGATTTGAGGGTCATCCCCACTTACTTCCAAGATGTTGCAGAAATAGGATGATTTTGATGGAGTTTGTCTACCAAGCTTTGGGGGTCAATGCTCGATTTGGAATAAAACACAAACCAGGTTGTCACAATTTTCCCATGCAATTGGGTGAAAAGAACTTCCCACACCTTGTGGGAGCTAAGGTGGTTTGCAGTGAATTGATACACTTAAAGTTGGACTTGTATATTGCCCGAAAGCACTTTGATCCAAAGAAGAAGATGAATGCTTTGCTAGCTTCGGTCTTTGACAAACATTTCAACCTGCTAGAGGACTTCTAGAGTGATCTTAAGGATGAATATGACCTCAGGAAGAGGAATTATGAGAGGTTACTTGTTTCACTCATGGTGGAGTTTGGGGTGAAAGTTGACATTCCTTATACATTAGTAGATGATGGAGTAGTGTTGGATCCATCTTATGAAGCATTGAACATAGGTACCAAGAGTTTGGATCCGATAGATTGGGATGGTGAGGAGACCATCGACATCAAGCAAATAGGGAGACTAGTCTTGGATAGGATTATCCATTGGGTTGTTCTAAGAGCCAAAAATCCTAGGGGTCCAGCTCCTAAGAAAGGGAAAGGATATAAGAGAATCAAGAGGAAATTGCCTCCGAAGGAGCCTTTGGAATTATTCCCTCTTGATATTGAAGAAATTGAGCTTGAAGCCCTGACTCAAGATTTACCTGGAGTATAGGAGGAGGATGCCCAAACAGGACCTGTGGATTCAACACCAGCACTAGGTGAGTCATCTGCTCAAGTCCCTCTTATAGAGCAACAATGTGGAGAGATGCCTAAGGGGAATCTTCATGGTATAGCTGAAGCGTTAAAGGGAAAAGGAGTAGAGCTGGAGATTCATGATGTTGAGACGGACTCTGATGAGACCTCATTAGAGAAGGATGCACAAGAAAAGATGCCTCAAGAGGAGGAAACTGAGCATGTGCTAACAGAGGAAGATCAATGGGCATTGTTTGAGGAAGCAAATAAAGCTTCAGATGCTAAAGCACTTGCAGAAGCAGTGGAGAAGAAAAAGGCAATAGATACTAAGGTACAAGTAGATTCCTTACTTCAACAACAACAAATGGAAGCCAAGCGAAGAGCTGATGAAGTGCAAAAACAAAAAAGGAAAAAGGAGCAGGAGCTCAAAACCAAAGAAGAAAATGACAAGCTCAAGATGGTGTAGAAAATCCATGAGCTTGAAGAGGAAAAGGATAAATAGAGGAGAGAAAGAGAAGCCCTTGAGGCTAAATTGAAACTAGTTGAAGAATCCTACAAGAAAAGGGAGGAAGCAGAATGCACACAAAAGGAGAAAGATGTTGAGGAGTTGGTCAAGCAGCTACAAAAGGAAAAGGAAGCCTCAGATAGACTTAAAGTGTTGGAAGAAGAGAGGAACAAGTTACTTGAGGAGAAAATATTAGAAGAGGAAAAACTGAAGAAGGAACAAGAAGACAAGAGGGTGCAAGAGCAGAATGACAAAGAAGAAGCTGAAAAGCTTGCACAAGAAAATGTAGAGCAAGAACAACAAAATGTACAAGAGGTTGATTCTCAACCTAAGGTTAATATTCTACAGCCCTCTACTACTACTGCTTCTTCTTCAACTATAATGACCACTACTCCAAGTGCTCCCACTTGGTTAAAACTTGATCTTCAGAAGAGGCTAGTAACACCCTCACAACCTCTTAATTGGGATGATATGATGAAAGAGATTGAAAAAGAAAGACCCAAGAAGAAGGCTAAAATTCTGCATTCTAGTAGACTCACTGAAGGAGGATAAATTGTTGCTGAATGTGCAATACCAGTGGTGGAAAAGTATGTGGGAGATATGTAGCTAACTGATTACCAGTTGGGAACGGTCAATTTATGAAGACCCACAAGAAATCAGCAAATGAAATTGATTGATGTGGTAGCATCATCCACCAAATCAAGGATGATAAAGGATAAATAGAGAAAGGATGAGCTTAAGGCTCAATTGGATCAATTACACACTTTCTTGAAGAATGTTTTTGGTCCAAGGTCACAACAAAGTACCACCATAGAGACACCAGTTCTGCTTAGCAAGAGAGAGGTGGATGCTTTGGTGTAGATAAGGAGTAAGGATGGGATGATGGATAGATGGACCGATAGGCTTAATAGGAGATAAGTGAGGTGTTGGGCAGGAGTTTTTAGATTCACAAGATGACATTGGAGTTAATAGAAGAGATGAATCAACATGCTAAAGCATTGGGAGAGCAAGAGGAGGAGTATAGAGGGTATATCCAAAAGCTGAAAGAGATTAATAAATTGCCAAAATCCACTCTTCTAGAGTAGTCAATCCTTGAAGAGGACAACACAAGTTTCTTGGAAAAGACCTCCAGCATAATCCGGTTTAGATCTGACTTTTTGTATAAACATAAGAATGAAGTTCAAGATTCTAGCAAGGATCTAAATGAACAACTTGATGAGATAGAAGCGGTTATTGCTATTATAGTGAATGTTGATATATCGGTGAAGGAAGGCCTGCCTTTAAGTCAGTTAAAAGAGAAATGGGATGATAGAATTAAAGAGGTTGTGCAAAAGGGAGATGATGGAGAAGATCTGTTGTTGGATCGATTAATGGATATTAGAGAAGAGGTAAGGGTTGCTAGAAGAGAGTTGACAAAGCTGAGAGACATGAGAGAGTTTTCTGCTGCTGAATTGAAGAGGATCAAATTCAAAGACAGTTGGATTGATGGGCCAGATTTGGATATGCTTCAACAAGTCTTCTCTTGTTACGATGAGTACACTTCAGATCAAACTCCGCATGCATAATTGACAGTCCTATGGGCGCATAAATTTCTTTTCTCCTCTATCTTTTTCTCTCCAGTTTACTACATGATCAATGTGGGAACTAGAGATCAATTGATCTAAGTTTCCAAGAAAATTTAAGTTCCTAAAAAGGTGGATCTCGACTTTAGATAGGGAGGAATTCATATTTTGTACATCTATATATACTTGTAGGGTACCATATTGTAAAGGTCGGCTAATGAGAATAGAATTGGCCACCTAATAGTAGGAGATAGGAATTTTATAGCTTTGAAAGACACTTTATTATTATTTAGTTACAGTTGAATACAAATATAGGTTTTTACGCAATATGGTGTTGGAATTGAGTTTATTGGATAAGGTTAATGAATTATAGTCTATCTGTATGCCAGTGATTGTGCTAAAGAATAAGTGTTTCTTATGTGATGAAAATCATTAGAAGGAACCAAATTTAAAGATTGTTTCATTAAATTATTTGTGGATTGAATTATTGAAAGTCTGTTGATCTATGATTTTAGCAATGAATAAGAGTTTGTTCTTTTGGAATTTTTAAATGTATTATGATGTGTGATTGTGATGGTTAAATTACGCACCATAGATGCATGCAATAGTATGGATTGATCTGTAAATTGCATCATGTTATGGTTTTCTTGATCTATTGGAAGAAAATTTGTGGTTGAAAATATATGTCTGGATATTAGATAAGTTTTATTCATGTTTCACTAATGTATTCCCTAATCTATCTTTTTCTTTTATTTAAAAACCCCCTTTTCGTTAAGAACAGTTCGATGAATCAGTCATTGCTTGCATTCCTTATTACCAGAAAATGCCCCTTGAATATTACAGTTGCATGGACCAATTGAGTGACACCAGGCAGTTGAGAACCAACTACCAAGACCTTGGGAGTTAGGCTACTATATGTTGTCTTTCCTTTTCAGGAGAAATAGAGTAGAGGTATTTTGTTTAACGTTGTTTGTGTCATTTTCACCATCAACAGGTTCATCTCCTAGTCTTTAGGTCATATGGTTTAAGGTTTAGGGTTCTAGGGTTTCTAGGGTTCATTCTATCAACTCCCCTTAAGTCAAATTATTCTATGACCCTTAGGGTTTCTAGGGTTTCTAGGGTTCCACCCTCTTACATCCCTTCAAGTCATTCTATCAAATCCCCTTAATCCACCTCTTGCATCCCTTGAATTTTTTCTATAAACTCCCCTTAATGCACCCTCTTGAATCCCCTTAAGCCACCCTCTTATGATCATGCACCTGAGATTTAGTTTCATCTCTTGAATCCCCTTAATCTATATGGGTTTTAAGGGTTTATGGTTCATCTCCTAGGATTTAGGTCCTATGGTTTAGGGTTTAGGGTTTCTAGGGTTCATGAGATGCTTAGAATAACAAATCTATATGGGTTTTAAGTGTTTAGGGTTCATCTCCTAGGATTTAGGTCACATGGTTTAGGGTTTAGGGTTCCTAGGGTTCATAAGATGCTTAGAATAACAAATCTATATGGGTTTTAAGGGTTTAGGGTTCATCTCCTATGATTTAGGTCACATGGTTTAGGGTTTAGGGTTTCTAGGGTTCATGAGATGCTTAGAATAACAAATCTATATGGGTTTTAAGGGTTTAGGGTTCATCTCTAAGGATTTAGGTCACATGGTTTAGGGTTTAGGGTTTCTAGGGTTCATGAGATGCTTAGAATAACAAATCTATATGCATTTTAAGGGTTTAGGGTTCATCTCCTAGGATTTAGGTCACATGGTTTAGGGTTTAGGATTTAGGGTTTAGGGTTTCTAGGGTTCATGAGATGCTTATAATAAAAAATCTATATGGGTTTTAATGGTTTATGGTTCATCTCTTAGGATTTAGGTCACATGGTTTAGGGTTTATAGGGTTCATGAGATGCTTAGAATAACAAATCTATATGGGTTTAGGGTTCATCTCCTATGATTTAGGTCACATGGTTTAGGGTTTAGGGTTTCTAGGGTTCATGAGATGCTTAGAATAATAAATATGTATGGGTTTTAATGGTTTAGGGCTCATCTCCTATGATTTAGGTCACATGGTTTAGGGTTTAGGGTTTCTAGGGTTCATGAGATGCTTAGAATAATAAATATATATAGGTTTTAAGGGTTTAGGGTTCATCTCCTAGGATTTAGGTCACATGGTTTAGGGTTTCTAGGGTTCATGAGATGCTTATAATAAAAAATCTATATGGGTTTTAATGGTTTATGGTTCATCTCCTAGGATTTAGGTCACATGGTTTAGGGTTTAGGGTTTATAGGGTTCATGAGATACTTAGAATAACAAATTTATATGGGTTTAGGGTTCATCTCCTATGATTTAGGTCACATGGTTTAGGGTTTAGGGTTTCTAGGGTTCATGAGATGCTTAGAATAATAAATCTATATGGGTTTTAATGGTTTAGGGTTCATCTCCTATGATTTAGGTCACATGGTTTAGGGTTTAGGGTTTCTAGGGTTCATGAGATGCTTAGAATAATAAATATATATGGGTTTTAAGGGTTTGGGGTTCATCTCCTAGGATTTAGGTCACATGGTTTAGGGTTTAGGGTTTCTAGGGTTCATGAGATGCTTAGAATAACAAATCTATATGGGTTTTAATGGTTTATGGTTCATCTCCTAGTCTTTGGGTCATATAGTTTAAGGTTTAGGGTCCAAGGGTTTCTAGGGTTCATTCTATCAACTCCCCTTAAGTCAAATCATTTTATGAACCTTAGGGTTATGTCAAATCCCCTTAAGTCAAATCATTCTATGACCCTTAGGGTTCTATCTTTAGTCAAATCAAATCCTCTTACATACCCTTAATCAACAATCTTGCATCCCTTAAGTCACTCACATAATTCCCCTTAAGCCATCCTATTAGGACCCATTAAGCCATATCCTAGGGTTCATGACATGCATCCCCTTAATCCACCCTCTTACACCCTTTAAGTCATTCTATAAACTCCCCTTAATCCACCCTCTTGCATCCCTTGAAGTCATTCTATAAACTCCCCTTAATCCACTCTCTTGCATCCCCTTAAGCCTTAATCCACAATCTTGCTCCCCTTAAGTCACTCGCATAATTCCCCTTAAGACATCCTCTTAGGACCCATTAAGCCATATCCTAGGGTTCATGAAATGCATCCCCTTAATCCACCCTCTTACACCTTTTAAACTCAATCTATCAACTCCCCTTAATCCACCCTCTTGCATCCCTTGGAGTCATTATATCAACTCCCCTTAATCCACGCTCTTGCATCCCTTTTGAAGTCATTCTATCAACTCCCCTCAATACACCCTCTTGCATCCCCTTAAACCATCCTCTTAACTCCCCTCAAGGCATTATATTATGACCTACCTTAAGCTATATCCTCTTAGGTCTCCTTAATCCACCCTCTTACACCCTTTAAACTCATTCTACTAACTCCCCTTAATCCACCCTCTTGCATCCCTTGAAGTCGTTCTATCAACTCCCCTTAATCCACCCTCTTGCATCCCTTGAAGTCATTCTATAAACTCCCCTTAATCCACCCTCTTGCATCCCCTTAAGCCATCCTCTTAACTCGCCTTAAGGAATTATCTTAGAATCCCCCTTAAGCTATATCTTCTTAGGTCCCCTTAATCCACCCTCTTAAACCCTTTAAACTCATTCTATCAACTCACCTTTATCCACCCTCTTACATCCCCTTAAGCCATCCTTGTAACTCCCCTTAAGGAATTCTCTTAGAACCCCCCTTAAGCTATATCCTCTTAGGTCCCCTTAATCCACCCTCTTACATGATTTAAACTCATTCTATCAACTCCCCTTAATCCACCCTCTTGCATCCCTTGAAGTAATTCTATCAACTCCCCTTAATCCACCCTCTTGCATCCCTTGAAGTCATTCTATCAAATCCCCTTAATCCACCCTCTTGCATCCCTTGAAGTAATTCTATCAACTCCCCTTAATCCACTCTCTTGCATCCATTGAATTCATTCTATCAACTCCCCTTAATCCACCCTCTTGCATCCCCTTAAGCCATCCTCTTAACTCCCCTTAAGGAATTCTCTTAGGTCCCCTTAATCCATCCTATGGAAAACATCATTTGAATTTGTATGGAATTTATAAGATCCAATTTTGTAACTTTTTCTATATATTGTTCTTTTCTCGCATGAATTATTTACTTAAATGACTCATAAAAATTATAGTTACTTTACTTACATTAATTATTTTTGTAGGTTCTCATCAAGTCGATCTACCATGCGATTGCCACTGAAAAATTATTTTATCAAGAGACTATGTAAACATCAATTTTTGGTCTTCACCTAAAAGTTGATAAGCTAAATAATTGTATATACATGTCCACATATATGTTTCATCATGTTGTATAGTTGTATTAAACATCAATATACATTATATATGTTTGTTCGATGTATGAACTTCAATGAACTTATTAGTAACTTTTTAAATATCTCCTTCCAATTTTATAGATTATACATTTCATGTCTTGTATTTACCACATTTTATATAATTGTTCAATTGTATAGATTATACATTTTATACATACAAGGATATAGATTTTTGTTTATTGATTCAAATATTTGCTAGAATTGGAAAATAGTTAAAATTACCTGCCCTTAATTTATTATGAATATAATCTAAACTATTTAAGGAATGTTTTAATTTGTCACCTAACCATGTGATTAATTATATATATGAAATTTGATTGTAGAGATAAGAATTTATATAGTGCATGTATTACTTGAAAATCAGATAAAATATCTAGATCTACATACATGAGTGCATATAATCATCAAAATGAACATAACATGATCATAATTGACTGCTATATAATCATCACATTAAAGTCAACTGATATAAATAAACACAAATATGCATATGTCAAATCCAACACATATATTTAAATAAAACTAGAGATATATAGTCTATTTAAAATTTAAAACCATCTAACTATCAAGCCGATCAGTCAAATCAAGTCTCCTCTTTGTTCCATGTCGATTAGATGTACCCGCATCATGCTGTAAAAGAGTACAAGAAACTTGAAATTAGATTTAATGTTATTTAGAAATTTTGATATGATTAAACATATTTAAACTTGAAAGAATAAAATTTTAGATAAAAAAATAATAAATTTAATTAAATATCTAGTAAATACAATAAAAATGATTTTTAGTATGCATAAATTACCATATGATCATGTGAATCTATTGGAAAATTTTGTTCAATGAGTAGCATAACTGTCACTTGAGAAGATCCAAATGCCTGATCTACTATATCCTGCATATTCATATAAAGCAATCAATATGTTAAAACCTCAAATATATATATATATATATATATTTAAAAGATCCGTGATTTTTTTTAGGAGATTGAGTAAAGTTTACAACCTCGAATGATATGACATCATGATCATGCACCTAAGATTTCTCATGCATAAATTTTGATGACGTTTCAGGTGCACCTGCGATGGGTATCTCATGAAATCCCTGCATATAGATGTACAACAATTTGTATAGATCATTCACACATGTGTATGTAAATGTAAAAATTAAATTAGATCTATGATGTGTATTTAATTCAAACTTAACAAAATTTTGAAAGCATGGACCTGAGCTGATAATGGCTCAGGAGTGCTCACCACAACTTGTGGTTGGTCAACACTAGGTATCATATGACCTCCCTGCATCTAGATATAATATATCAATTCACACATCATGTGTACACATTCAAAATAAATTAGATATATCCACACAAACTAAATTTAATATATATTGGTTTAAGTACCTGACCAAAAGGTGAGCCCAGATCTACAACACTCGACATATAGACACAATCATTTTGAGTTTCAAGAATTGTCTGATCATGCATCCACACCAAACACTTATTGAATTAATATTGTATTATATAACTCGATGTTATTATTTACATGAATTTTGCACATTTCAAAAAAAAGAAGATGAACATACCTGTGTAGGATGATGCTCAGAATATAGTAAATCCATATATGACTCCATCTCAGATGCATGTGGGTCACCTGAAGTGGATACCTGAGTAATCCTATTTCCTGAGCCTCCAGGCTCTCTATTGACCACTTCAGCCGCCACATGTGTAATCTGATGAGTGAGATGTCCTGAAAGTGAACTCAATGCTCCTAATGTCAATAACATGGTCTGCAACTGAAATGCAACGGGAACACTAGGAGAAGGAGGAGGAATAATAGGAGCAATTAGAGCATGTCACTAAGGATCAACACGTGCTTCTAATCTATGTTGGGGCATGCCATGCCCAGCTCCCTGAAATGACCTCATATCAAAATAGTTGGGTTTTAAACCCAAATCAAACTCAACCCATAACTTTCTCAAAAACTATAGGGGCACCTCAGAATTGCCATGTGGTGGACTATCAAACACCATCCACCATCTATCCCAAAAATGTGCAACTATCTGGAGGTGCCTACACCATAAAATTGAAACTCATTTTTTGGTGGGTGGAATTGGTTGGCTAGTTTGGGGGTTAAAAAAATATTGACACATGGCTTGTTTGGTAATTTTAAGGTCATTAATTTCTTTATAAGACAATCCATCTGCATAGAATTGTCTCCTCTTCTCTCCATTGATGCTCTTCTCTCCATTGATGGAACTTATCTAGGTCCACATCAATAGATCGAACATAATCGACAATAGTTTGCATCATAGATGCAAACCATGCGAGATGGGGGGGGATTCTAGGCTCATTTTTTATCAGATATATATTTCCTTGAATCACCATAAGATTTTCCCTAATGCTCTCTCTCAACTGATCTTGATCTACTATGGGGGGTGGGGGGTTAGGAGGTGGAGAGTTTGGAGGCGTGGGGTTTTCTTGTGGTGGTGGGTTTGGATCTATGGGATCTATAGGAATTTTTGGTTCAGGCATAAAATCCTCTATGTTAAATACGTGATCCATGTGAATGTAACCAAATGGTAACTACATGTTAAACAATTAAAAAATATATATCAACAAACTAATTAAATATTGCACACAATTTGAAAGTTATTTAAAAATCACATTGAACATGCACAAATTCAAAATACAATTCAGTGATATAAGAGGGATTTGCTACAAATGGGTCTCTTTCTTCTCAAGAGATCACCAGGGAACGATGTGCCCTTATACACCTCAAATCGAATAGAGTGATAGAACCATGAGGAGAAACAAGAAAGTGGGTTCAAGACCCAAGAGAGCGAGACTTCTAAATTTTCGTCCCTGGCTAAGAAGCTCTCAACCAAAAGACGTTAGCGTAGTTCTCGGATGCCAGCGCAAAATGTTGTCATTTAAAAGATGTGCTGGCATCCTACATCATAGAGAACTTAGGAGCTCAAGAAAATAGACTAGAGTCTCGCTTCTTGACTCAAATCAAGGAATGTGAAGAGTTAAATAACTAGTAGAAACTAAAGAAATGCAAGAGAATGTAAGAGAGCTAGAAGCAAGATCACCTTTGTGTGTTCAAGTCGTTGGTCCAAGCTTCCTTTTGTGACCTACACACAAAATATTAAGGGGAAAAGGTTGGGGTTGTATAGCGGTCTGCCTCAATCAGACCCCCGTATTGGTGTTCCCACCTCCACAGACAGCCAGGTTTGGAAGAGAGTGTAAAGAAAGTACACAAAGTGTGTGGTGAAAAAAAAACCCGCTTCGAAGTAGAGCTCACACCGTAAATTAGTAAATGAACTAGTAGGAAAAAAGGGATAAGGAGAGGGAGCATTACCCATGGGTCAAGACTCTCTTACGGAGCACACGGGTGCATTGCGATGTGCTCGCTTGGGAGCTGATAGCTGCTGGAGGGACCTCAGTCCGACATGGCTTCACCAATGAGAGTGTTGCTATTCAAGGGCCAGGCTTACCCAAGGCTAGATCAAGTGGTGATGATGCTTGAATTGAAAACTTCCAACCCCAACATGAGGGAAAAAATGAGTTTTTAATGCATGCAAGGGTGGCATAGAGTTGTTTCACTTGAGACCTAATGTCTTGGACACATGTTTCTAGGGTCAAGCTTCTAGATTTACTGTTTCAAACTTGGAAAACCATCAGATGCTAGTGTGCCGCATGGACGTCCGCTCGCCGTGCATGCATCCAAAGCCTGTGTTTTTGAGAAATGCCTTGTTAGGCTTCTACCATCTCACCATGTGTCCTCATGGAGTCAGAATCACGAAATTTTGACTCATGCGATTTTGCTATTAATGTTTCTAAGGTTTCAATAAATGCTAGGCAAGATGAAAAAATGTAGAATTGCCCGTAGGTGCAATTCTGTGACATTACATTTTTCCCCCACTTTAGTGGGCTCGATTTTGGAAAAATAAGCCTCATTAAAGTAGATAAGAAAAATCTCACCTAAACTCTGAATTTTATAGAAATGCATGCCAGAGAGAAGGAGTGTAGAGGTCACCGAGGTTGAGCCAAATAGTTTCGAGGATGCCCCTGACTTTCAAGCTCGAAAATTAGCAACACCAAGGTCATAAATAACTGTTCAAAGACTATATCCCGCAAAACTTAAATTTTGAATCTGTTTCAAAAAATTAGAAGAAACTACCAAGGATAGAAGAATGATCAAGAAAAAGTTGTTGATTCAGAGGAAAAATATGATAAAGCAGTGACTATATGCCCCCTCCCAAGTTTTCCCCCAGCATGGTAGGGTAAAGTTAGGAGAAATCGGGGGGTCACGGACTCTAGGAAAAATGGGCCCCGGGAGGCCTATATATACCTAGGTGGGCCCCTAGAAGGGTCATTTTCACTATGAGCTATGAGCAGATTGTTGAATTTTGTGAGATAAAAGTTAGCAAAATGCTGAGTAGGAGAGAGTATGAGGCACCAAGTATAGAGCATATATGTGATGAAATCATCACGGGGCATGAGGTCGACCAGGTAGGCTTCTTAGTCTTGATCTTTGTGCCTTTTTGCTCATTTCTTTAGGTTTTTTATGCTTTGAGGTGTGTAGGCGTCCAAAATGTGTGCCTGCATCCTCTTTCTGCGTTGTCGTCTAGGACATGCGCTGGCATCCAAGATCTGCGCTGTCGTCTCAAGGGTGTGCTGGTGTCCTCCAAGTGATTATGGTGGATCTGGGACATAGGCGCATTGCGTAGACGTCTGCATGACGTGCATTTGTCTTTTTTTGTATGTACTTTATCATGATCAGGTTTCTGACTTAAAAATATTTTTTATTTCTTGCAAGATTATCCGAAGATTTAGGAGCATCCATTATGAGTACCGCAGCCTTACAGTGTGCACACTTTTGCAGGTGTGGCGCACCCACATCATGTGCACCCAACTGGTCAGTTTTCCTCAATGATGGTTGTATGATGTCCCGATGGCCTACTAATATGATATGACAGGCTAGTGGCGCTTCAGGGACATACAATTTTGGAGGCTGCAATTTGACACTATCACCGCGAGAGAGGTTTGTTGGAGACCTCACCGCTATTTCAGGTGGGTGGATGATAGTAGGTTCCTTAGGAACCTACAACGGGACCATTTTTTAGTGGCTCGTCATGATTTTATCATCATGCCATACTGGAGTCAGGTCATGCGACAACATGGCCGTGTTTAGACCATACCGCCCGACGTCCTCATGGACACCATGGTGCATCGCAGTGCAACGAGGGTTGGTGACCACCCTCACCCTTCCATCAAAAACATCATCTTTTCAGATGATGATGAGCTCAACCATGATCTTTCGGCCATGGCGGCGATGGATAATGTCAGGGTGGTAGCTGATTTTACCCAGTGGTGGGAGAGGCATTGTCCTGCTCCTATTTTTGGTTAGGGTGCTCCAGGAGGGGACCCAGGCCCACAAGAGGAGGAGGCCCAACATCCTTTATAGGGCAGGGGGAGAGCTTTCCAGTAGGGTGGAGTAGAGAAGGAGGAGGAGGAGGCGACACCCGTGAGGCCGCAACGATGGAGGAGATCAGGTCCCCCACCAACTATGCCTATCTCATCAGCACCGCCAGCCCCTACTATCCCAACAACAACATCACTAGCGTCTCCTAGGGTGGCCACCGATACCAGCAACGTAGGCTCCAGTGTCGATCCTACATGGCAGCCAATGGATCTTGGTATACATAGTGCATTATTGTTACTTTCCTGCTTTTCATATTTTTGCTTATGCTTTTTTAATTTTATATATATATTATGTGGTACTGATCCCTTTCTCTCTCTTTTTGGTTGTAGAGGATGCATAGGGATGGGCTGAGTGCATAGCTTAGTGCGTTTCAGAGATGGCTCCCCTAGTATCGATCCAGGGGATGGTCCTAGATGCCTATCGACCTGTTTCAACAAGGAGGCATGCCCCCACTTTTGAGCCGATGACACGTCTACGAACCGCATATGAGGAGAGGAGCGTGGAGACGGTGCAGCTGACAGCTACCAGGAGTTAGCGAGATCAACTATCGAGGGAGCTACGAACGACGCTCGCCAAGTGAGATGTGGAAGTGATGAGGGCTGATGCCGCCGAGATGGCATGAGATGCCCTTTAGAGCCGTATTGATGAGCTCGATGCATAGCTGATAGTTGTGATCCCGACAGTTGTTCAAGGACTATAGCAGGAGCTGATCTACGCGAGGATGGACATCTAATCACTGTAGGGGGATTTCAGAGGGATACATATAGGTTTATCAGTGTCACACTCACACTGATCCCAATCATAGACCACCGTGCAACCTCTTCCTAGAGCACCAAAGCGGCCACTAGACCCAGAGGGCACGGGGAGCCACATGCCTCAGGGATAGGATGCCTATTTTGTATATCATTTTTGTAGCTAGATGTAGACATACATACATACTTGCAGATCTTTTGTATAGACACATATTCAACAACCACTCATTTTTTATAGCAGTGGTACAATACATGTATTTGACATTTGATTCGTACATTGAATATATTTATATACATTGTTTTTTGTATCATGGTTTTTCCTATGTGTATTCTTTCCATTTTCATATATGCTCATGTATGGATGTATGTTCTTATTAGATGCTATCCATGATTTGTTTTAACATGTTTATCCACATGTTAATTAAATGCTATGATGATCTAATAATTTTTTTTTATGATGTGAAAATGAATGAATGTTAATATATGCAGTATTTCTACCTCTTGGGGAGAACACCACATACATGGCACATTAGGACACGATGCATAGTATTGACTAAGATGCATCATGTTGACAGGTTATTTTAAAGGTGTTCCATCCATAGACGATAATCCATAAGCACCCGAACCGTACAAAAACCACGATGTAAGGACCTAACCAATTAGGAATAAATTTCCCTTTCTGGTTAGGTAACGCATTCACATTCCACTGGTTTTCATATAGAACCAAGTCTCCCATCTTGAAGGTCCTTGGAATCACACCTTGATTATATTGTTTAGATAGCGACCACTGATAAGCTTTAAGGTGTTCGAGGGCCTCTAAACGGAGTTCATCGAGCATCTCAAGCTGATGCAAGTGGTTAACCCGATAGGTTTCATCATCAATCACCTCCCTAAGGGAAACCCATAAGGATGGAATTTCCAACTCTAAAGGCATGATAGCTTCAACACCATACACGAGATTATAGGGCATCATTCTTGTCACCGTGCGAACAATTGTGCGGTAAGCCCACAAAGCATAAGTTAGCTAAGTATGCCAATCCTTACCGTGTTTATTAATGGTTTTATGAAGAATGAGCTCAAGTGTTTTATTAGAGGTTTCCTCTTGGCCATTGGATTATGGATAATACGGTGTAGAAAATCTGTGTTGAATATGAAATTTTTCCAAGAGTTTCTTTACTTCCTTGTTTTTAAATGGCGTACCATTGTCAAAAAAAAGTGTAGCAGGCAGGCCAAATTGGGAAATGATGTTATTCAATAGGAAGCTGCAGATAGTTTCAGTACTGGTGGATCAAAGTGGAATAGCTTCAACCCACTTTGTGAAATAATCTGTAGCAGTGATGATAAAGGCATGTCCCTTGGAAGAAGGAGGTGATATTTTCTCAATAATGTCCAACCCCCACTTTGCGAATGGCCAAGGAGAGGTTTGATTCTACAGCTCCTGAGCGGGAGCATGGATAAGGCGACTATGTTGTTGACATTGAAGGCAATTTTTGATGAAACTGAAGGAATCTTGTTCCATTGTCTGCCAATAATACCCCATGTGCATCCGTTTTCTCACTAGGGATCTACCACCGAAATGTCCACCTCCAGAGCCCACATGAGCTTCTTTAAGGGCAAGGGTTATCTTTGCTTTAGCGAGGCACCTTAACAGTAAGCCATTATATGCCTTTCGATAAAGGACATTGGATAAGATGACATAATGGGATGAAAGATTTCTCATATGAGTGCGATCATTTTTTGTCGTAGCGTCGGGAAAGTTTTCATTCCTTAAGTAATTGTAGATGCTAGAGAACCACTATCCTGAATTTGCATGAAGGAAAACTAGAGACTCGGGCGTGAGTTGATTGGGAACTATTGGGGTTCACATGATTTTTACCCTGAAGTGGTATTCTTTTGAATCTTCTTCTGAAGGTACCAAGGAAGCCACGCTTGCCATGGCATTCACATGCTTGTTTTCTCGCCTAGGAATGTTGTTTATTGTGAAGGAGGAGAATTGGTTAAGCAAAGACAAAGCGAGGTCTCTATATCGGGACAAATTATATTACTTAGCTTGATAAGTTCCCATGATCTGATTCACAACAAGTTTAGAATCACCTAGTATACGAAGATGTTTAATTTTCAATGCAATCACGACAAGCAAACCGACAATGATGGCTTCATACTCGGTGATATTATTGGTACAAGGAAAGTCTAATCGAAAGGATAAGGGGACCGGTTTACCCTCGAGGGATATCAAGACTATGCGCGCTCCAGAACCAGTTTGACACCTTGATCTATCGAAGTACATTTTCCATTCGAGGTCATAGTTGATTGTGAAGATGTTCTCATCGGGAAATAAGTCCAACCCAGGGAAGGAGCGAGGTGAGGGAGCGTCTGCCAGTTGGTCGGCTACCGCTTGTCTTTTTACTGATTTCTAAGTGACAAACTTTATATCATACTCAGAAAACAACATAACCCATTTCACTAATCTCCTATCAAGGTCGGAACTAGAAAATAGATGTCTCAACAGATCTATTTTTACTATGATGTGGGTCTCAGCATGGAGGAGATAGTGTCTCAGCTTTTGCATAGTGAATATGAGAGCAAGGCATTGTTTCTCCATGGAGGAGTAACGGGTTTCACAATCGACCAGGACATGAATAATGTAGTAAACCACTCTCTCTCTACCTGCATCATCATACTAGGCCAATAGGACCGCCAAGGCATATGGTGAGGCGGTGAAGTAAAGCAAGAAGGGTCTATCTTGCATAGCTGACATCAATACAGGAGGATTGGTCAAATAAGCTTTAATGGATTCAAAGGCTTTCTAACATTCTTCGTCCCATATAAAGTGAACATCTTTCTTCAAGAGATGAGTGAAAGGAAAGGTACGATCGGCCAACTGAGATATGAATCTGCGAATTTCCTAGATTTTCCCTTGTAAGCTTTGTAACTCGGTGATGTTCCTTGGAGGATACATGTTAACAATAGCATCGATCTTATTCATATCTAATTCGATCCCACAATAAGAGACTATAAACTCGAGAAGCTTGCCAATGTCAATGCCGAAGACACACTTCTGGGGATTGAGTCTCATCTTGTAAAGTCGAAGCCTTTTGAAGATAAGACAAAGATTCATCACATGATGTTGATGGTTTACAAACTTCACCAAGATGTCATCGACGTAGTCTTCCAAGATCTTATGAATGAAGTCATGAAATATCAAGGTCATCGCTCTTTGATAAGTCACTCCTACGTTCTTTAATCCAAAGGGCATGACCACATAGCAAAAGGTCCCTCAAGGGGTAGTGAAGGTTGTCTTGTACTGATCATTCAGATTAATACGGATATGATTGTAACCCAAGAAACCATCCATTAAAAGATAACAATGCATGGCATGTGGTCGAGTCTACAATCATATCTATATTAGGTAACAAAAAGTCATCTTTAAGAGAAGCCTTGTTAAGGTCTCGAAAGTCAATACATATACAGATACGGCCATTAGGTTTACTAACAACTACTATATTCAAAATCCAAGGAGAATAGTCAATGGGGCGGATAAAGCCTGCTTTCAATAGCTTCTCTATCTCACTCTTGACCATTAAGGCTGCCCTAGGATTGATCTTTCAGATTTTTTTTTTAACAGGCTTGGCATTAGGATACAAAATGATATTATGGACCACTATAGATTCATTAGTATCGGGCATGTCCTCATATGTCCAAGCAAAAATATCAGGATAAGTATGCAAGAGAGCAGAATGTTCATCTGCTTCCTCGTAAGAGAGGCATTTCCCAATTTGGATTACTTTCTCTAAATATTTTTCTCCAACGAGGACTTCGACAGTGTCTCCTTTAAGGAGGAGACTGTGGTCCTTGGGATGAGATATTGAAACATCATTGTTGATGTTAGATAGAGGGTCCTCCTCGTCAATTCTCATAACGATTTCCCCAAAGTATGCTTGTTTATGTAAGTGATACGGGAATCATTTCTTGTGATGATAAGGAGGCAACGGGGAGTAAGCACCTAGGAATTCCCCCAATGCTTCATCTGAAGAGAAGACATCTACAAGAACTTTCTTGGCTCGCCCCCTTTCTTCTATCAACTCAGGATGGACCAAGTTTAACAGTTCATCTGAAATCATATTAACACTCCACCAGGGTTTTTGTCTCGACTATTCGATAGGACATCCCGAACCTAGGTTGCAATTTCATTTCTTAAACTGTATAGGGACTTGTATTCCTTGCTTGATACATCCTAGGCCCTTCTGTCCATAGCCATACTGAGAGGCGAGTTCATAACCAAACCCATAACGAGCTTGTAGAGTTTTAGGAGGAGGTGGCTCCACGTAGAGTGTTTCATTCCACCAATGGACATCAAAAGTTTCTATAGTAGTAGTCTCACTTCTCTTACTTGGCTTGCAAGCATCATCCTCCTTTATGGGGGTAGAGTCACTCTCCAGGGGAGGAGTAGTTTCTTGGGCAGGATCACACTTCTCCCCCTCAATGGGAGGGTCACTCATTACCATGTTAGCGGAACCCAAAAAGTCCATAGCAAAGGGGTTTGACTTATACTCCGCTATGAAGAATTCAGATAAATTCAAGGAACCCCAATCATTGCCTAAGAGGGAATTCACCTCGAGAAGTGAAGGAGAAGACATAGGGGAATCACACTTTTATGCCTTGGGTGGTTTGCCTCATTCAAAACTTGCTTGTGGAACCACTTCCGTGGTAGGTGCCAATGAGGAACAAGCCATAGCGTCAGCGGTCAAGGAAGGAATGCAATTCTTAAGGGTGGAAATGGTTGAGTTACGACCAACAACGACCAATAAACAAAGGTGCACGACCTCTGGGTCTGCTTTAATCATAACCACTCGATTGTTAGCAATGAATTTTAAAGAACAATGCAGGGTAGAATTTACCACACCCATATTGTGTATCCAAGGTCTTCCTAGAAGAAGGTTGTACGGTAACAAGCTAGGAATTATGTAAACCAACGTAGGAAGAGTAATGGGGCGCAACTGCAAAGGTAACTTTATTGTTCCTAGAGCTTGGCTACCAGCATTATCAAACCCACGAATTCACAAGGAAGAAGCCGCCAAGGAAGACAAATCAACTTTGATTTTAGGTAGTAGATCTTTACCACAAATGTTGAGGGTTGAACAAGTGTCAATGAGGGTACATCTAATACCGATGTTGTTAAACGAATCTGCTCAAATATGTGCTATCAATGCATCAACTTCCGTAGGCCTAGTCGAGGCAGGCAAGAGAATCTTTTGTAGGGCCTCCTGTAGCATCCTTTGATAAACCAGAGCAGTCTGAAGCAAGTCCCAAAGCAAGATCTTAGCTAGAGTAACAAAAAATTGCTCGACGAGATCATAATCACCTGGTGCTTTGATCACGGGTTTAGGAGCTGGAGGAAGGTCGGGTTCTGACAAAGGTAAAGAAGTAGGAGTTTGAACTGGTTGTGATGTAGGAACAACAACTTGCTATTCTAAGTTTTGTAAATTTCTCCTTGTAGTGTATGTGTGTCCTACGACCTTATAAGAAGTAGAGTCAGTAGCCTTCGCAAACCTCGAATATAAGTCTGATGGATTGGTACGAATTGAAATCCCATAGATGGAATAGTCCTTTCTAGGGAACAACTCAACGAAGGTCACATAAATGAAGGGCTTCTTAGGGCTTGGAGGAGTCATAGAAACCACTACCACATTTACCAACTCCTCAGCTGTCGAGGAAGGAGTTTGTTTATAAGATCTACAAATAGGGGAAAATGCTTCTAAGAAATCATCTTGAGCATCTTCCAACATATTGAAATCTTGTTCAGAAAAATATTTAGTCAACATCATGAAAACAGATCTGACTCTTCACATCAAGTTCACCAAAATGTGATATAAGAGGGATTCGCTGCACATGGGTCTCTTTCTTCTCAAGAGATCACCAGGGAACAAATTGCCCTTATACACCTCAAATTGAATAGAGCGATAGAACCGTGAGGAGAAATGAGAAAGTGGGTCCAAGAACCGAGAGAGAAAGACTTCTAAATTTTAATCCCCGGTTGAGAAGCTCTTGACCAAAAGATGTCACTGTAGTTATCGGACACCAGTGCGATGCACTAGCATCCTAACTCACTGAGAACTCGGGAGCTCAAGAAAATAGACTAGAGTCTCACTTCTTGACTCGAATCGAGGAATGTAAAGAGTTAAATAGCTAGTAGAAACTAAAGAACTGCAAGAGAATGTAAGAGAGCTAGAAGCAAGATCACCTTCGTGCATTTGAGTCGTTGGTCCAAGCTTCCTTTCATGACCTACGCACAAAATATCAAGAGGAAAAGGTTGAGGTTGTATAAGGGTCTGCCTCAGTCAGACCCCCGTATTGGTGTTCCCACCTCCACGGACAACCAAGTTTGGAAGAGAGTGTAAAGAAAGTAAATGAAGTGTCTGGTGAAAACAAAACCTGCTTCGGAGTAGAGCTCGCACCGCAAAGTAGTAAATGAACTAGTAGGAAAAAAGGGATAAGGAGAGAGAGCATTACCCACGGGTCAAGACCCTCTTTTGGAGCACACGGGTGCACCACGATGTGCTTTCTTGGGCCATGATAGCTACTGGGGAGCTGGTAGCTACTAGAGGGACCTCATTCGCTAGTGAGAGTGTTTCTATTCAAGGGTCGGGCTTACCCAAGGCTAGAGAAAGTGGTGATGATGCTTGAATTGATAACTTCCAACCCCAACATGAGGGAAAAAAGTTGTTTTTAATGCATGCGAGGGCAACATAGAGTCGTTTCACTTGAGACCTAATGTCCTAGACACATGTCGCTAGGGTTAGGCTTCTAGATTTTCCATTTCAAACTCAAAAAACCATCAGGATTCTAGCACGCCGCACGGACATCCGCATGTCGTGCATGTGTCCAGAGCCTGTGTTTTCAAGAAATGCCTTATCAGGCTTCTCCCGTCTCACCATGTGTCCTCATGGAGTCAAAATCGTGAAATTTTGACTCATGAAATTTTACCATTAATGTTTCTAAGGTGTCATCAATGCTAGGCAAGATGCAAAAATGTGGAATTTCCCCTAGGTGCAATTCTGTGACATTACAAATTTATTTGAAGACCATTTGATTTATAACATTAAAAAATCCATAACATAAAAAATCCATAGCATGTACACATTAAATTGAATCCAGAAACTTATTTTTAGCTAGATATCACTTGATAATTAAACTATAGCTAAATTTGATGATACATGCATTAATTGATTTATTTAAAATAAATAAAACCACATGGATTAAGGTAACTTGACTGAAGATTTATTTAAATAAATCACCATCAACATTTAAAATAGGAGTTGGATAAAATGTATCACTTGAATTGAGATCTCACATTTAAGGCTACAATATCAACAATGAGGCTTCTTTGAATCATTATGGGAAAAATTAAATAAGAAGATTAGAAATAGAGACTATGAACATGAGGTGAGGAACCATTTAATTTCTATAGGTAAAGGACTAAAGAATGAAAAATAAGACATGTCTAGATATATAACTTTTATTTCTCAAATTGGGTGTTAACAGGAGGTTAGGGGTTGTTTAGAGTGTCCTCTATTACATATATAAAGGTGGAAAAAGAGAACCTAAAAGGTCCCCAAGATAATTTAGGTTATGAACAACTCAAGAATGAGTGTGAAAATGGGTAAATGATGAAAACCATGTAGTTTAATTCAAGTAAAAATTATACTAAATTCTATTTATATTAAAGGATTAAATTATTAGACAAGGGTGCTCAATGGAGCTCATAAATATCAAGCCTATCATTAATTAACTAATTCATCAATAAGTAATTTATTCTTCTAAGTTTTTATGGGTCTCTAGAGCTTTATCTTTTGGGGCAAGGGGACGTTTACTCATAGGTGTGGTTGTTTCCCAATAAGAGTATATCTATAGAGCTAAGGTATATCGATTGTCAATTTACATGTGTATAAATATCAAGTATGACATAGAATTTAATTAAATGTGAGGACATAAATTTATTTATCTAAACTTTCAAATTTCATGATAAGAGACACAAGTTCTCTATAGTGGGACAAAGTAGTTAAGAAGAAACTATAAGTTTAACACTAACATTAATTTATAATCTAATTCATTGTTTTCAAAGCATACTATTTAGATAAGAATAAAAAATTAATAAAATACATTCAAAGGGACACATAGATATATGTTTTAACTCGGTAATTGAAATACATACAAAATAAACAAAGATGAGAGCTTGAGATCTAGAATTTTTAAAATATTTTGTAATTAATAGCTCCAAAAAACTTCGGTCCATGAGATCGAATATAACATATAAAGTTTAAACAATATACATAAACCCAACTTGATTATTAAAATAAATAGCACAATTTATAATTGCAACCCTTGAATTCTAAACCTTACCCTAACACACACTAATTCTAACTTGAACCATAGGCCCTAATTATAACTTGAACCCTAATTTATTCTAACTTGAACTCTAACCCTAAACCCTAATTGTAATTAAATCCTATCATAACCTTAGTTGAACACTAACCCTAAATGCATATAAACCTTAATCATAACCCTAATTAAATATTGATTGAATGTTTAAATCTCACCAAAATTACAACCATAACCCTAATCCTAATTTAATTTTGACCCCAACCCTAACCCTACACTGATTGAACCCTAATTCTAACTCCAACCCTAACCTTGATCTTAAATTTTAATTCATAATAGTAATCCTTACCCTAACCCTAATAGAAATATAACCCTAACTCTAAACCTAGTTGAATACAAACCCTAACCTCAACCCTTACCTGAATATTTATCTTAGAACCCTAACCCTAATGAATTTTAACCCTAATTGAACTCCAACTTTAATTGAACCCTAACCAGGTAATTGAATTCTAATATTAAACAAGAAAACCTAATCATAACCCTAATTATAATTGAACTCTAACTATAATATATATTAAAGTTTAACCCAAACCCTAATTGCACCCTAGCTTTAACCTAACTCTAACCTACATATAGGGTTTTAGTTTATGTTTTAGGGTTTAGGTGGGTATGTGCAAGATCATGATGGGCCAAAAAGTGGCGATATGTAAGTGATATGATGGCCCATGTGGTTGACGACTTTCTTTTTACCCAAAATTGATGAAATGAAAAGAGTTTTTAGAGGAGATTCTTAGCTTTCCACCAATATAAATTATGCTTTACTTTGAATTTAATAAATAATTATTATTCATCTTCTATTAGAATTATGAATAAAATCCTAATTCATAGGCCGATTCAAAAACATCTATAACTTTAAAACGATATCACATTTTTTGAATCCGAAACATGTGTCACATTCTATGCTTTGCATACTATAGGATTAAAAAAAAAAATGAATTTCATGAATTTTTGACCAAGTTAAGGTGGTTAGACAAATGAGCTTTTATATTTTTTAAAAGTTGTAATAAAAAAATCATAATTAATTATTGACTTGGAAACAAATTATAAAAAAATATGCATCACATTGGGACATGAGTCCTCTACTTATATCTAAAAGCTTATAAAAAAATATTATCATTTTATTGTGGTAAGGGTGGTCAGACAGACACCTACTTCTTATTTTTACCTTGAAATTTAAGTACTACTACATTGAAATTTCAAATTTTCACCAAATAGATTTTAAAAAATAAAATAAAGGTGTAGTAGTTTAGAAACTACATTAAATTTTCTACAGGTTCTATTTTTACATTTTTTGAATTAATATAGATAACTTATTCAAATTTTTATGTCAAGTTGTCTAACTCTGATTTTTTGACTTTTTATTGCCACTTAAGGGCCTATTTTTTCCATGATGATCCTGCACATACCCAGGTCCAAGGATTAACTATCTGGGTAAATTAGTTTTTACGGACCAATGTTTTTTAGAACCTAGGGTTTAGGGTTCTGAAATGAATCTACATTAAATGTGTCAAATTTAGGTTTATTTTTTATGGTTTTTGATTTAGAATTTTATGTTGTTTGTTTTGTTGATGTTTTTAGTTAATTAAATGTAGTTTAAAAACTATAAAATATTAAACTAAAACAAACTAAACAAAAAAAAACTAAATAGCAATTATAAAAAAAATGCAAGATATAATGCAAAAATATGGAAAAATTCAACCAACTTGGAGGTCACTGAGGTCGGTTGCATTGACGGGAGGAGGTGGCAGTGAAAATTTGAATGAATCTTTCTCTCTGAAATGCGTACGCGATCTGCTTCTCCTTCTAGCGCGTTGGAATTGATAGTGAAAATGATTTTCACATTCGCTTATTTAGAAAAATAAATAGTTCTACGAAACGCGTACATGTTTCATAACGCGTATGTGTTTTAGGTTCGCGTATCCGAATCATAATGCATATGCATTATGGATTTAGGCTCGGGTACCCAATCCATAACGCGTATGCATTTCATGCGAGATTTTTTTCGGGCCAAAACTTCCCCTCTTCGTGGACCCAACTTCTTCCACTTACCCTATACCCTAATGTATTTCCTCTAGATGTTTTCTCCTCTAAGGAAGCTCTAGCAAAGTTCTTAGGTGCCTATTCAATTTTACCTTCTTATCATCATGACCATCGATTCACATACCACTTAAATACTCAAGATTATTTTAGTGAATCTATTATGACTACAAATGATTAAAATCCTCTTTCTAATAATCATAATATCTCTACTATTCTTGATCTTCCAGACCATAGTACATGCATAGTGGAGGATACTATTGATGTCCCTATGAAAACTTATTCTTCTAAAAGAGTAATCAAGGTCGATAAATTTCTTCTTCTAAAGAATCTCTATCCCATTATGATCTTCTACATTATTGTCATGATATATTTACTTGGTCAAATGAGGATATTCTTGGCATTTACCCCTCTATTTTGGTTCACAATATGATTTTATATCATGATGCCAAGCCTATTAAGAAAAATATTAGAAAAATGAATCCTAATGTTGCATTAATGGTCAAGACTTTAAGATAGAAAATATTTTAAAATTTAATTTTATCCATCCTATTGACTATTCACCTTGGATATTGAATATTGTAGCCATCACTAAAATTTATGGTCTTATTAGAGTATGCATTAATTTTCATGACTTAAATAAAGCTTACCTTAAAGATGATTTCCTACTTCCTAATACAGATATTATTGTAGAATCAACAATAGGCCATGCATTTTTATCCTTTATGGATGGATTCTTAGGACATAATTAAATCCTTATTAACTCAAAAGATCAATTCAAGATAAATTTCACTATCCCCTACTTTCTGGAATGTGAGATTGATCAAAGGTGTCCCGATAGTGGATGGATTTAATCATGTGGAGATAAATTTTGTGTGGATTAGGGACTCTTATACTTGGGTTATCTCCAATGTGTATGCTCCTAATAAGAAAAGAGCTAGGAAGAAATTATGGGATGATCTAGGGGATATGAGGCTTAGATTTTTGGATAGCCCTTGGCTCGTCATGGGAGACTTTAGTACTCCTCTCTATGACAATGAGAAGGTGGGTGGTTCGTAGGCCAACATTGATAGCTTCCTGGACTTGAGAATTTTCATTGATGAAAACACTCTTATTGATGTCAAAATGACTGGGGCGAAATATACTTCATCTAATAGGTGGGTTGGTGCATAAAATATTCAAGTTAGATTGGATAGATCTCTGGCTTTGGTGACCTATTTTGTGGATTTTTCTTGTTCTCTTTCCTTAGTCACAAGGTGTGGTTCTGACCATTTCCCCATTTCCTTTGTGGCTGACAAGTTCGGAGGTAAGAAACATTTTCCCTTTCGGTTCGATTAGCCAAAAAATTGACCTTCGTTAAGAGAAATATTAAGAAATGGAATAGAGTTTCATTTGGTCATATCTTTGAGTCTAAATCCTTGATTATTCAAAGATTGGATGGTATCCAAAATGATATTCATATCAAGGGTCTTTCAGAGGATCTCTAGCTGCATGAGGATAACTTGCTTGCTTAGTTGCATGACATTGTGGAAAAGGAGGAAGATTTTTGGTGGTCGAGATTGCATGCTATCTAGTTAAAGTCCAGAGATCGCAACTCCAAGTTCTTCCGTCTCATGACCCTTAGGCATAAATCATCTAATAGGATTTCTTCGATTTTGGCTAATGGGTCGCTGTTGGAGGGTGAGGTGGAGATTAGGAGGGTGGCTGCTAGCTTCTTCGAGAATGTGCTTAAGGATGACCTTATGTGGGACCAAAATAGGGTGGAGGCTTCTTTGGAGGTTATTCCCAATATTGTCTCTAATGATCTGAACAAGTTGCTTACGACCATCCCTTTTGCTTCAGAAATCAAAGATGCGGTTTTCTCTTTTGAAGGAAATAAGGCCCCTGGACTAGATGGCTTTCCTTTTCTATTCTTTCAAGCGTGTTGGGAAATTGTTGTGGAAGAAGTTATTAATGCTACTAAGGAGTTTTTTGGGTTCAAAAAGTTACTCAGAGAGTTGAATGCAACCTTCATTGTCCTGATCCCCAAGTCTATGGATACTAACAACTTTGGTGAGTATCGCCCCATCAATCTTTGTAATTCTGTGTATTAAATTTTCTCGAAGGTGCTAGCTACTAGACTTCAGATGTGCCTCCCGGAGTTGATTTCCATTCAACAAAGTGGATTTTTTCAAGGGTCGTCAAATTC
Source organism: Sequoiadendron giganteum (assembly GCA_007115665.2). Lineage (NCBI taxonomy): Eukaryota > Viridiplantae > Streptophyta > Pinopsida > Cupressales > Cupressaceae > Sequoiadendron > Sequoiadendron giganteum. The sequence goes on along the minus strand of CM021107.1, from coordinate 477,547,146 downwards.
TTGACTCTATTGTGATGGTGCATGAACTTGCTCATTCTATTAATGCTTTGAAGAAGCTAAGGTTCTTCCTTAAATTGGACCTGCTCAAAGCTTATGATAGGTTAAACTAGATATTTTTGTTGGAGGTTTTGGTTTTTGTAGGAATTTCATTCAGCTTGTTGAACATCTTATTTCTACTCCCTCATTTTCTGTTATTGTGAATGGATCCCCCTCTCCTTTTTTCTAGAGTTCGCGTGGGCTACGATAGGGAGATTCTATTTCTTCGATATTTTTCATTTTGATGGCGAAGGCTCTTGGGAGAAATATTTAGAGGGCCTTGGCTTCAAGGGATCTGAGGAGACTTTCTCCTTCTTCTCGATGTGCTCCTGTTACCCACCAACAATTTGTTGATGAAAACATGATGATGGGTGAATACTCTATGCATGAAGTCAGAACAATGAAGGGTTTGATTGAGGACTATGAGAGGGCTTCTAGTCAACGTATCAATCTATCAAAGAGTCAAATATTTTTCCTTAATACCCCTGAAGCTTTGCAGTTGAAGCTTTTTAGGATCCTGTCTTGCAATAGGGGTGACCTCCCGTCCACCTACTTGGGCCTTCCTTTATGTATCTCGATCTCAGATTCCTTCTGGCTAGGCCTGCTGGACAAGTTCAGTAGAAAGTTAGTGGGTTGGAAAGGGGTGCTTCTCAGCCAGGTTGGGAAGTTGTAGCTAATTGCTTCTACTCTTCAAAATTTGCCAATGTATGCTATGAGCCTCTTCAAAATTCCTATCAAATTTGAAGAGAAAATGGAACAAATAATGAGAAAATTTATGTGGTCAGGCATTGAAACCAAAGCTAGAATTTCTCTTGTGGCCTGAGATTTGGTTTATTCTACCAAAGAAGTGGGGTAGTCTTGACATTAGAAACCTTAAAGCCTTTAATAAGGCCCTCTTATCGAAGAATATTTGGAGGCTCCTTAATGGTGAAGCAGGTTGGGCTTTAGTGGCTAGTAATAAGTATATGCATGGTCTCGAGAGATCCTAGAACTTGTTAAATTATGATGATATTCTATCTGGTTCATGCTTTTGGAAGAGTATTGTTCCTTGCAGGGAGCTGATTATTGATGGTGTTAAATGGTTGTTGGGTAACAGTACTCAAATTCTCTTTTGGGAGGACACTTATTGTGGATTGAAACCTTTGATCAGTCTTCCCTGGGCCACCCCCATCGTTCCTATTTATAAATGGTTTTTTGGCTACTAAGTGGCTGACTATATTCATAATGGGGAGTGGAAAAATTTCTAGGATTGGGACCCATCGTTGAAGGTTCTTCAGAAATTTTTAAAAGTGGTTTGAATCCCCACTTTATTAGGATGGATAGAGTTGTTTGGGCCCCTTGTGCTAAGGGTGAGTTTTTCAGTTGCTTCTACCCTTAGTAGGCCAATGGATAAGCCTGCTTCTATTCCTTTTTGGGGAAGCTTATGGAATAAGAAGCCGATTCCCAAGGTGAGTGTTTTCTTCTAGCTTCTTATGCAAGGTAAAATTTTAACGTAGGATAATCTTTGTAAAAGGGGCTTTGCTCTTCCTAATAGATGTGTTCTTTGTGAAGCTGATGCTGAGAGTTCCTTTCATATTTTCATTGATTGTAAGTTCTCCTCACTGCTTTGGGGTAAATTTCTTGGTGTTTGGAATTTGGTTTGGGTTTTCCCGGAGTCCCTTGAAAAAATTGTTGAACATTGGAAGTGCCCCTCCACTTCTCTTGTTCTCCATGGACTATGGGATCTCATGGCCCTGTACATTTCTTAGGGTCATTGGAAAGAATGAAACAATAATTTTTTTTAGGATTCTAATATAGAAGTTGGCAGTCTCTACATCGAGGTTCATTAGGCGATTCTGGAAAATTTTGCCATCAATTTTCCTGACTCTCCCCACTGTGACCTTGCTATCTGTCTAGCTGGTTATGATCTTTTGGTGATTTCAAACTGGAAGATTCCTTTCATTCCTACCATAAACTTGAAACCTAGTTTGAATGAAATATTGAATACTAAGTGGAAACCACCTCCTCCAGGGTGGATTAAAATAAATTTTGATGGGGCAGCGAAGGGGAACCCTGGGCTTGCAGGTTGTGGGGGGTGTTGAGGAATGAGGATAGAAAATTCTTAGGCGCGATGGCACTCCCACTAGGAATTTAGACCAATCACTGTGCTGAGGTGGAAGTTGCATTTGCAAGCATTAAATTTGTTGTGGACATAGGATATTCAAAATTATGGGTTGAAGGCGATTCATTAAACATTGTTAATTATCTACATGGCACCTATATGTCAAGCTGGAATGTGGAGAAATTAATTAAAGATAGTATAATGATGTTAAGTGCATGTGAAGAGACTCATGTATCTCACATTTTCCAAGAGGAAAACTCTTTGGTAGATTTTTTTTCCAATGAGGTTGTCAGATTAAATGATTCTCGGTCATGGGAGGAGGGATAGATCATTCCTGAGAGAGCTAGGAGCTTAATTGGGAATGATGGAGTGGGATGATATTAGGCGATGGTGGAATTTACACCTTAGTACCTTATTCTGACTCACATACTTTGTAGGTCTCTCCCGGATTGTTGGTTTTCATTTGAATGATTTTCACAAGGGTTTTCCCATCTGGTGTTTGCTAAAATGGGTGGCGATAGAAGGAGAATAGAACCGCATTCTTGCGTGGGTCTAAGGAAGAAGAAAAACTATGGAATATTTTGCGCCACGAGAATTTTACGCCATTCCTGGAACGTCTGCATGGACATGAACCAAATGCTTTGGTGGAATTTCTTTCCTACAGGCATAATAGGAAGCTTCAAATAAAAGTTTTGGAAGTGGAGGTGAATGAGTTGCTGATTGCTTCTGTGATGAGGATAAGAAGAGTAATGAGGATGCGATGGCCCAATTTTTCAAAGATGATGAGAGGAATAAGTTGATTAAAATGGAGTGCTAGGGCTATGAGCACAAGTTGGTCAAGAAGATTTGGGTGAAGGTGAGGTAATAATTCATTATGTGATGTTGGAAGGTAGGTTTACTATAATTCTGGGTCACCATTTCACTTTCCTAAATCACTTCATACACAGGTTGTTTTTTTCTTTTCCTTTTTTCCTACTTTCATCTATGGAGATTTTGATTTATGCACATTTAAAAAATAGGAAGACCTCAGTCCTCCATGAGGGCCTCATTATATTAATCATGGAGCATGTCAAATCTTTCCTCATTTCCCTTGCTATTATGGGTAAGGAGAAGACTCTGAGTGATGGGTTTGATTCCTCTAGTTCAGATACTAGCAATTCTGAAGATGATGAATGGGATGAAGAGGAGGAGGTGGCTAATCTGTGCCCTGTGGCCACCTCTTTGAAAAAGAGGAAGAAGAGCTGTCCTACAAGTAGTTGAGTGCCTAAGCGCATTGTTCTCTCTGATTTTCAAGGACACGAAGGTGAGGTCGGAGGATTCTTCTCCCAGGAAGGTGGAGTTGGTTGTTGGCCAGGGTGAAATTGAAATTGGTGGAAAGGAGGGTTTATAGGAGAATGTGCCAGGCTCAAAGGCCAAGGACTAGCCAAGGATATCATCCAAACACATTGCTAAGTTGAAAAATCAAGTCTCTAATATTCTTGCTAAGGATACCAAGGTGTCAGATGAGGATAAGGCTACTAGTGATAACACGGTGAATATGGAGGACTCGTCGGATCAAAACTTAATTAATGATGCCATGCAGGATGAGAATAAGGGTCAAGGTGAGGAAGACTCTGAGAGGATGAACGCTAAATCAAAACCCTTGAAGGTAGAACCCCTCTCTGAGGATTTTTCTTATTTAAATGATGAGTCTTCCTCAATGATTCAGTTGCTGGACATGGCTAGGGTTGGGGCCACTAGTACTTTTAAATTAGCTAAGCGGACTCTTCAGGAGTTCAATAAAGTGAATATTAAAATTAGGGGTTTGCAGGAAGAACCTGAAGAATGTGCCAAAAAATTATGTATCGAACATTATTATTGACAGGATTGTGGACCTTGAAGGTTCATTCTAGGATTTCAAATCTTTGTGTGAAGAACGATTGGCTAGGTTGGAAGTTAAGGTTGTGGGCACCAATGTAGACATCAAAAAGTTGTTGCATGCATGCTATATCTCTATGAAAAATAGTGTGGACTCCTTGGAAGTCCTGTTAAAAAATATTAGTGATTTAAGAGAGGATCAAATTTATTTCTCTGAGCTTATGGAGAGGGAGCATACGACTAAAGGAAAATGAAAGAAGGGTGCGAAAGATGACACCGAAGGCCTTTGCTGCTAAAGGGTCGACGGATTGGAAAAGATCTTTTGAAGCCAAGAAGAAGGAGTTGCTGGAAATGATTGACCTGCATAGGAGCCAGGAGCTTGAGGTGGCCAACACCTTAAGCACTATGAATTAGTGTTTGTTCTATTGTTTTTCTTTTACTAGTCCTTGGGTGGTTTTTTGTTGTTTTGTCATTGTTGAGTGTTGTTGTTGGTTTACTATTTTATCTTTTGTTCAACACTCTATTTGTCTTGGTTTCTTTGTGTCGGTCTATTGTTGGTTTAGTTTGGCCCATCTTTTTAGCAACATTTTGTTTCTCATGTTGTAAAGGGTTTCGGGTCCCTTCAAAACCTGTTTTGCTTGTATAATCAAAAATTTTACTATCCCTCGAGGTAATTTCTCTTATGTAGTCATGGTGTTCAGCTTAAATAATGTTGGAGCAACTTACCAATGTGAGATAAGTTTAATTTTTTATGAATTCATTCATAAAAAACCTCTCCTCTAATAGTCTACCCTCTTTTGAATGTCAAAATTCCTCCTATGAGAGTCCACTTTCCACCAAAATTGTTAATATCCCTCCTCCAGTGTTGTGGGAACTAAATCATTCCTTTGGTGTATGGGGAGAATAAAAAAATTGTATTTACACTAACCCCACCTATTTCAAAGGTTACACTATCCACAAATACTGCCAAGAATTGCCAAGTCCCCTTGAACTCCATGAAGGGGTACAAATATGGTGGTGTTTCTAGAAACGTCTACCATCTTAGAGTTAGAATTTATCTTGAAATGGGGAAATTTTTCCAACCTTTGGTTCCTCCATACTCCTCTTTTTTATCTTTATTCTTTATTCACCAAATGAAACATATGAGTCTTTGAAGGCCTTAAAAGCCCTATTAGGTGTAGTAGAGATGGTCTCAAGAATATGAGAAATATTTGATACATGTGTTGCCATAATTAAAAGAAATAAATTAGGAATTGACTTCAACCAATAATGTACCTAATGTCACTCTCAAATTTTGCAAATTTTAGATGCCCATTTCAAAATTTTGCTTCTGCACTTTCAGAAGTGCACTTGATGAATCAGTCTAAGAGACCCACTTTGGATGATTGTAATTTAAAGCCTGTTGATTGTCATGCAAAACCCATTTGTAGAAATATTCAATTGACATATGTGACTATGCATGTAAGTTTTCAGCTTCCCACGACAAGTTTTGACTAAGTTTCGAAAAGTGAAGCTGGAGGGTTTTTGACACTGTTCTGCTGTTTGCAGATTGTCAGTTTTGCAAAATAGTTTCCTGTTCGAGCTTGGATTTCGCAACCAGTTGAATGTCATGTCAGAACGAATGTTTCTCTGTATTCTCCATATCAAGATGATCTCACATGTCAGTTTTTAGAGTCTTATGATCTAATTTGCTATTTTTAACAGATCAAAACCGAATGCAGTTTGTTCAGTTTTGCATCTGCATTCCTGACAACATTTCAGAGAGGCTAACTTCGACCATCAGTATCTTTTGACCAGTGATGTTTCAAGAAAATTCCTTTTGCACACATGCTTAGGGTACCTAAATGATCTACTGTGTTTGATGGAAGCTCGCCAAGAGTTGATTCACTATTTTTACAAATTGGCAGTTGAATGAGTTTTAATTGGTCCAAAACAGTTGCTACTTCAGAAAAGTTTGATTGAGTAATTTTGCCGATTAATATTTTTCACCTCGTGACATGTTTTTTTGAGCTGTCTTTTGCACTATATTCTTGGATCAAATGTCTGCATGTCTGCAAGTTCTCATTGCTTCACGAGGTAGTTTGACTAGTTTCCCAGGACGATTCCAGATCCCACTTGGCCTGTTTTCATCATTTTACAAAAGTGTCAGAAAGTATTTTTTAATGATAACCCAGTTCACTTTTTCATCTCAGAAGCATTCTTAGGCTATATCTGATCAATTTTGAGTTGAAGTTTGTTTGAAAATGAAATCTTTTTTAGTCGGGCCCATAGGGGACCCGACATATACTCATGAATATAATGGTAAGAATGATAAGATTCATGTTGCTGATCACACTTCTCAGGGCTATATGCATATATGATCCAAACAATGATGCAACATTTGCAACTAAAAGAAACATTTTCAAATTGAGATTAGTTCTCAAATACCTAGGTTATGTGGTATGTATTCCTGGAACTTACATTTGTGAAATTTCAAATGCACTATATATCAAATTGGTGTGAATGCATCAAGTGAATTTTTATTAAAGCATTTTTTAACATGGAGGGATGATGTAGTAATTGAAAGTGATTTGCAAGTGAATGGTGGAAATTTCACAAGACAAATAACTCAAAGAACAATGGAAAAATACACACATAATGTATTTGTTGAACTGCCCTCATTGCATAATACACACTAACTGGAAGCTTAGAGGTTCAGCCCCTAGATTCAAATATTGTGGCCAGATTTGATAGAATATAGAGGTGAATGGAGGGATATTTTGCATGAGGAAATATATATTGTCAAGGCCCACAACCAAAGGCATCATGGCACAATAGGAACTGAAATTGGCAGGGACAATGCTGCAAGATTGTTTACGGAATTTGTATCTTGGCGTGGGGATCAGGAAATTCTATTTGCAATCACCACGATGGGTGATGAAAAGGTATGCACAAACGACAATGTATTAAAGAATGGGAGTGTTGGAATAGGGAGGTATCATCACAGTGCATGCACATATTGTATGTTGAAAAGGCTTTAGAAACTTTCAGGAAATCAGTATGGGGCGCGAGCAGTAGAGAGGTTGGGGAAGCACGATGCGGGAGATTTGGAACAAGTTAAAGGCGTCCATCAAGGTATGAGGGAATGTGCAGGTGCACTGGTCACAAGGAGAGGATGCGCGACCTACAACAAGGTAGACATCCATCAAAATGGAGATTACAGGTGCGCGGCTTGGAGCACAGAGGATGGACATCCATCAAAGAAAAAAGTGATTTATTGAAGAGCCTTAGAAATAGGTAAATGCAACCAGTGCCATTGCCATGATTGTTGGGCACACATAGAATGGAATTTGTAGGAGGGAAACACTCCTTGTGCAAGGAGGCACGTGCATTGTAGGGAGGAGAAGACCAGGTTGTTGGGCATGACAAGGAGGAGAAAATTGGAACAAGGGCCCATGCCTGGAACAGGGAATGGAACCAATGAATGGGTGCGGCCTGGAGTAGAGGCTATGCGCATCCATCAAAGAAACAAGGAGGGGGATCAAGCATTTTGTGAATGGCGGCCAAGTGTAGAGCACATGAACACACCAAACAGTGAAAATGAGGATTTAGGGCAATCTCAACCCTTGCTCAAGAGCCTTGCAAAATAAATGGTGACGTCATGAAAAATGTGCGAGGTGCACGAGGTTGTTGTGTAAGGAAGAATGTGGTGGGCCCGTTGGATATGCAAAGGCATAGGCAAGTGTTTGAAGAGGCCCGTTTTAATTTTAATTGAAGGGGTGAGTAAATATTTTACTCAATGGGTAAAATATTTTAAAAGGGAAAATGGGCATGGGTATTTCTTTTCCAAGGTAAATGTTTGCAATGTCCACCATTTAAAATGTAAAATTCCAAATGATGTATAGTCAAAGTAAAAACCAAATGGGCCCCTATTTTTATAACGTATGAAGGTGATGGTATGCGGGTAAAATATTTTTGCCAAATAACATGCTTTTTACCATTTTAATGGTCCTAGTTAAAAAATGTGAAATGGCAGAGATGGGAGTATGGGCAAATATTTTAAATGCCATATGTGAAGTATTATTTTGTTGAAGGTGAAATACACGTGAGAGTGAACAAAGATATTTTAATAAGGCATAAGTAAAGTGAATTTTATATTCATTTTATATTTGGGAGTTTTTCAATGTGAAACATTCTCTGTGCTGGGGATTTCAAATAAAGTCAAAGGAGCAGAAATATTAAAGAGGAAAACAAAACTGAAACATTATAAAGTGGGGAAATATTTTAATGCAAAGTGAAATTCTATTGGTTGAGAAGTAGAAATAATGTGCAACAAGTAAAGAGAGCTGAAATAGAATTTTGCACGGGAAAGAGGTATTTTACAGCAGTTGGGTGAATGATGAGATTCCCCACAAGGGTTGATTTTTTGTTTCAAGGCAATGATGAGAAAAGGTAGTTTTGAGGGTGTTGCTACAAAGGAAGAGAGATGAGAGATTCTTTTTAGTTTGATCAACGGGAATGAAGCTTCCATATGGCATTTCTAGATCAGATTTAGGGCTGCTCCTGTTTGCTTCTCTTCTTCTATATCTTCTCTTCTTCTCTCATTGTAAAAGGGTTCTAAGTTTTTGTATTGGGCTGGGTAGATAGAGAATTGAAAATTCTGAGTTATTTCTTAAGTTTGTAAGCTGTAATTTTTTGAATTCATGAGTAAATACAACCAGTTTATGCAAATAACATCATGAAGGTGTTTGTACATTCATGAATTTCTTCAAATTGTCTCCATATTTGTACACTTTTAGTCATTTAAATTCAATAATACAAAGTGTCTTTGAGTTTATCATTTCAAATTTCATGAGATTGTTTTGTCTGTTCATTGTTCTGTTTCAAAGAAACGGTTAAAATTCTTTGAGCAAGTGATTGTGATTTCAGATGTGCAGATGGGATTTGATAAGGAGAATTTGATTGATAGTAAGAGAGGGATTGTTGGTGCAAGACACTAACAGTTGATGCAAAGCATTAGAAATTTAAATCCACTGGTTGAAGTCTGTTTGCTGGGGAATTCATTTATGTGTTTGACTCCATGGCCCAGAATTGGCACTGATCTATTTTTCAGTTTTGTGCATCTTAGAAACATTTTATAAATGCAAAATCATTCTTAATCTTACTTTTTTCTTAGTTGTATGTCCTGCTTTCCAATGGCTAAGAGAGGGTTGAGTTACTGAGAATTTAGCCAAGTTTGAAGTTGTCAATGCTTCCCTTAGTGTTTTTTCATTGGGAATTATTTGCTTTATAAAGCAATGTTGGTGTATGAGTGATTTAAGTTTTGGGAATTGTATAGGTTTACCTACCTTGGTCTTGTAGAGCCATAAGTGTAGGAGATGTTAGTATTTGACTGAATCTTGTCAGTTGGCCACTAGCCTTTGTGGTTCTTCAATATAGAGGTTGGCTACCTCTTAGAGAATTTCAAAGCCTAGTTGGGTTGCATTTTAAAACACCAACAGAATGGAAACTCTACTAGGGATGAACTTAGAAGTTTTGGTTGTAGATGGTGCTATTATAGAGTCATTAAAGTTTTGAATTATTTTTGTAACCAAAGGTTGGAAATTATTGAATTATTTTTTCCCATCCGAGTCACCAACAGAATGGCGACTCTACTGGGGAGAATTGGAGAAAATTCTTATTGCAGAATCTAGCCTTAAGAGTCATTGCATAGAGTTAAATGATTTTCCATTCTAAATTTAGTTCAAATTTTGAAGGATTTCAACCCTGGAGAAGAATTTGTTGCAGTGAACCTGAAAATTTAATAATCTATGGTGCTCTGCTAGTGGAAGGAACTGAAAAATAAGTTTATATGTAAAAGAACTTCATACTGCTTGAAGTTCAGTCCTTTGTGAAAAGAGGTGGTGACTCTGTTGATAGAACTTGTTAAAAATTTAAAGAAAGTTTCAGATCTACAAATATTACCAGTCAGGAAGACAATTTGCAGTAGCTGCAAAATCTCTAGGTATTCCTCACTCTTGGTTTCCAAGAAACTCTTGTGTGAAAACCATATTTGAACTTCTTAGGAAAACCTTTGCTTCCCCATTGAGTGAGTTAGCACTGATAAAGGGAAAGAACAATAAATTCAAATTTGCACACTCCTATTTGTTCTAGATCTGTTGAATGTAATTGCAGTTCCATTGAAAGATTTTGATTAGTGCTCAAATATCTGCTAGTTTGGATGGTTAGAATGCATTTGTGTATCTTAGGGGTTTCCATCCATTTGTATTGTCATAGTTTTCAAGCCCGGGTTGTCATTATGTCAGTAATTATCCCTATTGTCCATCATATGGTCATGCTTGTAATTATGCACAATTGGTGAGACTTAATTTGTAATATCCATGGATCATCAACGTAAAGTAGCTATACCAGTGAACACTTTGATTCAACTTGTCAAGAAGTGTCAAAAGTATAATAATCTTCAAGAATCTAATACCCCAAAGTGTAAGAACCCAAGAGTTAATAAGCCTAGGTTCAGTTCGGAATGGATGAAAGGAACCAAATGTCTCAACAAGCCCGGTCAAGAGACAATCATACCATATCTACTTGCCAAGTCATTGCACTCGTTGTCAATTCCTTTGACCCATTGTATGCTTAGTTAGATTTGTCATGGGTTGATTATGAAACTAAAAGTATGTCAGCTCAAGTTTATAAGGAGATGCCTAGATTTGATGGGTATACCGTATGTGAAGGAGATGCGCATGTTCAAAGTTTTTCCAGCTTTATGGAGAAATCATTCAGAGATCAGGATATGCGGATGACATTTTTTGTCAGATCTCTTGAAGCAAGAGCTCAGGATTGGTATTTAAGTTTTCCTGAGAAGTCATTTCCTTGCTAGGATGAATTAGTGAAAGTTTATAGAAAAGAGTTTGCAAGAGACCCTTCTGATTTGGTCACAATATTAACAGAAATTAGAAAGAAAGATGAAGAGTCAAGTGTTGATTTCAGCCACAGATTTGTTGTTGCCTTGTCACTAATCCCAGAAAATTTCAGACCTAGCACTTCTGATTGTATCCATATGTACTTTGAATCTTATGAAGAAGGATCTAGTGCATTGTTAAAAGATTTTGAAATACTGAGCGTGCAAATGGCCTACATAGTTTTGGATGGTTTGGAGAAATAGAGGAATGAGTATGTTCAACATTTGTTGTCTTTAGTTATGGGAAAACATGTTGATGGAATCAACAGTGGTGTGAATGCAAATGATCAGATGTTTTCAGACAAGTGCATACTTCAAAAGGTAGAAGATGAGAAGGATGTATCATCAAGTGATGAGAAAGTTGTCTTTGAACAACTTACAAAAGAAATGCACCCAAATGAAAATCAACAACTAAGTCTTCAGAGCCAAGAACCTGAAGAAGAATATGAGTTAGATTTACTCTTTGAAGAAGAGATATGTGATCAGCAATATGATGATACAATTGATTATGTCAATCCTGCAAGTGTTGAGTGTAGATTTGACACAAGTCTTCATAATGAGATAAAATAATTTGTTGATTCAGAGAATACTCTTAAGAACATCAATTTATCAGCTACAAGTGATAGAGTATGTGATGAATTTCAGTTTGAAAGACAAGCCACAAACAACTGCAATGAGGAAACCATTGATGGTTTTCAGTTTGATAAAGAAGACATTTGTGTTTATCCTCAAGAGAATGAAAGTGATGAGCTTAATGAAGACACCCAATCTTATGTTGGAATGAAAAGTGATGTGGATTGCTGTTATGACAGACCAAAAGTGAGTAAGAATGAACAAGTGGACAATCTGTTCTCAGTGACAGATGGTGACCATGTTTTTGACAAGGTTGTTAGCGATCCAATCTCTTGTAGTTGGGGAAGCCCTGTTTATGATCAACCCATTGACTTCTTAGATTTTGATGAAGAAGACATCACAACATATTTTGATTTGCAATTTGATAATGGATCCAATTCAAGTGAAGGTCAAGGAGAGGAAGTGGTTGAAACAATAGATCAAAAATAATGATTTATTGAGTTGTGAACAAATTTCAAATATGTTGACCGCAAAATATCAAAAATGTGCACATGAGGACAACTCTTAGTTGTTGTGTGCAACCCCTATTGACTTTGATAGTGGTGATGACTTTCGAGATACAAGGTTTGATGCAAGTGGATCTGATTCTCTTTCCAATGATGAACTAGCTGATCATGATGATGATAATATGGATGAAGACAAACAACAAATTGATTGTAATGATGCACTATATGATGAATATGAAGATATGGACACTAATGCGAGTTCAGAAATTTGTTTTGATGAGTTTGAAACAACAGATAACCATGAGGATTGCATATCTAATGAGTCAAATTTTGAAGATTCTAATGCAAATTTAGACAAGTTTTTGTTTACTGACTTGATTGAGCCTAGTCGTGAGTCTTTGAGTGAGAATGAAGATGTTGATTTCGATCAAAAATCAGATTATGCTTCTGAACCAGAATTGCTTGTTGCTGAGAAAACTTGTGATATTGAAGAGGTTGATACCTTATGTTCAGAGGATAACTATATGATTACAGATGATGATGAGTCAGGAATATCTGATAAATCTCAATACCAACATGATGAAGAACAGTCACAAAGTGTGTTAATGCATGAGTGTATTTGTTTGCATACACTTGGAGATGGTTTGCATGATGAGCAAGATCTTTTGGTAAGTTCTTGTGATAGTTTTAATTTTGATATGAAAACTAGTAATCAGTTTGAGTTTAACAATTCCAGCCACAAGGAAAAATGTGAGTGTTATTTTTGTCAGCTGGAAGGAGTTTTCACAGAGTGTGGCAATGTGCAAGATACTGAAGAATGTAGTTTTCAGTTTGAGAATGATTTAAATAATGAATGTAATCAGTTGTTGCCACATGATAATCAACATTTTGAAAGTATGCCTGACTTTCAAATGCATTGTGGTTATGAACATGTCGATGATGTTGAATGTGATTTCCTGTTAGGAGATACCAACATGTTTAATCAGGAAATTGAGTACGATCAGATTATGCTTTCATATGGTCTTGATCCCCATTTTCAAATGTTGCCACTTGATACTAGATCAGAGAATGAAGGGAGTGGCAGTGATGTGACTTATTTGATTTGGTTGCCACTTGATAAAAGAGTTGAACATAAAGCAACTTGTCACTTGTATGAAGGTAGCTTGATGCTTGTGTTTGCAGGTGTTCAGTCACCTATGTTATTGTGGCATGACAAAGGCAAGCATAGGTTGAGGGAGATCAACTATTTTTACATAATTGTGTTTGACAGATGTAAAAGTTGATTCCCATTTTTTATTTGGTGACCTGGGGTCACTAGATGAAGTTGAAAAAGAAAGTTGAATAGGGGAGTAGTTTGAGGGAACTTGATAGACTCAGCTTTTGGTCTACTCTCTAGAGATCTGGAATCTTGCTATGCCCACAGGGGGAATACATCCCCACTTGGAGCCACTAGTGGCACTCTCAAATTTTGCAAATTTTAGATGCCCATTTCAAAATTTTGCTTCTACACTTTCAGAAATGCACCTGATGAATCAGTCTAAGAGACCCACTTTGGAGGATTGTAATTTAAAGCTTGTTGATTGTCGTGCAAAACCCATTTGCAGACATATTCAATTGACATATGTGAATATGCATGTCAGTTTTCAGCTTCCCATGATAAGTTTTGACAAAGTTTCAAAAAGTGAAGCTGGAGGGTTTTTGACATTGTTCTGCTGTTTGCAGATTGTCAGTTTTGCGAAACAGTTTCCTATTTGAGCTTGGATTTCACAACCAGTTGACTGTCATGTCAAAATGAATGTTGCTCTGTATTCTCCATATCAAGATGATCTCACATGTTAGTTTTCAGAGTCTTATGATCTGATTTTCTATTTTTAACAGATCAAAACCAAATGTAGTTTGTTCAGTTTTGCATCTACATTCTTGACAACATTTCAGAGAGGCTAACTTCGACTGTCAGTATCTTTTGACCTGTGATGTTTCAAGAAAATTCCTTTTGCACATGTGCTTAGGGTACTTAAATGATCTATTGTGTTTGATGGAAGCTCGCCAAGAGTTGATTCACTATTTTTACAAATTGGCAGTTGAATGAGTTTTAATTGGTCCAAAACAGTTGCTATTTCAGAAAAGTTTGATTGAGTAACTTTGCCAATTAATATTTTTCACCTTGTGACATGTTTTTCTAAGCCGTCTTTTGCACTGTATTATCGAATCAAATGTTTGCATATCTGCAAGTTCTCATTGCTTCACGAGGTTGTTTGACTGGTTTCCCAGGATGATTCCAGAGCCCACTTGGCCTGTTTTCATCATTTTCCAAAAGTGTCAGAAAGTATTTTTTAATGATAACCCAGTTCGCTTTTTCATCTCAGAAGCATTCTTAGGCTATGTCTGATCAATTTGGAGTTGAAGTTTTTTTACAAACAATTTTTTTTTTTAGTCAAGCCCATAGGGGACCAGACATATACTCATGAATATAATGGTAAGAATGATAAGATTCATGTTGCTAATCACACTTCTTAGGGCTATATGCATATATGATCCAAACAATGATGCAACATTTGCAACTAAAAGAAACATTTTCAAATTGAGATTAGTTCTCAAATACCTAGGTTATGTGGTATGTATTCCTGGAACTTACATTTGTGAAATTTCAAATGCACTATATATCAAATTGGTGTGAATGCATCAAGTGAATGTTTATTAAAGCATTTTTTAACATGGAGGGATGATGTAGTAATTGAAAGTGCTTTGCAGGTGAATGGTGGAAATTTCACAAGACAAATAACTCAAAGAACAATGGCAAAATACACACATAATGTATTTGTTGAACTGCCCTCACTGCATAATACACACCAACTGGAAGCTTAGAGGTTCAACCCCTAGATTCAAATATTGTGGCCAGATTTGATAGATTATAGAGGCGAATGGAGGGATATTTTGCATGAGGAAATATATATTGTCAAGGCCCACAGGCAAAGGCATCATGGTGCAGTAGGCATGCAAATTGGCAAGGACAATGCTGCAAGATTGTTTGCGGAATTTGTATCTTGGCATGGAGATCAAGAAAGGCTATTAGCAATCACCACGATGGGTGATGAAAAGGTATGCACAACTGATAATGCATTAAGAAATGGGAGTGTTGGAATAGGGAGGTGTCATCACAGTGCATGCACATATTGTATGTTGAAAAGGCTTTAGAAACTTTTAGGGAATCAGTATGGGGTGCGAGTAGCAGAGAGGTTGGGGAAGCATGATGCAAGAGATTTGGAACAAGTTAAAGGCGTCCATCAAGGTATGAGGAAGTGCACAAGTGCACTAGCCACAAGGAGAGGATGCACGACCTGCAGCAAGGTAGACATCCATCAGAATGGAGATTGCAGGGGCGCAACTTGGAGCACAAAGGATGGACATCCATCAAAGCACAAAGTGATTTATTGAAGAGCCTTAGAAATAGGTAAATGCAACCAGTGCCACTACCATGATTGCTAGGTACACATAGAATGGAAATTGTAGGAGGGAAACACTCTTGGTGCAAGGAGGAGGTGCGCGCATTGCAGGGAGGAGAAGACCAGGTTGTTGGGCGTGATAGCAAGGAGAAAATTGGAATAGGGGCCCACGCCTAGAACAGGGAATGGAACCAATGAATGGGTGCGGCCTGGAGCAGAGGCTATGCACATCCATCAAAGAAACAAGGAGGAGGGTCAAGCATTTTGTGAATGGCGGTCGTGCAAAGCATGGGAACATACCAAACAATGAAAATGAGGATTTAGGGAAATCTCAACCCTTGCTCGTGAGCCTCGCAAAATAAATGGTGATGCCATGAAAAAAGTGCGAGGTGCACGAGGTTGTTGTGTAAGGAAGAATGTGGTGGGCCAGTTGGATATGCAAAGGCATGGGCAAGTGTTTTAAGAGGCCTGTTTTAATTTTAATTGAAGGGGTGAGTAAATATTTTACTCAATGGGTAAAATATTTTAAAAGGGAAAATGGGCATGGGTATTTCTTTTCCAAGGTAAATGTTTGCAATGTCCACTATTTAAAATGTAAAATGCCAAATGATGTGCAGTCAAAGTAAAAACTAAATGGGCCCCTATTTTTATAATGTATGAAGTAAGGTTAAGGTATGTGGGTAAAATATTTTTGCCAAATAACATGCTTTTTACCATTTTAATGGTCCTAGTTAAAAAATGTGAAATGGCGGAGAGGGGAGTATGGGAAAATATTTTAAATGCCATATGTGAAGTATTATTTTGCTGAAGGTGAAATGCACGTTAGAGTGAACAAAGATATTTTAATAAGGCATAAACTAAAGTGAATTTTATATTCATTTTATATTTGGGAGCTTTTCAATGTGAAACATTCTCTGTGCTGGGGATTTTAAATAAAGTCAGAGGAGAAGAAATATTAAAGAGGAAAACAAAACTGCAGCATTATAAAAGGGAAATATTTTAATGCAAAGTGAAATTCTATTAGTTGAGAAGTAGAAATAATGTGCAACAAGTAAAGAGAGCTGAAACAGAATTTTGCATGGGAAAGAGGTATTTTCTAGCAGTTGGGTGAATGATGTGATTCTCCACATGGGCTGATTTTTTGTTTCAAGGCAATGATGAGTAAAGGTAGTTTTGAGGGAATAAGTTTGTTGCTTCAAAGGAAGAGAGATGAGAGATTCTTTTCAGTTTGATCAACGAGAATGAAGCTTCCAGATGGCATTTCCAGATCAGATTTAGGGTTGCTCCTATTTGCTTCTCTTCTTCTATATCTTCTCTTATTCTCTCATTGTAAAAGGGTTCTGAGTTTTTGTATTGGGCTGGGTAGATAGAGAATTGAAAATTCTGAGTTATTTCTTGAGTCTATAAGATGTAATTTTTTGAATTCATGAGTAAATATAGCTAGTTTATGCAAATAACATCATGAAGGTGTTTGCACATTCATGAATGTCTTCAGATTGTCTCCATATTTGTACACTTTTAGTCATGTAAATTCAATAATACAAAGTGTCTTTGAGTTTATCATTTCAAATTTCATGAGATTGTTTTGTCTGTTCATTATTCTGTTTCAAAGAAATGGTTAAAATGCTTTGAGCAGGTGATTGTGATTTCAGGTGTGCAGATGGGATTTGATAAGGAGAATTTGATTGAGAATAAGAGAGGGATTGTTGGTGCAAGACACTAACAGTTGATGCAAAGCATTAGCAATTTAAATCCACTCGTTGAAGTCTGTTTGCTGGGGAATTCATTTATGTGTTTGACTCCATGGCCCAGAATTGGCACTGATCTATTTTTCTATTTTGTGCATCTTAGAAACATTTTATAAATGAAAAATCATTCTTAATCTTACTATTTGGTTTGTTGTATGTCCTTCTTTCCAATGGCTGAGAGAGGTTTGATTTATTGAGAATTTAGCCAAGTTTGAAGTTGTCAATGCTTCCCTTAGTGTTTTTTCATTGGGAATTATTTGCTTTATAAAGCAATGTTGGTGTATGAGTGATTTAAGTTTTGGGCCTTGTATAGGTTTACCCACCTTGGTCTTGCAGAGCTAGAAGTGTAGGAGATGTCAGTCTTCGACTGAATCTTGTCAGTTGGCCACTAGCCTTTGTAGTTCTTTAATATAGAGGTTGGCTACCTCTTAGAGAATTTCAAAGCCTAGCTGGGTTGCATTTTAAAACACCAACAATACCCTTACAATAAATCTCTCTAAATATAAAATAAACTCCAGTAATATCTTTATTTCTTTGTTTAAATAAAACAAGCATGTCATTTATTTTTTATACAAAAGAAACACATATTTATGAGATTTGAACATAAAAAATCCCATTTAATAATTTAGATTGGTAGTTGGTGTATTCTTGTAAACATAATTATGCATTATACATCAAAGATTGTAGGTTATTTTTATTTTGGTAATGAATTTGATGTGCATGTGTGGTTATATAATGTCTTCAAATTGAATTTTCCAAGCATGCCATGTATATAAATGTCACCTTTGGAAAAGAAGGTGAAAGCGAAATATTTGAATGCTTTATGTAATAGTAATTTTTTGCGAGTGCTAAGATATAAGATGGTAGTTCAAGTCAATATTACCCACTTTAATATACTACAAAAAAAAAAAAAAAGATCAAAGGGGATGTATATGGAATTTTAGAATAATACCAAAATACATTATGAAAGAAAAGAGGGTGATGTTTTTATCATCTAGCTAGTGAAAATTAATGGAAAGTGCCATTTTACTAACATAACAGGAGAAAAATTGAAATTATCATTATTTCTCTACTTAAACATCATCTAGTTTAATGGTCAAACAACCAACTGTATATCATCCACACAAAAAATGGATGATATTTGTCCTATTTATAGTGGAAAAAATTGGCTTTGACAATTAAACTAGATTATTTTTAAGAACAACTAATATTATATATATGGTATTGTTTGTGGTCTATTTTGTGCACGAGTTAGTTTCTAATGTGTAACTCATATGATTTTGAGTGGTTGTTCTTTTGTGATCAAGACTCAACCTTTATATATGTTATTTCTTATCTTAAATCAAAACCACAATTATATTTTCTACCTTGACTTAAAAACTAATGGGAAATTGACTTTCAAACTTTGAAATTAAAATTTGATTATAAGAAACTCATGCCAACTCACCTAATGGAAAACTAACTTTCAAACTTTGAAATTAAAATTTGATTATAAGAAACTCATGCCAACTCACTTGCATTTAATCCTTGTTCACCAAATTAAATACAAATTAAATTTTTAAAATAGAAAATTGTTGCTTAAAAGAAAAAGCATGAAAATACTCTACAACAGAAATTTTCTCTACACTCTATTTCACATAACAATGAAATTAAAGAGAAATTTTTTAAACAATTATAATCTTTAAGAAAAAGGTCAATTACACCACAAACTTAGATGAGTACAAATTCCTTCTATGAATTGCTGACGATAAATTTGTGGAAGTGAAGAATTATTAGAACAAATTCAATATTTGATTATGTGGTGTAATAGTTAGGGTGAATTCATCATATGATTGTGCGGTGTTTACACAACTCTTTCCTCTTTCCTTCCATGTGCTTTCATGATATGACTGTGCGGTGTTTCATTCTAACACAACTCTTTCCTCTCTCCTTCCATGTGCTTTCGTACCCAAACCACGACCACTCGTTATACGCTTACACCCTTCACACTCACCAAACCACATCTAAAGGAGTCGTATAGATCAATGCCATTTGCATATCCACTCATTTTTACGAACTGTAGCAGACAATATCTTTTTTTTGCAAGAATTAGTCCGAACTCAATTTTCATATATGTTGTCTTATTTCAAAACCACCGTTAGAATTTCTTATCTTAATTTAAAAACTACACATAAAATTGACTACCAAACTTTCAAATTAAAATTTGATTATGAACTCGTACCAATCACTTACACTTAATGCTTATCTACATAATCAAACACACAGTAAAATTATAAAATATAAAAATGTTGGTTTAAGAGAAAAAACATTCAGTTAATCTCTAGAACAAAAAAATTTCCTCCCACTTAGCCACAAACTTAGCTTCGTTGAGGAATGGTCGAAGAAATTTAAGATACGGCAAAAGTAATTGCCAAAAACATTTTACATGCAATTGGAGCTCTATGGAATTTACTCACACCAGTTACAGGTTTTGAAATTTCAGCAACATCAATGTCGAAAACTTTGACATTTTGTGAAAAATGACAAAAGAAAAGTCTTTGAAAACAAATTATCAACACAGGTGGTTCATAATTAATCTAATGTAGGAAAGAAATAGTCATTGATCTGTTGACGGGCACGCTATTTAGAATAGCCCGCCCAAAGAACAACTGCAATTCCCTAGTCCGCTCCATCCCAAATGGCAATCTCTTTACACCACCTCAGTATGGTTATCATTTCAGTTTTTCTTCTCTTCTGCCCTTCTCTTTCCCATCGATCAATGTCCAACAGATGTCCTTCCCGCGAATCCCAAGCTCTGCTCCACTTCAAAGCAGCCTTGAATGACTCCCACGGCTATCTCAGTTCGTGGATAAATGGAACAGACTGTTGCACCATGTGGAAGGGCATATCCTGCGACAATCACACCAACCACGTTGTCTCTGTTGAAGCAGGCATGTCCATGTGGGCAAATGGAACAGACTGTTGCACCTTGTGGAGTGGCATTTCATGCGACAATCACACCAACCACGTTGTCTCTGTTGCTATGCGTATTCCTTCCTATACATATCCTTTCCAAGGTGTGATATCTGAGAGCCTGTGCCAACTTCCTTTTCTCACATCACTGACTATATCTGGAGTAACAGGTACTACTATTCCTCCCTGTTTGGGAAATCTCTCTTATATTGAATCTTTAGATTTATCTTTAAATAGCTTTAGTGGAATGATTCCCCCTTTCGTTTGTTCGCTCACCCGCCTTACAGTTCTTGATCTTTCACACAGTTACTTCAATGGAAGCATACCTTCCTGCTTTGTCAATCTCTCTTATATTCACTATTTAGATTTATCTTTAAATAGCTTTAGTGGGATGATTCCCCCCTTCGTTTGTTTGCTCACTCGCCTTACAGCCCTTCGTCTTTCAGGTAATTACTTCAATGGAAGCATACCTTCCTGCCTTAACAATCTTGCTTCTTTAACTGATCTTTTCCTTTTTGGTAATCAACTGAGCGGTATCATTCCGGGTTCTTTGCGCAATCTCTCTTTACTCGAGAGGTTAAATATCGGCAATAACCAACTAAGTGGGACCATTCCTCCTTCATTTGCTCAGCTTTCCTCCCTCACTGACTTGTATGGTCATAGCAATCGTTTCAATGAAACCATCTCTTCTTCGTCACTTCCACCTTCTTTAGCTACTCTATACCTGTCGTTAAACCATTACCAGTCAATTTCAGAAGCTTTCTTTCACAAGCTTACAAGCCTACATTTTTTATATTTATCCGATTGTACGCTAAACTTTAGCACAACTTGGATTTCACCCTTTCAGTTATATGAGTTATATTTAGTTTCATGTATGATTGATGGCGAATTTCCACCTTGGATTTCAACACAATTCTCACTTCAGATGTTGGAATTAACTAATGCCAGTCTTGTAGGCGTAATTCCCTCTTGGCTATGGGAAACCAGTCCTCTCTTGAAATATCTGAATCTTTCAAGAAATCATCTGGAAGGAAGCTTATCCTCAAATACTTCAGCATGGATGCAACTACTAGAGCTAGATGTATCTAAGAATGGATTGAGTGGGCACATCCCAACAATGTGGTCCTCTACTATTTCAACATTGCTGCTCAATGACAATCTGTTCAGTGGCAATATTCCTCCAAGCCTAGGCATATTGTCTAAACTCATAATGTTAAATCTTGCAAACAACATCATAACTGGAGTGATCCTACGAGCTTGTCCAATTGCTCTTCCCTTGTTGTCCTAAATTTGGGAAATAATAGTTTGGAGGGAAACTTACCACATGAGTTCAGTAAGCTAAGTGAATTATATTCATTAGTTGTTCACAATAATAATTTGAATGGATTATTCCCTCTTTCAATAACATATTGTTCAAAGCTACAAGTTCTTGATATTGGGAAAAATCTATTTGGAGGTGAAATACCAACATTAGTTGGAAATCTTTTAGAGCTAAGAGTACT
This sequence comes from Sequoiadendron giganteum, assembly GCA_007115665.2. Classification (NCBI taxonomy): domain Eukaryota; kingdom Viridiplantae; phylum Streptophyta; class Pinopsida; order Cupressales; family Cupressaceae; genus Sequoiadendron; species Sequoiadendron giganteum. The sequence goes on along the minus strand of CM021107.1, from coordinate 477,525,491 downwards.
GGTGATGAAAGAGAACAATTTTATAGGCAGTATTCCTTTAGAGATAGGCCAACTAATGAACCTCCAGATCTTGCTCCTATCTTCCAATCATATCTCAGGTTCAATTCCAGACACAATTGTATTGCTCCAAGCACTGGCAAATGAAAGTCAAAATGGTTTTAGATTATCTGCTTCTCAAGTTTCTTATCAAGATGGATTGGATATGACTCTAAAAGGCACAAATCAACGCTACACATATATACTTTCAACTCTCACATCCATAGATCTCTCAAACAATGAATTGGAGGGAGAAGTTGCTCCTAATTTTGGGAACTTGAAGGGGTTGAGGCTTCTAAACCTTTCAATGAACAATTTGAATGCGACCATTCCAAATAGTTTTGGAGAAATGCATCAATTGGATTCATTAGACCTTTCAAGAAATCGTTTTTCTGGACAAATCCCTACCGAGCTTGAATCTCTAAGCTATTTAGGTTCACTCAATCTATCAAACAACAATCTTTCGGGAAGTATACCACAAGGACAACATATGACAAACACATTTGGAGAATCCTCTTATTCAGGGAATCGTAATTTATGGGGGTGTCCCCTACCCAAGAATTGTTCTTGGCCACAATTTTCTCCTCCTCCTCCTCCTCTAGTTTCAATTGACAAAAGAAAGAAAAGAACTAAATATCCATGGTATGAGATAACACTGGGATTATCATGTGGAGTATCTTTTGGAGTGATAATGTCATTGATCCTGATAAAAATGAGTTGGAGAAGGAAATACTTCAACAAAGTTGATACAATCCTAAAGTTTTTATTTCCATGGATGAAGAATGTGACACTATGAAGAGATACATCTACAATTCATTGAAATGTGAGTTTCTTTTATTCATTGAAGTATATATCATTATTCTAAATATTAAAAAGCTTTAATTCAAAAGTAAATTAGCATTTTTAATACAATTTTTTATTGGTTATTCTATATATCAGTTGTAGATTGTTTGCAATACTTTTAAATTTAATAACATAATCCTTTGATTGTTACTAGTATATAACTTTGTGAACAGGAATCTATATTTTCTTATGACAGTTTCTTGGTATATTTTCCTTATTGAAGATGTGTTAATCTTGGGGGCCTCACTCAACATATTATTGTATATAGGTTAATTGTTTGTACTAAATGAAGACTCTATATAATTTAATGTTTTCTAGTTCTTTAATCGATTACACATCCTTTTGGGAAGGACATGCATGCAATAGAAAGATCCTATACTTATATGCAAAAATGTTTTTTTTTTAATTACTCTTTTTGTTTAGAAATATGAAAGTGGGAATGTTTGTGAAACACTTGATGTACCACCAACAATCTAGTTCTAAAAAATATCGTGGTGTAAATAATTTATAAAATTTTAATAGTTTTTAGTTCATGAAAAGGTATGAAATATTTTTTTCTTCATTTAAAATGATGAGATTTGTCCAAATCTTTAACTTCTCAATGTTGTACATTTATAAGTTCACATTGCTTATTGTCTTGTTATTCTAAATTCAATACCTTTTTCTCAATTTTTTATTTTTTTCTGTTATAATATTTCAATTGTTGAAAGGATTTCTAGTATATACATATTTTTCTCTTTTTAGATAAGTGTTGAGATATTGAAAAATCAAATTATGGCTCAACTTTGTTGAAGTATTTCCTTCTCCAACCTTATAAGTATTATATCATTCAAACCTTATAATATTGTTAAATGTTTGAAGAAATATATGACTAAATCCCTACAATGTGGGAAAGTATTCTTGTCATATGCTAATCAACCAATTGATTACAAGGTTCTTGGTGTTTTTAAATATATTTTTATTATACTAAAAAATAAATTAAAAATAAAAATTAAGTGAAACATAACTATTTTTTAGAACTAACATTAAAAATAAAGAATAAATAAATAAATAAATAAATAAATAATTAAAAAAATTATGACTGGTTGTGCTCAAATGGTAAGACAATAGTTTTTCATGTTGAAGATTGAACTTGAAATCCCTCAAGATTAGTAACTAAATTGTAGTTCTTAAATAAACAAAATAAGGTATCATTTGGTTTAGTCAAAGCCAATCTAATAAAATGCATGCATATAAGCACAATTAGCCTAGACTAATTAATTAGGGTTTTAAACAGTTGAGAATTATAAATATTTAAAATTTCACATGCATAGAAATATAAATAAAAAATAAATCATTCTTGATCATTTTTTTTATAAGAGTAAAGTTTAATTCTAAACTTTCACCCAATAAATTGATAAAAAATTGGCTTGTCCTTTAATTTTCTTTTGGGGGATGAATTAAGATAAAATTTTGGAAGTGTCACCCAACATGCATCCATACTTAATAGAGTGAATTTTGACATGTATTTTTAATAGTTTTCTTTATAGTGACATCTATCTCAACTTGAATTATGTAATGCATGAAAATATAATGATAAAACATAATATTATCATAGGTGTATACTATGTCCCATAATCTAATAATATATGATTATCAATATAAACTATGTTTTCTTTACCACTTTCATTAATTTGAGCCAATAGACCTTCAATAGTGGACTCTATGGAAGAAACATATAACAATAAATGCATGTTATGGATTGTTGGAAAAACAAGGATAGACAACTGAGAGGGGGGGGGGGGTGAATCAGTTGTTACCAAAATCAAACTTATACAACATTGACCAAACCTTATATCACAAATTTGATAATTAATAATGCAAGCATAAGAACGACAAATCAGAGACACATGAACACAAAGGTTTTATACATGGAAACCATGTGAGGGGAAAAACCACGGTGGATGTTAGTCTACAAGATTATACCCTGTTAGAAGTATAATGAAGAATTAAAAGAGAATGCAATTGCATTCAGGCACACTACCTAGAGCACACTGCTCAAAGGGAAGGCTCACTGCCTTACATACAGTAATCAGATTAAATCCATCTGATGAAGTTGAATTGAGAAAATAGCTTCTGCAAAAGTCTAGTTATAGTTCCAATTAGGCACACTAAAACCTCTTCAACTCTTCCACACTCTTCTCTAAATGATCTGACCTTTATTCACACTTGTACACTTGAGCACACTCTAAATGAGGAAAATAATCTTGTATATATATCCGCTACATGGGTTTGCATCCACTAATCAGTCGGCCACAAATAAGGAATAAATTACAACTATCGGCCTTGATACATGAATAAATTTCAATGCTTGCCAACACAAGTCGGCCACAACATAGTGAGGACCCAAACAAACATCTCCAAACATGCCAAACAATAAAATATTAATCCTCATGGATCTGCAACATGCTAACACCACAATGTTGACCAAGAACATGAACACTCGAGCACATATCAGAAAAATCTCCGATCACGAACACTCCAATCACTGTGGACGTACACCAAGGATAGAGCACAATCTTGAATCATCCATGAACGTCATAGTAACATGAGAAAAACATGAGATTACTATACTTTCATCTGCTTTGACCAAGAACACCATCTATAAAGACTGAATAATTATAGGTATATAGATCATCATAACTTCCACAAAACTTCATGTGCACCACTAAAACTTTCAGACAACATACTAGAAAGATTCAACACCAAACCCTTTGAAGTGCACCTTCAGATCTTCAATACATAGAGCTTTCCAACATTTTGACCTTCTCAGCTCCACTGGCTGCCTGTGTACTATATTTTTTAGAATTTTCTCAATCTCCTCGACATATATAGCCTTAAGAAGATTAAAATGTTAATAGTGTTGACATCAATGAAAAAAATATATCAGCAACACAACCACAACATCCAACAATCTCCCCCTTTGGCATTGATGGCAACACATGATGTGAAATAATACCATCAACCCAAATAACTCTTCCTCAACAATCTCCCCCTGAGATTATGCACTTTTTGTTTCCTTCTTCTTTCCCATTTTTTTCACATTTCTTCTCTCCCCCTTTGACATCAATGGAAAATGTACATATGCTCTGATTTCAATCTTGAAAATATCTGACTACTCTCCCTGAGTAGTAGTCACCACAACATCAATGTAGAATATGATATAGCAATGAATTCACGGACTAATGAAAATACCTGCATCTTAGTTCTGATTAGGATGGGAAATTACCTCTAACTTACCTCTAAGGTACTCAAAAGTATCCTTAGGCAACGAATTTGTAAAGATATATGCAATTTTCTCTTTGGTAGATATGTTTTCCAGTCTGACTTCTTTGTCACTTACTTTGTCCCTCAAGAAGTGATAGTTGATAAATATATGCTTTATCTTTGAATGCAATACTAGATTCTTAGAAATGTTAATGGCGCTTGAATTTTCATAGAGTATAGCAATGGGTTATTCATATTCAATTCTGAAATCTCTCAACATTTGCTTCATCCATAATACTTGGGTACAACTATTTACAAGAATGTACTCTACCTCAATAGTAGATAATGAAACCGAGTTATGCTTTTTGCTTAACCAAGATACCAACTTCTTACCTAAGAAGAATGCACCACCACTAGTACTCTTCCTGTCATCTATATCTCCTACCCAATCAACATTAATAAATGCACTTAGAGTAAGATCATCATCCTTAGGATACCAAAGACCAAGATCAATTGTCTTTTTTAGATATCTAAATATTCTTTTCATTGCAATCACTTGAGACTCTTTAGGATCAGCTTAAAATCTAGCAACCATGCACACAACATTCATTATATCTGGCCTTTTTTGAGTCAAGTAGAGCAACCCACCAATCATTGATCTATACCTTGTTTGATTTTCTTTAGGGGATTCATCATTCTATGTTAGTTTACATCCGGTCACCATAGGTGTACCAATAGGCTTTGTGTCATGTACTAATTTTTATCAATTATTTAATTGCAAATATAAATCATGAGATTTACATAATTATAATTAGATGATTATAAAAATGGAAATTTAAATTTAAATTTAAATGCAAATGAAATGATTTGAAATTCAGCATTTGTCTTTGTTGATGAGAAATTGAGTGCAAGTGAACGCAGGAACAGGTGAACGAGAATGAAGGCGAGAACATTGATCAGGTAGAGTCATTTTAGCCATTAGACGTTTATGAGGATGATGGAATCTCACACACCACTTAGTTATTAATGTGTTTTCATGATGATTATATTTGGAAATTTAAAATAAGTTTATTTCGAATGCTTAAATTTATGTGAAAAAAAAAATATTTGTTTTAAATGACAATTTGATTATTTTTGTGAGGAAATTGATTTTATTTAAATAGTTAAATTTTTTGTGTAAATATTTTATTATTGGTTAAAAATAATAATGCTTTTATTCTAAATTAATGGAATAAACTTCTAATTATGAAAATATATAAAAATGTAAAATAGTGTTATTGATTTATTTGATATTTTCTCATTTAATAAATAAGAGAGGAAAGATTTGCTTGAAGAAATAGATAAATATCAAAACTAGTTATTTAATGAAAATTAGAAAACAACAATACGTTCAAAATTGGAATTGAATTCAAAACAACAGTTTACAAATTGAAAACAATTACTTCACAATTAATTAAGCATGCAATCAAAATAGAAAAACTTGGAGTTTGGCCATCTTTTCTAGAGATCATAGCACTGATTTTGTGGATCAAACCTTTCAAGAACTTCAGCATTTGCATGATATGAAGAGAGGAAATCCCTTTTTATGAAGAGGAAGGAAAATTCGGTTTTGGGGGGGAGATTAAAAAAAATCAAAACAGAAATAGAGAAGAGGGAGATTTTATTTGGAATTAAATTTCCATTTATCTTACCTTCCATGCACAGCCGGTAGAATGAAACAAAATAAAATTCTGCCAAAGGATACGCCTAGAAGAGCAAGAGTAAAAATCCGTTTTTGAAAAGGGCAAACAAAAGAAAAATAGAATTTATTTTATTCCTCATGTGTGTGGCAAGTGTAGAGGAGGCGGCCAGAGGAAGGAAGGAGAGATAAGAGTTTATATTCTATGTTTATAAGATACTACTTATCTCATACGCAGGCAGAAAGGAGAGCATTTTTTTAATTTTGGAATTGATTATCTTTTTCCTTATCTCTCATGCGGCTAGAAGAGAATATAGAAAAGTTGTTTTAAATTTGATTATGATTCAATGAGAAGAACCCATATGCGAGAGGAAGAGACAAAATAACAACAAAAATAAAATAAGGGAAGAGAGTTGCTGATAGGAGGAAATACATAGTGGAAGACACAAATTTAAAGAGAATGGTATGTAGAATAGAAGAAGAGGTTGAGTACAAACTAGAAGGGAAGAACAAAAATTGACAAAAAAACATTTATTCATTGCCAGAATCAGGAAACACACAGCTATAGGAAATTATGAGGTAGATTCAAATGAAAACTGGTTATTTCTCAAATTCACAATCTCATTTAATATCTGAGTTTAATTATTTCTTTTATTCTTGTATTTTATCTATTGAAAACATATCACTATTTTAAATTAAATTTAGAAGAAAGATCTTACACTAAATTATTTTTTTAACATAAAATTATTGAACTTGAACAAAAAACCATAAAAAAATAGTAGATTTCTTATTTAGAAAATTATGTTTTAGCATATTAGAAGATTCACATGGTTTGAATATGCTTCAAAACTCTAAACTGCGCTAAACTGTGTCAATCTAGAAAATTGGAAATTACCAAAAAAAGATAGTGATTTTTGATTTAAATAAAATTGTTGAATATTTTCCAGAATGATAAGTTTAAATATTTTTGTGTATCTAAATATACTTGAAAATCTTGAGTTAAATTTGATAAATTTTTAGGAATGATTCTAAAATTGCCTACGAAACAAAATTAAATATGAGGTTTTATGTTTTTGGAAAATATAATATTTTAATGGAAATAGAAAAAATAGAAAAGAAAAAAAAAGTAAAATATAATTACTTTGAAATTAAACGAATTAGAGAAAGACTATATTAAAGTGTTATTAAATTTCATGAGAAAATGAACCGAAAGAATGTGTGCTCATTTATTCTTGTTTAAATATGTACTTAGTTACATACTTGAGATACACCTTCTTTTAATTTTATTTTATTTAAAATATAAAAATTATGTTATTTGTAATTTAAACTTTGAGATTATTGTATTAAAAACCATGTTTGCTTGAATATAAAAGTGTAGTTTATGTGTTTGTGAAAGATAAATTTTAAGTTTGAATGGAACCATGCATGCTTGATAATTGAATGTGCATGACATGTGTTTGGAAAGTTACCTTTCGGGAAGGGTGCCGAATATGGGTTATTAGAGAGCGTAGTTTTACTTTTCCAAAACTACTATTATTTGTCGTGCATGACATTTTACTTGGCCAAGTAACTTAAGGACCATTGAAATAGATGGAATATTTATAACTCTCTACCATATCCTAGTATCGAACTTGCTTGTTTCTTAAATGAATTAGAAAAATGAAAATGCTTGTGGTTTTACTAGTTATACTAGGCATGCACCAGATTCCATCTTGCTTGTCGACTAATTTTTGCTAAGCAATTCATGCAGGGTCAGGTATTCTTTGAATGACTAAGGAATTCCAAGGAAGCGTAAGCTTCAAGGTTGGGCAGAAAAAGCGCCTGAACCTTGTTCTCGTCTTCATGTTTGAAGATAAGCTATTGGATTGAAGATCAAATGAAGATTTCTTCATATATCTATTATATTTAATTAATGTATGATTATTATCGAACTTAAGGTGACAAAATGCCTAAGTCTAGAATTGTAAATTTATTTTATAATTTTTTTTATTATAAATGCCGTGAAACATGACACGTGTTTATGAATGTAATTGGATGTATTATGAATCTTGTTGTAGACTTTAAAGTCGATATTTGGAATCTTTTGGATTAAACTTATTTATTCAATGGAGTTACAATATTTATGGAATGGAAATGAACTTATTAAAGGAATTATAATATTATTTGGAATTAAAGACTTTCTCTCTTTACATTTGGTATCAGAACTACCAGGTTCTGCACTAAAACCTATGAGCTCATTACGTAATAATGCTTAAACCTTATCAAAAGATAAAGGTTGAAAAGTTCTTGTGCCAGATTGGCAAGAGAAAAGAACTTAAGGAAGTGAAAAGGAAGATGTAAGCATTAGTAACTTGTGTAAATTGGGGCTAGTTAAAGATTTGTCCCTAGAATCAAAATTCCTAAACCATCAACTTATGATAAAACCTAGGATTGCGGAAGATTATGCAATCAGGTTATGTAGGAAGGTTAGGAAGAATAACCTATACATACATGACTCTTAGAAAAAGAGAATGAGTAGGAGTGAGATAAATTGAATTGTAGCAACCTAAAATTGTAAAAGAGTCAGGAACTCTTGGATTAGTGTAAACACTACGAATCTATGTATGCAAAGTCAACATAAATTAGATTGTTCAAGTAGGATATGGATGAAGGAAGTATCCTCAAGGGTTGGGGAACTCGTGACTTAAAATCTTGTGCTAAGATAAAGATCTTTTTAGAAAAGAGTTAGTATCGAGGAATTGAGAAAAGACCAGAATGGTCAGAGGAAACAATCAATGACATGAGCAAGGTTCCTCCAACCAAAAATCAATGAGGTTATTGAAGGTTTTGGAATCAACCAACTTATGAATAATGGTTCTAAAAGGGAAAAGGAATGCAACATGGCTCTATGTGTTAGGACACTAGAAGTTGCAAGGAAAGCAACATTCTAAGTTGAGAAGTACATCAACAAAAGAGGTTTGTGAGCATGGATATTTCTCCATTAAAAAAAAAGGGATATTAGAAAGAAGATGTAATGTTATTTGTTCTTCTAAAAATCCTAAAAGTTGCTAATTATTCATTAGATCTCCTACTGAATGATCCAATATGCTGAATTTGTGAGATAAAAAAAAAAACAATGAAAAATCTAACTTTGAGAAAAGTGTATTTAAGGTATGCCATGAGGTAAGGGAAGGCAATGAAAAGTCAACAAGAAGGAATGACAAACCCTTTCCAAAGAATCAAGTAGATTGCTAGAAGTTTAACGTAAGAAGAACGAAAGTTGTGGAAACACTAAGGGGGGGGGGGAGGAAGAGAGTGGATTGAATCAAGTTAAGTACCCCACCCAGCAAAAAAACTTGATTATGACTTCTTTGCAAATCATAAGGACAATTAAGTCATACATTTTATGACCAGAAGGGAAAAAGGACAAACATAAAGGTTAAGAACTATAACCTTTATACCTTATGATTATCTGATCTAAAGATCAAAGGATATTATTATCGATGCCTTAGAAAAGGATAGGCAAATAACTTGATCATGATAAGGAAGATCATTGTCTATGGGATTGACAAGGAAAGATCTAAGAGACTCGTGATTAGAAGAAAGTGTATCTATACTCCTATATACTTTATATAGAGAATTTAAATAACGATGTTATTTCTATATGAAATATATTCATGTCATGAAACAACTTGACACTAAAGCTTACTATGCTAAGAAACCTATGGACAGAAAAAAAACAGTTATCTATTTAAGCCATTGAGATGGAGTGAAAATAAAGTAAGATGTGATGTTATGTGAATCACACCAAAATATCTTAATGAGAATGATTAAATCACTTAATCATTACCTTACTATTGAATGAAACCTTGGGTTAAAGATAACCTAATTGGGACAAGAAGTTCATTCAAGAGAGAGAGACCTTTTGGTGAGACTAAAACCTATTAAGCTGGGTTACGTATTGGATTACTCTTTAACACCTATAAGTAGGAGTTAAATTTGAATGAGTTATACATTAGATCTTGACTATAGCCATATAGAGTGTGGAAATCTATAAACAATTTGACTAGTCAACAATTAAGGATTCCATCCTAAGAATTGGAAGAAAATATTGGGTTTAAGATTTGCCCATGCGATTGAATATCATTGGAGATAATGAAACTCTATAAGGATAGAGACATAGGAGGGATGCCTAGTAAGTTAAAGGAAGTCATATTATTGACAAGAATTTATTTTAAGTAGCTCTTATATTAAAAGAAAAACACTTTCAAAAGGAAGCATCTATTGTCATGACAAAACATCATAGAAATTTTCACTTAGCAAGAAATGCTGAAAAATATTATGGAGAACAACATCAGAATTGTTACTTGTGCTCAAAATGGATATATTGAAGTTGAGACTCTCCTATATAATTAAGAAATCATGGAGTTAAATTTTAATGCTTGATGATTAGATATGCAATTAAATTTGTTATTATCTAGAGATCAATGTGATTGAACGAGGATTAATACTCAAAAATTAGTACCAGATTAAATGAAGGAAATTAGATTGAGTTAAAAGATGAATTGCATATTTGAAAATAATCCAAGGACAAAAGAAAATCCATGGTATGGATGTCCTGAGATAAATGGGAATTATCTCTGCAAAACCTATAACCATTTACGTGAAGATTAATAATGGCGTAAGATCAAAATTGGTTATCACTTAGTCAAAGGATAGACTATTGTTGGATATAAAAGAACCTATGTGTCCAGAATTTGGAAGATTCGAGAATGGAATGAGGAAAATAATGTCAAAGTTAGGACATCAGAATGACAAAGGGAAATGTTGAATAAGGATCCACTATCATCTGGAAGAAGATAGAGTAAGAAGTTGCACAAAATGTAGCAAGGTAATGTCTAGTATGCCAAGAAATGAAAACCATAAGTCATCATTGGTAGGACATGTAACTCTCTTGATATTCTAGAAGGAAAATGGTAAAAACACAAGACAAATAATTTTTCTATGTTAGTATAATTAACATAATGTTCTAATGGATAGACTCGTCAAAGAAACCAACAATTTTTGGAAATTCGACTTATAGGATTTTGGTCCTAAATAATATATTGTGGGTAAGTAGTTGCTTAGTAAACCTGAAAGGTTATTTCAGTTTAGAAAATAATGATAGGGTTGTGTAAACCAAAATCATACCATGAGACATTCATTTGAATAAATGTGCAATATATATATATATATATATATATTTTAGTCAAATAAGTAAAATGGTGGACTAAATCTTGAATGATTTATAAACTTCTAAAATTGAAGTTTGGACCATTATATGGAAAGAAAGGAAACTCTATAAAATTTGAAAAAGGCTTGGATATAACCATAGACTTGATAAAATGTCAAAAAGGGAGTAATAGATAGAAGCAATCGATGAAACTTAATTGATAACAAAGCTTAAGTGTGGAGCAGTATCAAAATTGACAAGTGTCTAGGAGCAAGGTTATACTCGAGATAGACAAGTAATCAAGGGAAAGTACTTTATGGTAAGGATAATGAATGTGTAAGTGGCGGATGGACTCGGTTTATGAGTTGTCTACAAGTGCAAATACAAAGGAAAAGGATTGGACCCACAATATAGTGTACAATACATTGACATTCCTCTTCCATTTGGGTAATACTAAGGATAAATTCATGGACCAATGAATTTTGATCATTAAGTATAGTTATTATTATATATTGGATGTATTTATGGAATAAAGCTCTTTGGGAGAGTAAGTATGTGTGAAACATACAAGATTTCCCTATGTGATAGTAAGGACACTTGAAGCAAGGTCTAGAAAGGACAAGATTACTGCATAGGATGAATGTTTTGTAAATCTTATGTATTTTGGGAAATCATCAAAGTTGGCTCAGAGATTTGTGGGACCCTTTGATGTATTGGAAGTCATTAATATAGTTTCTTATAGACTAGTGTCAATAGGGATAGTACTTAGTACAAGGTCTAGTGGGACCAGTATACTAAGGATAGTGCTACATGGGAGGATTATGAGACAAATGACCGCCATTTTCCTCATTTTTTTTCTTAGAGTAGTATTTGTTTAATGAATGAGATACTTGATACTCTGGTTTTTTATTCATATTTTGTGAACTTGGATAGCGTGGATGCTACTATGAATTTATTATGCTTATGTTTTAAGAACTGTGATGTTAGTTATTATTTCATTATGATTGAGATACTATGTTTTACTAATTGAGATACTATGCTTATTGATTGGTTAATAAGACATCGAGAAGATGTCTCTTCCAAGAGGGGAAGGATGTCACATACTGACTTTTATCAATTATTTAATTGCAAATATAAATCATGAGATTTGCATATTTATAATTAGATGATTATAAAAATGGAAATTGAAATTGAAATTGATGATTATTGAAATTGAAATTTAAATGCAAATGAAATGATTTTAAATTCATTATTGTGAAATTCGGGGTTGTCATTATTGATGAGAAATTGAGTGCAAGTGAACGTAGGAATAGGTGAACGAGAATGAAGGTGAGAACGTTGATTAGGTAGAGTCATTTTAGCCATTAGAAATTTATGAGGATGATGGAATCTCACACACCACTTAGTTATTAATGTATTTTCGTGATGATTATATTTGGAAATTTAAAATAAGTTTATTTCGATTGCTTAAATTTTTGTGAAAAAAAAAACATATTTGTTTTAAATGGCAATTTGATTATTTTTGTGAGGAAATTGATTTTATTTAAATAATTAAATTTCTTCTATAAATATTTTATTATTAGTTAAAATAATAATGCTTTTATTCTAAATTAATGGAATAAACTTCTAATTGTGAAAATATATAAAATGGTAAAATAGTGTTATTGATTTATTTGATATTTTCTCATTTAATAAATAAGAGGAAATATTTTCTTGAAGAAATAGATAAATATAAAAACTAGTTATTTAATAAAAATTAGAAAAAAACAATACGTTCAAATTTGGAATTGAATTCAAAACAATAGTTTACAAATTGAAAACAATTACTTCACAATTAATTAAGCATGCAATCAAAATAGAAAAACTTGGAGTTTGGCCATCTTTTCTAGAGATCATAGCATTGATTTTGTGGATCGAACCTTTCAAGAACTTCATCATTTGCATGATATAAAGAGAGGAAATCCCTTTTTATGAAGAGGAAGGAAAATTCGGTTTTGGGGGGGAGATAAAAAAAAATCAAAACATAAATAGAGAAGAGGGAGCTTTTATTTGGAATTAAATTTCCATTTATCTTACCTTCCATGCACAGCCAGTAGAAGGAAACCAAAAAAAATTCTACCAAAGGATACGCTTGTGAGAAGAGCAAGAGTAAAAATCCGGTTTTGAAAAGGGCAGGCAAAAAAAAAACCATAATTTATTTTATTCCTCATGTGCGTGGAAAGTGTAGAGGAGGTGGCTAGAGGATGGAAGGAGAGATAAGAGTTTATATTCTATTTTCATAAGATACTACTTATCTCATACGCAGGCAGAGAGGAGACCATTTTTTAAATTTTGGAATTGATTATCTTTTTCCTTATCTCCCATGCGGCTAGAAGAGAATATAGGAAAGTTGTTTTAAATTTGATGATGATTCAATGAGAAGAACCCATATGTGAGAGGAAGAGACAAAATAACAACAAAAAATAAATAAGGGGAGAGAGTTGATAGGAGGAAATACATAGTGGAAGACACACAGATTTAAAGAGAATGGTATGTAGAATAGAAGAAGAGGTTGAGTACAAACTGGAAGGGAAGAGGAAAAATTGACAAAAAAATATTTATTCATTGCCAGAATCAGGAAACACACAGCTATAGGAAATTACCAGGTAGATTCAAATGAAAACTGGTTATTTCTCAAATTCACAATCTCATTTAATATCTGAGTTTAATTCTTTTTCTTATTCTTGTATTTTATCTATTGAAAACATATCACTATTTTAAATTAAATTTAGAAGAAAGATCTTACACCAAGCTATGTTTTTAAAAGAAAATTATTGAACAACTTGAACAGAAAACCATAAAAAAATAGTAGATTTCTTATTTAATTTTTTTTGTTTTACCATATTAGAAGATTCACACAGGAAACTTAAGTTTTAGATTTGAATATGCTTCAAAATCTAAACTATGTCAATCTAAAAAATTGGAAATTACCAAAAAAGATAGTGATTTTTTATTTAAATAAAATTGCTGAATTTTTTCTAGAATGATAAGTTTAAATATTTTTGTGTATTTAAATATGCTTGAAAAACTTGAGTTAAATTTGATAAATCTTTAAGAATGATTCTAAAATTGCCTACGAAACATAATTAAATATGAGGTTTTATGTTTTTGGCAAAGATAATATTTTAATGGAAATAGGAAAAACATAAAAGAAAATAAAATAAAGTAAAATATAATTACTTTGAAATTAAACGAATTAGAGAAAGACTATATTAAAGTGTTATTAAATTTCATGAGAAAATGAACCAAAAGAATGTGTACTCATTTATTCTTGTTTAAATATGTACTTAGTTACATACTTGAGATACACCTTTTAATTTTATTCGATTTAAAATATCAACATTATGTTATTTGTAATTTAAACTTTGAGATTATTGTATTAAAAACCATGTTTGCTTGAATATAAAAGTGCAGTTCATGTGTTTGTGAAAGATAAATTTTAAGTTTGAATGGAACCATGCATACTTGATAATTGAATGTGCATGACATGTGTTTGGAAAGTTACCTTCCGGGACAGGTGCCGAATATGGGTTATTAGAAAGTGGAGTTTTACTTTTCCAAAAATACTATTATTTGTCATGCATGACATTTTACTTGGCCAAGTAACTTAAGGACCATTGAAATAGATGGAATATTTATAACTCTCTACCATATCCTAGTATCGAACTTGCTTGTTTCTTAAATGAATTAGAAAAATGAAAATGCTTGTGGTTTTACTAGTTATACTAGGCATGCACCAGATTCCATCTTGCTCATCGACTGCTTTTTGCTAATCGATTCGTGCAGGGTTGGGTATTCTTTGAATGAATAAGGAATTATGGGGAAGCGTAAGCTTCGAAGTTGGGCAGAAAAAGTGCCTGAACCTTGTTCTCATCTTCATGTTTGAAGATAAGCTATTGGATTGAATATCAAATGAAGATTTCTTGATATATCTATTATATTTTATTAATGTATGATTATTGTCGAACTTAAGGCGAAAAAATGCCTAAGTCTGGAATTGTAAATTTATTTTACAATGTTTTGTATTATAAATGTCGTGAAAGATGACACGTGTTTATGAATGTAATTGGATGTATTATGAATCTTGTTGTAGACTTTAAAGTTGATATTTGGAATCTTTTGGATTAAAATTATTTATTTAATGGAGTTATGATATTTATAGAATGCAAATGAACTTATTAAAGGAATTATAAAATTATTTGGAATTAAAGAATTTCGCTCTTTACACTTTGCTTCTTCCATGCAATTTTTTTTCAGTAACTCTTTTACATATTTGGACCGAGATATAAATATCCCATCTTCTAACTGAGTGATTTGCAATCCCAAAAATAATTATAGCTCTTGTATCATTGACAATTCAAATTCACTTTTCATTTCATCAACATACTTCATACACAAATCATCATCTCCTTCAAAAGTAATATCATCAACAAAGACTTCAATGATTAATTCTTTGTTTTCATCCAACTTGAAATAAAAAAAATTGTCAGTAGTACCTTTACCAAAATCTAAGCTTCAATAAATATTTATCCAATCTAGCATACCAAGCTCTAGGAGTTTTCTTTAGTCCATACAAAGCTTTCTTCAATCGACATACCATGTCCTTTTCATCAATCAACTGAAATCCATCTGGTTGTTCAACATAAACTTCTTCTAGTTCACCATTTAGAAATGATGATTTTACATCCATTTGATAAACTTTGTAGTTATTGAAAGTAGCATAAGGAAGAAGTAGTCTAATGGCCTCAATTCTAGCAACAAGAGAAAAAGTTTCTTCAAAATCAATACCTTCCATTTGTGAGTAACCTTTGCAAACCAATCTTTCTTTGTTTCTAACCACACCACCTTGTTCATTCGGCTTATTCCGGAACACCCACTTGGTTCCAATCACATTTTTTTTTGGAGGTCTAGGAACAAGATCCCATGTATTATTATTTTGTATCTGCAATAGTTCTTCTTTCATAGATTTCATCCAATGTTCATCCTTGCATGCTTCACTTATATCTCTAGGTTCAACTTTAGAAATTAGACAATATTCTTCTAGAATTCTTCTTCTAGTTTGCACACCTTTGGTTTTTTCTCCTATGATCTGATTATCAGAATGATTTATTCTCACATACTTAGGAGTTTTGAAGTTTTATCTTACCTCTTGTTCTTGTGATCTTTCTTCCGCACTTTCATTTGTTTCTGCTTCTTTATTTTCTTAATTCACCAGAACAATCTGAAGTTGATTCTATGTCTGAGCATTATTGTCAGCATCATCATGTTGATCATCTAAATCATAATCACTGACTCTGGATGATTTACCAATACCTTCATCAACCTTAACATGTGCACTTTCAACCATTTTCTTCAACCTTTTATTAAAGCACCGGTAAGCTTTGACTTTAGTAGAGTATCCTAGGAAGATTCCTTCATCACTTCTAGCATCAAACTTACCTATATCATCATCTCTCTTGATGTAGCATT
>CM021107.1:477375828-477508889 GCA_007115665.2 Sequoiadendron giganteum | reverse complement strand
TACAAAAGCTTGGTTACAGTTCCAATTAGGCACACTAAAACCTCTTCAAATCTTCCACACTGTGCTCTGAATTATCTGACCTTTATTCACACTTGTACATCACGTGTACACTTGAGCACACTCTAAATGAGGAAAAAAATCTTGTATATATATATCTGCTACACAAATTTGCATCCACTAATCAGTCAGCTACAAATAAGGAATAAATTACAACTGTCGGCCTTGATATATGAATGAATTTCAATGCGTACCAACACAATTCAGCCATAACATAGTGAGGACCCAAACAAACATCTCCAAACATGCCAAACAATAAAATATTAATCCTCATGGATCTGCAACACGCTAACACCACAATATCGACCAAGAACATGAGCACTTGGGCACATATCAGAAAAATATTTGATCACAAACACTCTAATCACTACAGACATACACCAAGGATAGAGCATGATCTAGAATCATCCATGAACACCATAGGAACGTGAGAAATACATGATATTACTATACTTTCATTTGCTTTGACCAAGAACACCATCTATAGAGACTGAATAACTTTAGGTATACAAATCATCATAACTTCCACAAAATTTCATGCGTACCACTAAAAATTTCAGACAACATACTAGAAAGGTTCAATACCAAACCCTTTGAAGCACACCTTCATATATTCAATACACAGAGCTTTCCAACATTTTGACCTTCTCAGCTCCATTGGCCGCCTGTACTATATTTTTTACAATTTTCTTAATCTCCTCGACATATACAACCTTAAGCAGATTAAAATTCTAATAGTGTTGAAATCAATGACAACAATATATCAGCAACACAACCACAATATCCAACATGGATAACAAGCATGAGGACCAAATCATTCAACAAGTAGTGTTTCGTGTCCTCAAATTTCTTTATGATTATATTTGTTCTATTCAAGGTTAAAATATTTCTTTATCAACCTTTATAATGGTAATTTCATCTACTAATTAGACTATAATTTATCTAGTGGATTTTATTCTCCCTTCGAGACTAAAAATTAGAATAAGTTCTTCAGAGGAAGAATTCTAACAATGGCATCAATATTTTTTGCATCTACCTTAACATCTCTCCAGGATATAATGAATCCTAATAAGCGACTAGTATCAACTCCAAATACATAGATTTAAAGATGTAATATTACTTTGCATTGTTTAAAATGTTTAAATACTATTCTCAAATCTTATAAATGATCTACTTATTTATTTTTATTTTCCTAAGATGCCATCTACATAGTCTTCTAACACATTATTCATAATATCATATAAGATCAATTACATAGCTTGTTTCTATGTAGGTCTAGAAATTCAAAACCCAAAAGGAATGAAAATATATGTAATTTTTTTCCCAAGGTGTAGTGAAAGTGATATTTTATGGATCTTTGAGATTAATGATGATTTAAAAATAGTATAAGAATCCATAAATAGTAACAAACCAAGTAAAATAGTGGAGTCTATAATAATATCAATATGAGGATGATGTAAATTATTATTAGGAGATGCTTTGTTACGATAACTAAAATTGGTACAAACAAAAGCATGACCATCAAGGCTTAAAATAGGTACCATATTAAAGATCCAAGATGAACAATAAATAGGTCCATAAATAGTTCTAGCCTTAACCATCTTTCCTAATTCTTATATTTGGCCACTAACACAAAATGAGGATGCAACTTCCTAATATTTTATTTCATGGGTTTAGCATCAAGCTTACATAATTTTATGCATCATAATGTTAGGATTAATGTGTTATATATCATGGTATGACCATATAAAAACATCTCCAAAATATTTAATAAAAATTGTCATGATACATTACTCATTTTGATTTAAACAATCAACATGCTTCAAGATCTTCTCTTTATTGTGTTTTCATCTCAATATCATTTGTAACATCAATTGTAAGTGTGTTATGATCCTTAATAAATAGTCAAGTAGGTAAAAATAAAATTCACAATGTGGAAATGGGTGACCTTTCCTAGAGTATGAAAAAACCTAAAAACAATATGGGAAATCTCTATCATGATTGTTTGGAAAGGTGTAGTATATCTAGCTTTCATAATTAAATAATTTTTTTCATAATTTAAAAATAAATATTTAATTATGTCATCTTATAGATGTTGACATCACAATAGATTAGACATTATATTGTATTTGATACTAGGATAAATATTTAATGTGGGTGTGACATTAGGAAAATATATAATATTGGGAAAACTTAGTACTGATATTTAATTTGGGATCATGATTTAGTGAGATCATGGTCTTGAATCATACTATTTATGTAATATCACCTAGTGGTTTTGTTTAAGCTTATCTCCATAAAAGAAAGCACGTGAGTGGTTGTTGAGGTTGGCTTGTTGATTAAAGTTAGATTGAGAATTTCTTGTAGGGTACATATGTGAGTAGAGGAAACATAGATTGGGATGTGTTGCTACATAATTATCATTTATTTATTCACACAAAAAAATGTAAACAATCTTGTCTCTTAAGATAATATATTGAGCTGTGTGGGTTCTTTTAGCTCGGCTAGGTTTTCCCTTGAGATATTTTTCCATTGCGCAACTAGTGTTATATTGGGGTATGTTTTTTTATTATTTTACATTAAATATTCTAACTATTTGTTTTATATAGTTTTATCTCGTGATGCTTATGTGAAAATGGTATATATTGATATTCTTTTATTTGGTAGTAGAACGTGGTTGTTAGGTTGTAGGAGGAAATATCCTTATGGTTGTTAACACTTGTTATGAGTGAAATCTTAAATGCATAGTTGAATCCATAGTCTTCTATAAAAATGGGCTGAAGGAATTTTTTAAGGTTTTTTATATGTTGTAGATATAAAGTATTACATATTTGCAGTTTTAAGGTGATTTTATAAATTGATTTTTTTTGGGCTCATTTGGTGAGGGTTTTGGAGGTGAAGTTTTCCAAGTTTCCTCCTAGACAAAAAGAAACCTCACCATTAATTATAAAAGGCCAAAAATATCTATGGATCCATCTAAAACATAACATATTTTGGAGAAAAATATTTAGCTAATTTTGGAGGTACAAAGGAATATTTGATTAGAAAAAAATGTATAGTATGTCCCTTTAAACATAGTTGGAGATGATTAGTAGTTTCAAAAAATAATTTTTAGCATCAATTGTATAGTTGAAAGAGTTTGTTGTGATCTAATTAAGTCAAGGTTATAATGTTTGCATTATCAATCACCATATTTGTGGTATGGTTTAAGTATCTTGTTATTAGACAATACATTTTTTGTTAGAAAGAGTGTATAAAGAGTTAAGATACTTAAATCCCTAGTCACATAGATGACTAGTTTCCTAGAGCTTAAGGTCTAATTGTAAGACAAACATATTTCCCACCCAAATATGTTTATACATACCATTGTATTCATGTATTTCAAGATACTAGATGATCATATTTCCATGTTCATTTGATGTATATAATGTTTTACTCTATTGAGAAGTTATGATGTCCTTCAATTATCATGTGCATATTGTAAGTACACCTAATGTGGGAATTGACTATGCAAGTACAAGGAATTTCATCACCTAAATTGGTAGGTTTGAGTTATTCCCTTGTGGTGGTTAATTTGGAGATGTCACACAAGGATATTCTATTATTATAATCAAATCTAGTATGATATGTGTCATGTTTGACCCTATGCTAACTTGAATTTAAATAAGAGGAAATTCTAGAATATTTCTATGTTGTGAACTACTAGAGTAAATGTTTTATTTAATTTAATGGTTTAAATTTCATCATTTTTCATAAATGGAATGTTAGGAGTTAAAATGTTTTCAAATTTTATCTAGAGAAATAATTCCATGCCTTAGTAGAATGGTGAAAAATAAAAATAAATTAAGTTATTTAAATTTCAGAAATTCCTCGGGTGGGAATGCTTTCTTATATTCGATTTAATCATTTGATTTAAAATTTCAAATGAATTAATGTTGTGTATGGTTTATTTGGATTAAAGGAGTTTTGGGAAAAATATTGTATTTTCTGCTTAATGTTTTATTTCTATGAAATTAAAAAATAAGGGAAGGTTTATTTTGCTAGAAATATCTTATGGAAATGGGGTTACATATAGGTGATTTAAACGTCTATTTAAATGCGGAAATAAAATAATGTGAATTAGTCATATTGCCTCAAATTGAATGAAAGAAAAATAATAAGAAAAATGAATAAGTGAAAATTAGAAAATAAAAGAAATAAAGAAATGAAAATAGGTGAAAATTAGAATAAAGGAAAAAAAACTTAGCTATTTTGGGATTTTTCATTTTTGGAGGTATTTCTCTCTCAAAAACACTCTATAAAAAAATTTAAAAATGAAAATTTGGGCTCAATTTGGAATGGAATGGAGAGAGATTTAAATTGGTTGGAATAGGAATTGGAGTGTGATTTATTTGGGTGTGCTCTCCATCTCTCTCTCTTAGATTTTTTTGATTTTTTCTTGTTTGTTTGTGCCAAGAAACTTGAGGTATTCTTCTCACTCCTCCTCCTTTAGTTTATTATTTTATATTTGGATGTCATGATCAACCTTATTCATACATAATACTTCCCCATTATATTCAAATTCATGCAATTATAATATATTTAAATTTTAAATTGAATTTTTCCAAATTTCCATTTTGTGCCCTCACAATGCCCAAATTTTTCAAAGTTCATGGAAGTCAAATTTGAGTTCATATTATGGTTTTTGTTCATATTTGAAACCGAATGGTACTTTCTATTTTTGGAATTTTTTGAAATTTACAAATTTAAAAATTCAAGGTTTAATCAATGGAGGTTGAAGAAAATTGATGGTTTTTGTGAAGAAAATATTTTAGTAAAATTTGAATCTTTGGTGTATCGTTGAACATTTTTGAATGGGAGAATTAATGACTCCCTCATGTAATTTCATAATAAATGATTTAAAAATCATGTTAAATTTTTTGTTGAGCCAAGTTTTTGTTTTTATTTCCATGCCATACTCAATTTTTGAAATGTGATGGGACTAGGTTATAGGATTTTATCCCTTGAGTTGCTTCTGAGAGTTTTGGTGCCTCATCCCTTGTGTGGTTATTAGGTGACCTTGCATGCTTGTTTTATGGAGTATCATTTTATATTAGGAGATTTATTATTGGTTCCACTTGGTTGGTACTTGAGGCCATTGTAATGACTCTACCAAGTTCTCTTTTTCTTAGATATATCCCCCTTCAATTTTTAAGGGTACCCCTCCTTTATTTGATGTTTGGTGGCTCTTGCTTGTCATGTATGATGTGTGTTTACTTTGTGATTGGTGTGAGTGTAGTACTATTGCCTCTCACTTGGTGTGAGTGTGTTTATGAACTATGTGACTATCTCCTAGCATAGTAGGAGTGGATCTTTGTATTCCATGTGATTGGGTGGCATAGAATGATCTAGAGGATTTTTTGTCAAATTTTGAAATTCTCCATTTTTCTCCAGTTTTGGTATCATTAAGAAGTGCTCGGGATCCTGACTCCAACGCAACTTGAACAGATTCAATCAGAGTCTCGGAGCTGAAGATATTTATGGTCAAACTTCTGGTCAACTCCCAGACCCAAGCCAAAAAATGGGTAAAAATCAAAGTCATCAAAACCAATCAAATTCAACACCATTTTGTAGTGCTCATCATCGTGATTTTGGCAGAGTTCATTTCATGAAACACTGAGTCTATATGGCGATGTTAGAGAAGGTCAAAGTTTGGGTCAAAATTGCCCCAATGACGTCAGCGCCCAGTTAGCTCAACAACCAATCAGCCTTTGACATATGGCATCCCATGAAAATAATATTGTTGGAATAATATAAAAGCGAAAAAAAAAAAAGGAAAAAAATATATATAAAAAACATCATGTTGTGGGTCCCACCCATCCAGAGGGGGTGGCCCACATTAAATGGGCACCAACCATGGTATGGGGGATGACCCACATTAAGTGGGGCGCCACCCATGGAGTAGGGGGGCAGCCCACCTAATAAGGGATCTCGCCTTATCTTATTTTTTTATTTACGCATTTAAAAAGAGAGGGTGGTGGGACCACCACCCACCATCTTCTCTAAAGGGGATTTGACTTGATTTTTTTCAAAGCCTTAAGATAAGGCTATATCCTTATTTTTAGTGGCCTAATATATCCCATGGGTTAAGGAGCCTAATGTATTCTCTTTATACAGGAAATATTAGGAATATTATTCCTAAATAAAGGGGCCAAATAAAACCTTACATAAAATATCTCCTAAATAATAGAGAATAAATCCAGTCATAACCATTCAAATGGAAAGGGAATTATTTTTAGGGGATATTATCCTTCTGGAAATTATTAAAGGAGGATATTATTGAATTTGTTATCATGTAAAGGAGATTGGGTAGTTAATTGGTTTTACACCAATTTTGGCATAAAATGTAATATAAAAAGGGGAAGTATGGGGGGTGTGAAGTAAGTGACTTTGGAAGAACTTTGCAAGTTTGAAAGTTTCTTTCCTTGGAGAAGTTATTGTATTTCCATGATTTTGGAGAACCTTGTTTCCATGCACTTTGGAATTGAGAATTTGTTTGTAAACCAAGAGGAGGTTATGTCGACGAATGTAACCAAATTTTTGGAGGAATAATTGGATCGGTCCACTCATTGGAGAGGGGCCCAAAGACATAGTCGTTTTAAATGATGAACTCCATTATCAATTTCATTTGCATTCTCTTTCTCTTTCTCATTTTGTTCTTTCTTTAATCTCTTTGTAATTTCATTAATTAAATTTTAACTACACACTTTCGGATTGTAATTAAGCATTCAAAGCATGTCATAGATCCATTAAATCAGATCATAGAACCACCATTTGGGATTAAAGGATCGTGGTTGGAGTCAAAGACAGCTTCATGTGGTAAATTTTTTATAATGCTTTTATTCATCTTGTATATGATGTAATTTTGATGACTCAACAAAAAATTGAGTCATCAAATTATATAATTGTATATATCATAATTGGAAAAACTATTTGGGATGGATTATAATTTTCCACCTAAGTGGTATTGATAATGTATTATGTTTACATTCCTTAGTATTGGTGTCAATAATGCATATCTCTTGTATGTTTTTCATGCTTTCATGTTTTGGTTTTAAAAAGTGAACATAGGGATCTTTAATTGTGTTTCAAAATGAATCTTAATTTGTGTCAATAATGGTTTGGGGTTTTTTTCTAATCCCTTAGTGGCTAGATAGTTCATAGATTCCTTTCTAGGGGAACTAACATGTTTTAGGACCATTTAGGGTTACCTTGTGTAATCTTGTAATGGGAAAGAAGGGTGCAATCCATATTTTTCCTTGTCCTCCTTTCTTAGCGCAACATGTTAGATTTTTTGGGAGGTCACAATACCCCCTACAAAAATTCTCTTATGTGCTTCTTATGTTTCGTTTGCCCAAGAGATATAATTCATTGTTTGGACCTGAGTCAATTTTCCATTTTTTAAACTATTGTTTGTCATGTATATTATTAGGTAGTTCTAGGTGTTTGGCATGTCTTAAGAAAAAAAGACCCAGCTTGGTTTTACTCATTGTTAGAACACTAGCACTAGTCCATGACTACAATGTTTGTTCTAGACTCTAGTGCTAGAATCGGACATGTGCACCTAGGTGCTAGTGTCCTCTCTAGGCGCGAGTGTCCTCTGGTGCCCTATTTCATTATTTTTTCATCCAATTGTGTGCTCCATCCATTTCTTATGGAAACATTGTATACAAAAAAATTTCCCCTAGTCTTGCGAGTCTTCCCTCATTGTCGTTTCAATGGGAATTTCTATATATCAATTTTTATGGTCTCCTTACCTTGGGAACCTTTTTGTAGTTGGAAGTCATTCGTCATCATTCTAGATGGTGGAGGGTTAAATATTCTAGTCAAATAGCCTCTTGTGGAGGTTGGTCATTGTGTTTAGTGTTATCTTTGGTTGTGTTTGAGTGGATTGGAGGTGAATTTACCCGCATGCTACTCCTTGTTCTGAAGATTGATAGTCTCATCATCTAGTCAAGTGGTGATAGCTCTCTTAAGCATTCCATTGTTTGTGTTGGTTTTTGAGTGTGTTGTTAGAGATGTAAAGTGTCTCTAGGTGTGGATTGGAGGTTTATAACTCCCTCATCCTATCCTTTTCTGGTGTTGCAAAAGAATATGGTCATGGGTTAGTACTGATCATCAGTTAGTTGTTGCTCCCTCTCTTGTAGGTTCATCATGGTGGATTTTCCTATGATTGTTAAGCCTTCCACTTGTGCCTCCTTTCTTATGCAATGGTTATTTTTTTCTTGTCATTTTCCTTTTTTCATTATGTTTCACATGACACTTATGTGCACATTATTCTGCAAGTGCAACATGTAATTTTCACATCTTCAATGTCATTGTTGTTATTTCAAGAAAAATGTGCTATCGGGTTTTATCCTAGATGTCTCAACTTGGGCATTCAATTTGGTATTAGAGCCCATATTGTTGCACTTGGATATCTAGTTTATGTTCTTTCCCATGTGGTTGGGTGTTCTTTATGTGTGTGTTCTCAAGTGTGTGTATTTGTGAGATAGTCTCTAGACTCCTTTCTTTGCATACCTTAGCATGGTGTTTTAGAAGATTGGGTGTACCAACCCACACCTTATGATTTTGGAGGAAGGATTCCTCCTAGGGCCTTTTTGTACTCAACAAGATTGGGATGATGACCTTGGAACTTGAGAGTCTCTAAGGTTGAGAGTGACCACTCTCTTGTGTTCTCTCATTGGGTATGTGCATGTGTAAGGCCTTGGTGTGTTTGAGGGTTGTGGATAACATGTGTGTTGCTAGGTAAAAGCATAAATTTGTGTCACACTTTCATCCAACTTATCAACACAACTTAATTTAATTATTTCTAACAAAAAAACAATTTTGGTCAAACATATGATCTAGTAAGATTCATTCTAGCTAAGTTAGATACTTCCTCAACTTTCTCAACTAAAATTGTTGGCTAAAAATATATGGAGTACCATTTTGAATCCAATTTACCAAAAAAATAAAATTATTTGAAAAACTTGAAGTTTCAATAAATCCTACTAATGTAAATAATATTTTTTTAAAAAGATAAAAAAACCCTTTTATAGATCCATAAGTGTAGTTTTCAAAAATATATTTATTTTAATAGTTTAATTATTAATTATATTTTATTTTTAATTTTTACTAAAAGTAGGTTATTAGCACAAAATATTAGGTTGATTACCATGCCAAGGAAAAATACTAAAACTTATTAAAAAAATTAAAAAAATATGATGCACTCGATAAAAGAATCAATTTCAAGATGGTATTTTTTTTTTCCATTTTAAATAAATATTTAATATGAAAGTTGACATCCGATGAAAATAGTTGTTTTTTGATTTATGCACATTTTAATATTTATTTAAAAATATATATTTATCAAAATTGGAAAAAAATATATCCATACACTAAAGTTTCAAGTTATACATACACACACAAAATTTGAAAGAAAAAAAATTAAATTTACTATAAAAATTTTGACATCTCATGCAACTTCATTTTTCAGCATTTTATCAACAACTAAATTATAGTGTTAATTTATTAAAAACTAGTTTAAAATAATTTTTAATTAGTTTTTTTTAATACAAAAATAAAATATACTAAAAAAATTATATTTTACTAGTTTACATCATTTCAAAATTCAAAACTATGTCACTTTTAGTGATTCAAGTTTAAAAGTTGGATCAGTGTTGGTCATTTCCTTCATAAAGTGTGACACAACTTTGTCCTTTTACCTTGCTCAATTTTAGCTTGCTTATTTTCTTGAGGAGTGTTGGTTTGGAGGGTTAGACAAGCCCTTGAATTTCTCTAAGAATTTTTTGTTTATATGAATTTCCTTCTTGTGTCGTGTCTCTTTATTGTAAGCAACTATTGAATGACCTTGTAATATCTTGAGTTTTATTTTAGTACATTTATGAAGATTTGGATTGAGAAAATTAATGATTATGTTGTTATATTTGGTTGAGTATTTTTTTCTCTCATGTGAATTATGTATGTGTTTGTGATAGAAATGATATTTTTCAGATGAAATTATGGTATATGCTTGATGTGGTACAAGATTAGAGTAGTGGTAATGTTTGTCGAATAAAATATTATTTTATGTACCTTATTGTGATTAGAAAATGATCTTTCCCTCTCCCTAAGTGGCTATTTGAGATGATTTTCTATAGATAATAATCCCTTCAATGGCTTTATTTAAGTGAATGTGAAATTTGTAAATTGGTCTTGTAGATATGTAAGATATTTTTTTATTAGAATAAATAATTTGGGTGAATTTCTTAGGTTCCCTACTTGCATTTCTTGTGTGAAATTGAGAATGTTATTACACTGAATTAATGAAAAATTAGAGATAAGGGGTGTATCAAGGTCATGTGCATGGTAATTTTCATAATAGTTATAAGGAAATAGATACATAATGGTTAATTCTAAAATTACTATCTTCTTCCTATGGGATAGTGTGCATGTTGGGTTGTAAAATAAATCATGCATTATAGGAGCACCGTGTTTGTGAGACTTGGAGTCCCCAACTACATTATTTATTGGGAGAAGTATATGAATGTAATTTTGTTATATATGATAAGTGCAGATGCATGTAGTGTTAAATGCATAATTTTCATGGTTGGTTGTTTCTTCTGTAATTGAAAGGTTGTGCCTATGGTGTTAACCAAGTTATTTATACTCTTTGTGTTGTGATTTTATCATTTGAATACTATTTGAAAAAATGAAAAATATAGGATGGGGGGGGCTTCTATCTTTGAGGAGATAGGGTTCCTATTTCACACTCTTGTTTCACTCAAGGAAACCCTAGAGATCTCATTCATAGGATGAAATTAAGGAAAGGGATCTAATAAAGGTTGTCCTAGGGTATGATTAATGACTCAAAATGGGTTCACCACCAAGCTAGGGCTTGGAAATACTAGTAAAATGCAAGGCTTGGATCAATGCAAGGTAGAATAGAAATCTGGAAAAGTATAGAGGGGTGTCTGGAAACCTGTAGTAGCTTGAGTGAAGACCTGAAATGCTAGAAATATTGAAATTAATGCACACTGAGACTCATATGCTAGGCTAGGCGATTTAGTCCTAGATTAGGGTTTATGGGCAAGAATAGAAATCTGGAAAAGACAACTTTGAAAAACCTGAAGACTGTGAAATTGACTATATTGGGACTCATACACCAGAAGTGGTGTATCAGTCCTGCTTGGATTTTTTAGAGGATTAGGATCTGAATCTTCTCTTCAATCTCTACTTTGTCTTCTCAAATTGATTTTTGGATCTGAAATGCATAATTTTTCTCTGTAGATGTCTTTTAATGATCTTCTAAACAAGGTGACAACTTGGATAACTTTGCAACTTGGCAACTTCTTTCCAATCTTTCTCCTTAGAGGTTCTTCAACCTAGATTTGTAGATCATACACTAAAGAGGGAAAAATGGTCTTTTGTTAGTGGAAAGGGGTCTACCTTGGTCAAACCCCGTTTAAGTAATCAAACCTTGTAATGAAATTAAATAGAAAGGAGGAATGAACAAAATGATATGTTGAAACTCACCAAACCCTTGGAATAAATTGCTGTAAACATGTTTGAAATGGCTCTAATGGATGTAGATCTTGAATCTTGCTTGGATGTAATAGATCTTGAATTCAATTCTTCTTTGAATTATGAAACCGCCACATCAAAAATGTTAGCTCAAAAACAAACATGATGCATGATGACTTTGACATGTTGCTTGATACTTGAATAATGCTCCAAAATACTTGATAATCAGCTCTTGAAGACTCTTGAATGCTCTTGTAAACTCTTGATCATAAATTTTCTATAATTTAAGAATACTTGAAAGCTTACGATAAAAAATGAGTGAAATAACCTTGGATTTATACTTGTTTGTGCCAAACTTCCCAAAATTACAACACTACAAGCCAACATTAGATCTAGGAGAATAAGATCCCGCCAAGAATTTGAATTTAATTTAATTTTAAGCCACACGAGAATCATATGCCAGAAGTGGCATATGAGTTCCATTAGGCTAGGCTATGGGACACATTTTTCAAGAAATGCTTAGATTCATGTGAAATCTGGATCGGGGGCCTGAAACTTTGGTGGGACCCATACACCCAAGGTGGTGTACAAGTCTCAGATCACTAAATATACTCCATACAATCCAAAAAAAAATTTATGATTGGTCATTACATATGTGTCAAGATTATCCTCAGAAAGATGCATTAATTAAGGCTTGTGGATGCAAAATAGGGCCAAATAAGGCATAAAGAAGCCTAATTTATTAATGAAAACCCTAGATTAGTGTGAAAGTGCAAGAAAACACTTTACAACACCTTAAATAAGACACAATTAGGTTCATTTAGTTCACAAGGGCCTAAACAAATGTGAAAATTTAATGAACAACATTTTTTTGACACTATATTTAGCCCCCACTTTAGTGAGAGGATGAACTTTCTTCAAACTCACACTAAAGTAGATGAAATCAAATCGAGAGGGGTTCAAACATACCAGTTCTAGTAGGATAGGATGACAATTATCACAAGGGTCGTGCAAGCCTCTAGGATCAATATCCTATAGAAAACCAACATAGGCACAAAAGAACACACATGAAAATAGATATAAGGAGCGATAACAAGGTACAAGCATGTACTACCAAAGACAAAGAGAAAAGAAAAAGAAAAAGAAAGAAAAAGGGGTGGATCAAGCTTCAACCATTTGTCCTGCATGTTGTGGATCAGATCTAAGTTGTTTGTCTCAAAAATGCACACTCACTTTGAGGAAACACAAATCTAGGCTGTCTACTGGGTGAGTATCCAAAAGGTGAGACACATATGCACATGGTTGGTATGCACTCACACAAATAAGAAAGTGGCTATGGAAAATTCACACCTAAGCTTAGCTTCTCTCACAACTAGACCAAAGTTATACCTCCTAATAAATTTGATAAGGCACCACACAAAAATGAACTTCGACCTTCATGAGGCGAGAAAAGCTTCGTATGCTTGAAACTCATGAACAAACAATATGGATCCATAGGAAAGCAAATCATATTATACAAGGTGGCCATATAACTAAAATTTGAAGCATAGTGTAAGGTATTTTCAAAGGAGTTTTACTTAGTTCATGTAATGTCTTACCATAGGAAACATTGTTCCTAATGTCTCCAAGAGAGGACCAATCAAAGAATAAAAGATTCACAACTTAGGGGATGCAATGTGTCACATCAAGCCACTAAGAGGAATATAATATACTAAGAGAGATCATGCTCTTGAGGGAAATCACACCCAATGTCACCACAAAGAAAAAGACACAGCATGAAGTAAGAAGACTACACAATGAAATATGAATTGAAAAATAATGCCAATGTATGCTCCCACTTTAAATAAATGCTAAACACCATGTTATGAGAAATTACTTTAAAGAAAATGATAACAATAAAAAGGAAATGAGAGCTAACTTGTAAAGCCCTATGCGAAGTCATATGTTTCCAAATAAAGCTACATCATGAAAATAAAATGGTTTTCCCCCAAAATTAAACTCCAAACACATGAGGGATCCATGGATTTGGGGTTAGCATGCTCTTGCTACAATGTTATTATAGAGCTCAAAATTGTCATCATTGCCCAAATACTCATAGAACTAGAAGAATTAAATAAAGAGAGAAAAAACAAAGAAAAACATTTTGGGTCAACATGGAAGATACATAAAGGTCTCAATGCCTTGTATCATCCCCAAAAGGAAAACACAAGACAAAGAAAAGATAAAGGAAAAGATTTTGGGTCAACATGAAAGAGACGTGAATTTCTCAAAGCCTTGTGTCATCCACAAAAGGAAAACACAAGACAAATAAAAAGATAAAGGGAAAAGGTAAAATATTTTTACAACATAAATAAGAATGTAGGTAGAAATAGAGGAATGCCACAATGAGAGAGAAACATAAAACAAAACAACATGGGGGATCACATTACACACATGAAATCACATAAAATAAAAAGAAGTAATCCAAAATACTAGTAAGGAACATACGATTTGACCTCTAACAGGTCATTTGCATCTCAATTGTATTCATCGTATGCAGAAGGTGGAAAACTAGCCAAAGGGACAATAACAAGTGTCAAACTAGGGGTGTCACCAAGTTCAACACTCTTCTTAGGAAATTTTTTATTTAATCTCATAGAAGAGGAAAACAATGTATTCAATTCGTTATGCACTTCCTCATCAATTTTAGCAATCTCCTCATCATCATCTAAATTAATCACAATAGGAGGTTGAATGATAATGTCCAAAGAAGGATTTAGCTCCTGTTGTGGTATATGATTTTTTTTGTTGTGGTGAGGGAGACTCGTCATGCATTGCTTCAATCAAGTTTGGATTTTGATTTTCTTTGTTTGTTTCTTCATTAATCTTTCGAGCAAGAGCACGAAGCCTACACTCTTGAGAATGTTTGTTTATTTTAGTATTATTGTCAAGTTGCATTTATGTCGGAGAATTTTTATCAACCATAGGTTTCTTTTCTTCCCTAAGGAGAGGAATGGAAGGAACCATAGGAGGTTGTTCAACCACTTTCTCTTTAGCTTTACAAAATTTCTTTATCTTAGGAGGTGTGAGGGGATTTTTTTCGTTATCTCTTGGTCTTCCGTAGGAGGTAGGAAAAGTGTCTATCTTAGGTTGGTCTTGGTTGTTTGATTTATTTTTTAGGTTTAATCATGGTTTCTTCAAGGAGGGTAGGATCGTTCATAGGTTGAGGGATATTTTTAAGGTACAGTTTTTCTATGCATTTCACCTTAAAATTTTGATAGGATTTTAAAAAAGAGGTCTTCTCAGGGTTTAATAGGTTCCATAGGCTCGGGCCAAAATAAATCTAATGAAAAGTTTCTATGGGAAGACAAAGGGTTAAAGCCACTATGGTGCACAATAAATATTTCATTTTCAAGGGGAAAATTTAAGCATTTATGCACAACCAACGAGATGAATTCCATGGAGCGTAACCATGGCTAACCAAGCTTCACACAAAATTGGTTTGACATCGATATGATGGATAATGAGATCTAATTTTTTGGTCCTATTTGTAAAGGAAGGGTGATCGATCCCATTGTAGGGAAAGAGAAACCATTATGCATCTTTATGCATACTTTTGGCTTATCATATATTTCTTGATAGAGTTCATGAACAAGTAGGAATTCCTCGGTGATTACATTCTCTCCACATATAGGATAAATTAATATCCCATTAGTGGAATTGTCAGTGATCCATCTGGCTATGTAAAAAGGATCATTAGGTGCATTTTGAATAATTTCCTTAGATGAGAAAGCAATGTCAAGAGGATTTTTAGTTTGGCCCTTATGAGGTTGAGTTTTGATCAATGCAATCAAAAAAATTTCAATAGTATCCATAGGACCTTGTTCAATGGTATCCATATGAATTTTTTGAATTGTATCCATCTTCTCATCATTCATATCAACATTCATTGCATCATTCTTTGTAGTTTCACTAGTAAAGAATTGCAAGTTTTGGTTAGGAGGGGCAATGGAATTATTTCCTTGATCATTAACACCACCAATTGAAAGTTGACCGGAATCAATGAGGTCTTGCACAAGATGCTTAAGATGCTTGCAATGTTTCGTATCGTGTCCATTTTTTGTAGTGATAATTGCAATAGGAATTAGATCTAAATTTTGGAGGTAAAGGCTTATTATAATCAAGAGTTTTAATGGTAGGTAAGGTGATCATTTTCTATTCTAAAATTTGTGACATTGTGTTATGGAGGGTATCGGGTAAGGGAGTGAATTGCCTAGCTAGATCCCCAAATGAAAAAGGATTTTTCTTCCTTATAGCAACCACTTGGCTATCAACATGTTGGGTTGATTTTTGATGGGATTAAGTTGAAGGAATCCTTTATTCTACTTTCTAAAAGGTTGATAATTATTTTGGTTTGCAAATTCGGATTTCTCTAGATGACTAGAGGTGGATTTTGTTTTACAACTACTAATAAAATTTTGATAATCGCGAAGGGTAGTACACAAGTGTACGAAGGAAGGAAAATTCATCATGGTAAGCTTATCTTGTATCTTAGTTTGCAAGTTATCAATGAACATCCTTTGAAGGTGAGGGTCGAGAATATTTATGTCAGTTTGGGAATAAAGCGATTGGTACTGTGAAATAAGGTCAATAATCTTTTCATCATCTTTTTGCTTACATCTCATCAAATTGGCTAAGGTCATCTTAGGAGTCATATGCACTTGGAAATGGTTTATAAAGGCCTCATCAATTTATTTGAATAAACAAATTGAGTTTTTTGGTAACAAGGAAAACCATTCTAAGGCAGTATCCTTCAAGGATCTAGGGAAAATCTTAGCCAATAGCTTATCCTCAAGAATAAAGTCACTACATAAGGTGGTATAAGCAGAAACTGGTTAGAAGGATCTCCTTTCCCCCCATATTTCTAAAATCTAGGCACCTCTATATGTTACGGCATTGGCGTTCTAAATATCTCGAAGGATAAAGGGTTGCTTTGGACATAGTATGTGGGTTGACCATTTTGATCTTGGTTTATAGTGGAAACTTATTTTTGAAGGGATGAAACAGTTTGGAAAAGCTGATTTATGAGAGGATCATTGTTTTTATTTTGATATGGAGTTGAATAAGGTGGAGGTGTGTATGTATTCGAGGGACAAGTGAATGGAATGATTATAGGAGATAAAGTGGTAGGAGATTTTATGTGTGATGCCACAAAGGTACTAGGGATGCTAGCGGAAATACCCAAGGAAGGAATCACATTACTAGTAGGTTACATTGTTGTTTTCCTGTGAGGGTTGATATAGGTAGGAATAGAGGCAATTTTTGTGGGAGGAGGGATTTGAATTCCTCCTTGGCTTGTGACATTGTTCGAAGGTAAAGGACAACTAGTGGTTGAGGTAAGAAGTGGCCCAAAAATTTGAATTATGTTATGCACAAGATCAATTCTATCTTCAATTTCTATCATGCGATGCATGTTATCTATGACAAGGATAGTGGTGGTTGATATTATTTTAGTACTTATCTAATTTTTTATGTTTTCAAAGTATTCATGAATTTGAATTATGTTTTCTTCTAGAATACTAGCAACCATTGTTTTAACATTGTCACACTACTTGAAGGTAATGGGTTGTCAAACGTATGGTCCATACCTAGTGAACTAGTGTCAACACTAGTCAGGAAAGATCTAGATAAATAAAAATCCAAAATGATTGTGCTATCTTGAGATGACATGAGTCTTGAACTTCATCTCACTATAGTATTAGCAATAGGACACCAAGTAGAAAATCTCATACAAGGGATAATCTATGAAATGCAAGATTCAATGAACATGATAAATGATATTTTCTAATTCTAATTCAAATGAAATTAAGTTAGATACAATGAAATTAAGAAAATATTAAATCTACAAACTGAAATAGATAACTAATAGTAGCCAACAAAAAAACATAAACAAATAATTTAATGTTGGAAAATGCAGTTTAAAATTTGAAACGGGACTAAATCGCCCAAAGGGGCATATGAGTCCCAATCAAGGTTTTTCAAGGCTTTAAATGTTGAATAACAGTCACCACAAAATACCTAGAAATCAGGAAAAATCTCATGTACTGGGACTAAATACTCTAGAGGGGTATATGAGTATGAGATTAGGGTTTTTGCAAAGATTTTAGAAAATTTTGAGTGAAGGTTATGTTTTCTAGTTTTGATGATGTCTAAGCTAAGTGAAAATATATATTTCAAATGAAATTCAATGATGCAAGATGCAAAAATACAACCTATATGCACTTTCACTGATGCAAGAATTGGAAACCCTAGATGCCAATTAACTAATGCAAAACCCAATGCAATGTTTCTAGAAGCTAGATCTAGGATTATGATGCACTCCAATATAGAATTAAGATTTTCTAAATGTAGGTTCACCAAAATGAAACAATGGAAAATAGGATGGGGGGCTTCTATCTTTGAGGGGATAGGGTTCCTATTTCACACTCTTGTTTCACTCAAGAAAACCCTAGAGATATCAATCCAAGGATGAAATGAAGGGAGAGAGATCTACTAAAGGTTGTCCTAGGCTATGATTAATGACTAAGAATGGGTTCACCACAAAGTTAGGGCTTGGAAAGAATAGTAACATGTAAAATCTAATTATGAAACTTAATGATATGCAAGGCCTAGATGAATGACCTAGAAATGAATACAAAATAAAATAAAAAGTTGGAAAAGTATAGAGGGGCATGTGGAAAATTGTAGTAGCTTGAATGAAGACCTGAAACATGTTGAAAATACTAAAAATAATGAACATTGGGACTCATACACAAGGCTGGATGATTTATTCCTAGATTAGGGTTTTTGGGCAGGAATAAAAATTTGGAAAAAAAAAAGTCTAAAACACTTGAAGATTGTGAAATTGACTGTATTGGGACTCATTCTCCAGAAGTGGCATATCAATCCTACTTGGATTATTTAGAGGATCGGGACCTGAATCTTCTCTTCAATCTCTACTCTATCTTCTCAACTTGATTTTTGGATCTGAAATGCATAATTCTACTTTGTAGATGTATTTTAATGATCTTCTAAACAAGGTGACAACTTGGACAACTTTGCAACTTTGTAACTTCTTTCTATTCTTGCTCCTTAGAGGGTCTTCAACCTAGATCTAAAAATCACACACTAAAGAGAGGGAAAATTATTGTTTTGTTAGTGGAAAGGGGTTTTCCTTGGTCAAACCCCATTTTGGTAATCCAACCTTTGTTGAAAAGGACAACTGAGAGGGGGGTGAATCAGTTGTCACCAAATTTAAATGCCTTAACCTTTTACTAGAACTAAATCCAAATACAACATAAATGATTTATTAATGAATGCAGAAACTGAAAGTCATCACATAAACACGGTAACACCATATTTACGTGGAAAACCATGGTGAGGATTAACTCACACTATAGAGAATATCAAAACCAATTAAAAAAAGGCTCACTACCTGAAATAAGGCTCATTGCATGGAATAAGGCTCACTGTCTGGACTCACTATCCATAGGGCTACAACCCATATGGCTCACTGTTAGAGTAAAAGAGTGATGGCTTACCACCAAAATTGAACTGATGAATTATACCTTTCCTATGTTGAATTCAGTTCTAGATGAAGCTCTATAAAGGTAGTATTGTATATCAGTAATCAATCAATAGTTCTTCTCCGATCACACACTTATTGTCTTTTCTTGCTTCGTTTATTCTGATATATTGTATTCACACCCTTTTCAGTCTCTATATCCTTCTTGCATAGCCTCACATCACTATCTGTTTCAAAGAGACACACACACACACATATATATATATATCATATTCATCAATAAGGTCGGCCAAACATCCATAAATTATTGAACATTCTAAGTCGACCAAGATCTTCAAATATTTGAACCATAGTTTGTCTCACGATAGGAATGAGACCTAAAAACCAACACACCAGACCACATATAATGGTCATCTTCAATGGTAAATAAATTATAGTAAATGATTCATACATACAATACTGTGTTGACATCAATGACAACTTGCTGACATTAATGAAAACCATTTGATGCAATATTCAATCTCCAAAAATCTCCCCCTTTGTCATTGATGGAAACACAAGATGTGAAAAGAAAATAACAACAACCTTTGTAAATCTTTTGATGAAATGAAATTATTTTTTTTTTTTTTTCACATGCTTCCTTTCTCCCCCTTTGACATCAATGACAAAAAAATTTTAGGTATACCGCAACTGAATGTTCTAACCACTCCCCCTATCAAAAATGTTCTTGACAAAAAAAATTTCCTCTGAATATTTATCTTTTTATCTCTCTATCTCTCCTTTTACTTCCAAAATTCTACAAAAAGGTTATCAAAAATGATTCTTTACCTGAATCCTTCTTTCTTTAAAATATTTCCTTGTATTTTTCTTTCAATTCCAAAAGACATGTCTTCCAAGAATCCATTGCCAGCCTGATGCATAGACAAATATTGTTGTTCTTTTCTATTAAATCAATTGTTTCTACAAGAGTATCTAGAATAGCAATATTATGTGCATTGTTCTCAACATCCACTAGGAGACCAAAAATTTGTTCCAATCTTAACCCAATTATCTCTTTGACTTTCCAAAAGGTCTTCACAATACTATCCCTCTTTACCATGATGAATGCAAGATCAAATTGTAAATAATTGATCCTTTTCTTTTTCGTTCCATCCTTGTCATTAAGAACATCATATATTTTTCCAACAGAATTCAATTCATGCTCAATAGTATCAATTTTTGTTCTATAGTTCCCAATAGTAGTAGGCCACCAGAGACAATACCTATACACACTATTTACACTCTTGATGCAGGTTTTTAGTTCATTTATGCTCTCAGTCAACCTTTTTAGTTCATTTATGCTCTCAGTCAACCTCTTCTATGCATTCTATAATTTTTCTTCCATAACCAATTGAATTTCATATTTTTCTATTGTTTCACTGGGTGACCGTTCCTTTAGTTTGTCTTCAATCTTCTCAATCAATAATTTTGGTAAAATATTTGTCAATTTAATTAGATCAATATCATTATGAATTATTTAAATGGCCAGAGCATCTGTAATCTCATCCTGTTAATATGATGGTCAGGACAACCATATATCTCCAATCTTCTTCAATCCATCTGGTTGCTCAAGAATTTTTAACACTTTTTCTTTAGTAACATCTTCTTTGTCATCATCTATTGGTACCAGATCAAATTTTTTTGCAATTTTTGTTTCCTTTTCTTCTCCCTTTTCCTCTATCTTTTGCCTCTTTATTTTCGGAGGGGAACATGAAATGATTCTTCTTGTTTTATTCTTTCTAGAGGAGAATCTTGCCTCAGACATCATAACCAAACTAGAAACCATACCATAATTCTATGCATTCATTTTGATTTCAAAATATTCTTTACAAACCTTTTCTTTTTCAGTTAAATAGTTCAGATATCGATAAACTTGCTTCCGAGCAAGTATAGCTGACTTCCACACAATATTTTCTTCCAATGGTAACGAGTTCAAAAACTACATCATCAAGCATATATAACCAGAGATCTAAAGTGAAAAGGATAATTGTCATTCTTTTTCATTGTTATATTTTCCATTAATTTATTTCTCAACAATTCACACAACTCAAAATCCTCCTTATTCTTAACCATTTGATGCACAACATAAACGACAATCACTGAGGTAGAATCTTCCCTATTCCTGAAATAAATCTGATATGAGATGCCATATGCCACATACCTTATTACAAGGTTGATTATGGTGTGAATTATAAGTGCCCTTTGATCTCCTGTTACCCCAATTAGGCCTTTGACCTCTTTGATCTTTACAGACTTCTCGAATGGAATGGGTCCATTATTGCATAATCCTGTTATTGCTGCAATTGCTTCTTTCATGATTTCATAGGGTTTGTCAAAGATCATTTGATCACCTTGAATTCTACTTAAAATAGCTTGAAAAATGTCCACAATCGAAAAGTATGGAAATTCGCTCCAAATGTCTAAACCCTTGTGCCCTAGATTCTTGACCATTTTCATTTACTCAGCTGAAAGAAAACTCTCGAGATTCCTAATTTTTTCATGATCAAATTCATCAATCTGTAACTTACTCAATTTATGTAATTCATTGTTGTCTAAATTAAATATCACCATTTCCTTTGGCTCCATTTCTTCCACCTTGTTCTCCATACTTTCATTTGCTAAAAACCTAACTCTTTTACTTCTCAGTTCATTCACTTAAAAAATGAAAATGAATACTCAATATACCTTATTTTAACTTATCACTTTTAGGGTTTTATCATAAAGGATAATTTATCATCGTTCGTACTTTAGTTTGCTAGTTCCTTCTTCTGCCAAAGCTATCAACCATATTGTGAAATGCACTGTAACTAAAAAGGGTTCCACAAATCTTTTGTATTTCTTGTTTTCTGCTCAAATTTCTTCAATGCCTTCAAAATGAAAATTTTCATCACATATCCTTGTGTCATCACATGACACCTATTATACTGGGGGTTTGATATACTTTCTATGACTGCTCCCCCTGAAGCCATTACTAGATTCAATTCATAGAAGGGGCATCTTCACTAGATGCAGATACATGATTCACTAATTTTTCCTTGTTCTAAAGTTCTTCTTTCTTTCTCCAAATCTTTTCCATTTCTCTCCTCACATCTTCTAGATTTAACTTGTTTATAAAATTTTCCTTCTATTCCAGATTCGGTTTCTTCCCAACTTTGTTCTTACAAAATTTCAAAAAATATCTTAGTTTGTTGCAAGAGTGGCACACAACAAATCTTTGATCATGAGAGTTTTTATTCATCTTTGTCCTGCACTAGTTATCCTTGTATCCAACAATATTGCACATGTAACAATAACCTTGGAATGAATGAAATTTTCTATCGGTATTGAATTTTTTCATCATTATCTGGCTTCTACATTCAATAGATTTATGTCCAAACTTGTTGCACACATAGCATTGTCCAACAAAGAATCAAACATTCTGACTTAAATCTATTTTGACTCATTATACTTCTACATTTTGTTGCTCTATGTCCAAATTTATTACATGATTAAAAAAATCCATTAAAAGATGAGTACCTTTGATTATTAGGCTTTTGGTATTGATCCTTCTATTCTTTCCTTGATAAGTACTACCTTTCCTTTGACTATTCATTTTGTTGAAACTTGGATTAGTCTTTGAACTTTGTCCATCTTCGAGTCCTAGACCACCTTTATCCTTTGCAGGCTTCTAAGATGAAATCAATTCATTAAGTAATCCCAAACTTATCTTGAATTTGTCTTCAAAACATTTTTCATTTTCCAAATCAGATTTAAGAGTTACTACTTCTTTTTCAAGCTTAATTGTCACATTTTTCTATCTTTTGATTGATAACTTCTTTTCTTTGTTCAATTTCCAATTTTAGATTCTCTTCCACTCTTTTTATTTCTTCAAGTTTTATCCTTAGATTTTCAACAATCTCCTTTGCTTCTTTTAGTTTTTGATAAACTTCTTTATGCTTCAACTTAAATTTTTAGATCTTCATTCTCAGACTTTGAGGTCTCTATTCTCAATTCTTCATCTAAGTCAGATCCCTTCATCATTTATTTAAACTTGCCAAGATATCCTTCAAGTTGTTAGACTTATTCCAAAGGACCTCGCTCTGATACCAATTGTTGAACAAGACAACTCAGAGGGGGGGTGAATCAATTGTCACTAAATTTAAATGCCTTAACCTTTTACCGAAACTAAATCCACATACAACATAAATGATTTATTAATGAATGTAAAAGCTGAAATTCATCACATAAACACAATAGCGCCATATTTACGTAGAAAAACCAATGAGGATTAAATTACACTATAGAGAATATCAAAACCATTTACAAAAAGGCTCACTGCCTGAATAAGGCTCACTACCTGGAATAAGGCTCATTGCTTGAGATAAGGACTCACTGTCTATAGGGCTACAACCCGAGTGGCTCACTGCCAGAGTACAAAAGTGATGGCTTACCACCAAAAGTGAACTGATGAATTATACCTTTCCTATGTTGAATTCAGTTCCAGATGAATCTTTGTAAAGGTAGTATTGTATATCAGTAATCACTCAATAGTTATGCTTTGATCACGTTCTTATTGTCTTCACATGTTTCTCTTATTCTGAGTTGTTGTATTCACACCCTTTTTATCTCTATATCCTTCTTTCATAACCTCACATCACTATATGTTTTAGAGAGACACATATGCATATATATATATATATATATATATATATCATATTCATCAATTAGGTTGGCCAAACATCCATAAAGTGTTGCACACCCTAAGTCAGCCAAGATCTTCAAATATTTGAATCATAGTTTGTCACACGGTAGGAACCAGACCTAAAAACCAACACGTCATACCACATATAATGGTCATCTTGGGAAATAGTTTTCGGTAAATGAGTCATACATACAGTACTATCTGTAAATCGGTGACAACCCACTGACATTAATGACAACCATTTTTTATGAAATCTTTAATCTCCAACAACCTTGTAGTGAAATGAAATAGAAAGGAGGAATGATGAATGAACAAGATGATATGTTGCAACTCACCAAAATCTAGGAATAAAGTGCTACAAACATGTATGAAATGGCTCCAATGGATGTGGATCTCAAATCTTTCTTGGATGTAATAGATCTTGAATTGAATTCTTGCTTGAATCATGAAACCCCTACATCACAATTTTTATCTCAAAAACAAACATGATGCATGATGAATTTGACATGATGCTTGATACTTTAATAATGCTAAAAATTACTTGATAATCATCTCTTGAAGACTCTTGAATGCTCTTGTAAACTCTAGATCAATTTTTTTCTATAATGCACAAATAGTTGAAAGCTTAGGATAAAAAATGAGTGAAATAACCTTATATTCATACTTGTTTGTGCCAAATTTCTCAAAATTATAACACTACAAGCCATAATTATATAATTTCCCACCACGTAACCCTAGAGGAAGTTGAAATTAACTACTTAAGCGCACAATTTTTTTTTAATTTAAAGTTCAATTAACATACAAGTTCACTTCCTAATTGCCAACAACCTCTAAGGCCATGAGACTAAGATTAATTTCAAACCCATACATGCATCATAATACATCCATAGCATTTTAATTACTTAAAGAATTAAGTACTTATACACTCCATACATGATAAATTACAACATCACATTAAGAATTACAATAAGCTATCAAATAACATTAAGTTTAACAAATCATATTACATATCTCATTCCCTGGATGAGGTAGTACATACAATGTGATAACACAATACAATATTCCACCTCAAATACATATGAGGGGTAATAATTACAAGAACCAAACTGAAATAAATACAAAGCATGAAACATAATTGGAAACCACA
The DNA here is from genome assembly GCA_007115665.2 of Sequoiadendron giganteum. Taxonomy (NCBI): domain Eukaryota; kingdom Viridiplantae; phylum Streptophyta; class Pinopsida; order Cupressales; family Cupressaceae; genus Sequoiadendron; species Sequoiadendron giganteum. Next base: position 477,483,878 of record CM021107.1, on the reverse strand, counting down.
AGCTCTCCAACTGGAAATCTCTCCATCACAAACTGAAGATCAAGGGGGACCCAATGCTGTAGGGTGCACGTTCCTCCCAACCAATTGGTACCTGAAGGCCCATCCCCTGTGCTAAGAGATAGTAACAATTATACATGGCCAAACCTACTACCTCAAGACATAGGCTGACTCTTACTAACTCAACCAAACACATGAACCAAACACTCACAACACAAAACATGGGTTGCATTACTTCCAAATTTAAAACAAATCAAGTATGTTAAGAGAATCATACACATAAAACCACATACCAATCATTTTCGTAGACAAAGTGTCATCACACAGCTCAACATGGGATATCCAATGGGATCTTCCTAGGCCCCGAACCCCATCTTGGGATCTCTTGGAAGCTTCAACTGATCCCTGGCCCCCATACTCACTAATGCAAAATCAAATACCTTTTGAAAAGACAAGGTAGATGACCTTTTCCATTCCAAGCCTTCCCACTCATCCCAATCCCAAATGAGCACTTGCGTCTTTGAGTGAGGCTAATTTATCTTACTTTATATGAAATACTACCCAATCCCCTAAATACCTTATTTATCTTTTCACTTGATTAACTAATTTCGAAGGTTATCCAATTTACCTCTTTAGGGCTCTGGCGCCTAACAAAATCCACTCTTCTACTTGACAACATACCAAAAAAACCAACCACAAAGGGTACCACAATGAACAAATAACTAGATAACACAACCACTCCAATCCTAGGAGGCAACACATAACGAAAATACTCACTCCAAACACTGGAGGCAACAAACCACACCATCCAATGCTAATCCAAGGAGGCACAAATCACATAATCCACTCCTAATCCAAGGAGGCACAAATCCCCGTTCGTGGAAACTGGGTGAATCACTGACATGACCCATGCACTACCTAAGGGAAATACAAATAATTGACATCACAATACGAAAACCCCCATTATATAAAGAACCTCTAGAAGACTTACAAATTAATTGACTCACTTAACCCATTATTTCCCAAAACGTAACTAGAAAAAATAAAAGGGAAATCAACATGATAAATAAATCTAATATTTAGATTGACTAAATCCATTCTCATTCAGTGAATAATATTAAAATAAAATTCCCAATTACACTTGATCAAAATAGAATCCCTTTATTCACAGAGAAGAAATATCTAATTTTATTTAAACTCAAATCCTCAATTACTTTTAAAATCATTAATAATTTCCTCTATTTAGTAAAAATACTCATTCCTCTAATAAATTAGACCATGCATATAAATTATTCCTTTCTAAATCTCCATTTGTACAAAATTGCATGCAACTAAATACATAAAATAACACATTAAATATACATTTAAATGTATATACATATGCAATATAGACAAATCACATATATACTATATATTTAATTATATATACATTAAATATATAATAATATAAAATACAAACAAATATATTATTTTAATCAAAATAAAAACTTTAAATAAACAATTTCCATATATATATATTATATTACAGTTTAAAATAATTCAAAAACATTAAAATTGAATTCCATATATTAGGCGGACTGTTTGAAAAGTTCGTTGGTTTATATTTATAAAAATTCAAACCCCAATGTATGTGGGGAGGGCATTGTGCATTCACAACCAACCCTCCCCTACATACCAATGGGGCGCAACTGGTAAGATGAGGGGAGGGCTGTGGTGGAGGCCCTGCCTCCACAACCATCCCCTTATGGGGGATGCAGTGGGGGCAGCGCATCCCACAACTCCCCCCAATGTTTATAAAAATAAACTCACAAACCAAAAATTAAAACTTGCGATTTCTACCATTAAAATGGACATCGTACGGATGACATTAAATACTCACAATCAATATCAATAATTAAATATTTCACCAATAATTAAATATATATATTTTATATGTATGTATATATGCAAATATATATATATACATATATATGTATATATAAAGGAATTTCAACATAATAATTTAATTGGGAAAATTTTCCCAAAAACACCATCTAGAAGTAAAATTATGCAAATTTCCGGAACAACCCAAAATTCCATAGAAGATTTCTAATATCTCCAATGTATCCTTTGGAATTTTCTATTGTTTGAAATCATTTCCTTACAAAAGCTTTCAACAATTTCCTACATAGAAACTTTCAATAAATTTTCTACATAGAAGCTTTGTGTAATGCCCCACCACGTAAGTTCCCTAGAGGAAGTTGCAAAAATACAGAGCCCACATTATTCCCGAGAACCTCTTTTAATTTTCAACCAACAACTTTCTAAAAAAATATCCCTCCTTTCCATTCCCATGCACAAGAATGACTCCAGCACAATAATAATCTTTCCCAAACAATTTTAAGAATGCAAAAATATCCCACAAATTTCTATAGAAAAAATCCTTTTCAAAATCTTCACAACAACCAATTCTTTCTTCCCCAAATTTTCAACATGCAAAAAATATCTTGTGCTTTTCAATGAAGAAGCTTTCTGCTTCCTCACCCAAAGCCAAGATTCACTCCCAGGAATTAATTACCCCAACAACTAAATTAATTTTTCTAACACTTGCTGGTAATTTAAAAAATATCTTTTCAACAACCCACTTAATCATAAAATCTTTTAATAATCCAAAATTTAATATTTAAATAATTAAAACATTTCAAATTCAAATATAATCAACTTAATTAATTTAATTAATCAATAGATCAATCAATCCAAAGATTAATATTTTTATTAATTAAATTAAATTTATTTATTTATTAATTCTAAAATCTCCACAATTAAAATAAGCATAATCTACTTTTCAACTTTTAATAATGAATTTCTCTAAATCTCTTTTAAAGTATTTTACCATAATAATTTAAAGCAATAATTAACACAATTAAACAAACACGACTAACTGAACTTGATGACACACTGAGGCTAGGGTGTAGACCTGACACAAGTAACCTAGCTACTATCTCCCATTCAACTTTACCGTTGGGTCGACACGCTCAAACCCGTGAAGCCAGGTGGAGTCGATGTCATGTACTTGCAAACCTATAAATGAGATATCAAAAACACATGTATATAAACAACATAGTAATAGACACCATGAAGAGGAAACCACGGAATCGTAGGGTGCTCACAAGCGAGTGATGTGATTTTGTCCCCTTCACCAATACACTTATCACGAACTGATAGTTTCAAACTAAATAAATTGCTCAAGTGAAATAATCATGTTATAAAAAACTAACATTATTATACTAATCAAAGCATGTAAAATAAAGTATCAAATAAGGTACATCACACCACCACAAATATTCTATGTCTCTCTATAAATAACTATCAAATAACACACAACATGATAAAGTATATCAAAGTATCTGAGTATCCAAAAAATAAAACATAGCAAAGGACGATGTCTAAGAAAAGAGAAAAATGGAGGGGTATTACACATTATATCTAGGAGAATAAAATCCCACCAATAATTTGAATTTTGTTTAATTTTAAGCCACATAGGACTCATACATCAAAAGTGGCGTATGAGTCCCATTAGGCTAGGCTATGGGGCCCATTTTTTCAAGAAATGCTTAGATTAATGTGAAATCCATATCAAGGCCCCAAAAATTAGGCGGGACCCATACACCCAAGGTGGTGTATGAGTCCCATATCACTAAATCAGGGTTATACAATCCAAAAACATTAATTTATGATTGGTCATTACATATGTGTTAGGATTATTCTCAAAAAGATGCACTAATTAAGGCTAGTAGATGCAAAACAGGGACAAGTAAGGCATAAAGAAGCCCAATTTATTAATGAAAACCATAGATTAGTGTGAAAGTGCAAGAAAACACTTTACAACACCTTAAATAAGGCACAATTAGTTTCATTTAGTTTACAAGAGCCCAAACAAGTGTGAAAATGTAATAGACAACATTTTTTGACACTACACTATTAGTAGGTGTTTAATTTGTTGAAAATTGTGTATATACCATCTAAGATAATATGCATTGGCATAGATTATAGTAGAACGTTGTGGAAATAATTAAGTCCCCAATTGGATCCTTTTTTATGCATACCATTAGTTAATGAATTTTATTGTTAAATGAGAAGAATTGTTGTACCTTGTATTTTAGAGAAATATTAATTTAAAATAGAATGATGTCATGTGTTTTATTTTTTATACACCACATTGTTGAGATAACCATGACATCTGAGAAGGGGGATGAATCATTTGTAGCAAATGAAACCTTCAAAACCCTCAACAGTAAATAGACCCACAAGCGTTCATTAAGCCCTTATTCTGTTAGATTCATTAATCATGAAGTGCAAAAAATAGAAACTAAAATCACAACACCATACACATAAGAACTCTAGATTAAGGATTAGCTCACAATATAAGTAATATCAAAATTGGTACAAAAAGGATTACTTCCAGAATAGGACACACTATCCAAAAAGGCTCACAACTAGGATTCACTACCACATAAATAATACAAGAAGATAAAATAACAATGTTACAAAAAGAAAAAAATTCTCAATGCAACAAGGAACCCACCACAATTGGTCGCACACTTTTGCAATCTCACATGAAATATTTTGGATTCCTTCATCTCACTGCCTTCAGGAACCCTAACATGAAGTCCACACTACTCTGCTCAATTTCGCATCACACACATCAAGCACATGAATATCTCATCTATCTTACTTCTTAGTCTTTCATACAACCTCTTGCATAAACACCATACATATTTATATCAAGCTCTATCTCAAAAAAATTCTCCAATGTCAGCCACTAGCTATTATACATTCAAATTTTAAATAGGTTGGAACCTAAACATTCCCATGATGAATAGGAACAAAAGGAAACCTACATAAATCCTTAATTAGGACTCAAATAGATCCAAAAACACTTCAACACACTTCTACAAGCCTCATATGTAGTGTTTAAACACAAGGTCGGCCAACACCCATGCAAAACACCATAGACATTGAGTGCACGCTTCCTTAAATCAACACGAAGGTTCAATATAGCATAATTTACTTGAACTCAATCTATAACAATCCAAAAATATTTAAGATTCATCAAATACTTTAATTCAAAACAACTGATAACATTTATTTTCATACCGATAAATTAAACTTACATTGTACTATACCAAATTAAGTAAAAACTTGAAGAAAATAATATAAAATCATTATAATCATCTTCCCAAATCTACACAACCTAAATCCAAATAATAGAGTTCAATGTGGAGAAAATACATTTCTCTTACACTATAAAAAACATCACTAAACAACTAGTTCACAGACGTGAATATATCTTGCATTGTACAATGATCTAGAGACCCAAATTTTGAATATAAAAACCTTTTTCAACCTTGAATAACCTATAAGATCCACACAAGCATATAATCAACACAAAAATAACATGGAGCACAATACTGGAGAAAACTATGAACATTTACACAACATAGTTTACTCTATTTATTAAATTTTCTCAAAAGCACTTGGAAACCAAGTACCAGAGATATCATCTCAACTTATTACTTCATTCCAAATTATCTTCAGACTCCGCATCAATATAATAGCACCATTTAATCACAACACTTCCTCAAGGTCTCAACTACACATGCACAACATGTTTTCTCTTTTCTACAATTTTCTTAATATCTTCAACATCTTCATCCCATAGTTGACATCAATGACAACACCATCATTCTTGCAACAATCTCTCCCTTTTTCATTGATGACAACAAACGATTTGAAAAGACACCAAAGACCACACAACATTTCTAAACACACTTCTCTTTTTCACATGATCCTCTCTCCCTAAGTAGATAAGTTTTTTTTTCATATGATAATTCTCTCCCCCCCTTTGAAATCAATGGGAATGGAATTTTTTTTTGCATTGTTCTCCCTCTTTGACACTAAGCCAAAATTACTTGCCCCGAATACTCCCCTTAAGAGGACACCCAACTAAATCAGCAACACAATGGAAACGCATGACACTACCTACTCCCCCTGAGAGGTAGCTACCAACATCAGTCTATAAAATAGATAGATCCATAGATACACTAGATTGATGCACCTCTATATGCATCTAGTTCAATAAAGGAGGGGAAATAACCCCCAACGTCTCCCGAAGATACTCAAAAGTATCATTAGGAAGAGCCTTAGTAAATATATCAGCAATATGATCCTTTGTAGGAACATACTCAAGCTTCATTTCATTCTCCATAACCTTCTCTCTCAAAAAGTGATATCTGATTGAGATGTGCTTTTTCCTTGAATGCATCACTGGATTCTTTGAAATTCTATTGCACTTGTATTATCACAAAAGATAGATATAGGTTCATCAAATACAACTTTGATATCCTTCAATGTTTGTCTCATCCATAATACCTATGTACAACATGATGCTACTACAATATACTCAGTCTTTATAGTGGATAAAGAAACTGAATCCTATTTCTTACTTAGTCATGACACCAATCAACATCCAAGAAAGAATGCACTACCACTTGTACTTTTCCTATCATCAACACAACCAGTCCAATCTACATATGTATAAGCATTTAATGTGAAATAAATATCCTTAGGATACTACAAACCATAATCTGGCATGCCTCCTAAATATCTGAATATTATCTTCATTTCTACAATATGTGTTTCTTTAGGATCTTCTTGAAATCTGGCAACAAGAAAAATTGCATGCATGATATCCAGTCTAGTAGTAGTTGAATATAACAGTCCACCATTCATAGATCTACACTTTCTCTAATAAGCCTTAAGTGAATCATCATCTTTGCTCAATTTACAACACATCACCATATGATTAAATACCTATTTGGAGTCATCCATTCCAAACTTCTTCAACATCTCTTTGCCCTACTTAGACTATGAAATGAAAATCCCTTTATCAATTTCATTGATCTATAGCCCAAGAAAGAAATTCATCTCCCTAAACATTGAAATCTCAAATTATTTCTACATTTCTTCAAAAAGAATCTTACACATAGCCTCATTTCCACAAAAGATAATATCATCCACATATACAACTACTATCAAGATTTTTTCTTCCTCGATTTTAAAAAAATTACTATATTTGTAGCCCTTGTTGAATCCTTGTTATATCAAGTACCTACCCAATATTGCATACCAAGCTCTAGGATCTTGCTTCAAACCATATAGAGACTTCTTCAACATGCATACCATGTTTAGTTGATCTGATAACTGGAAACCTTACCGTTGTTCCATTTAAATCTCTTCTTCCAATTCACCATTTAGAAAAGAAGACTTCACATCCATCTGATAGACCTTAAAATATTTATGTGTTGCAAATGCCAAAAAAAAATTGATATCTTCCATCCTAGCCACTGGAGAAAAATTATCCTCAAAATCTATACCTTCTACTTGTCTTCAATCAAGTTCATCTGACACATATCCATCTACTACAATAGAATTCTATAAAATTTCATCAACTTTAACATTTGAAATTTCAACTATCTTTATCAACCTTTATTTGTGTCATCTGTAAAAGTTTCTTCTAATAGAATATCCAAGGAAGACACCTTCATTGGACCTTGCATCAAACTTTCCTAAGTTTTCTTCTTCTCTTTTGATGTAACCTTTTCTTCCAAACACTCTAAAGTACTTGACAGTAGGAATCCTTCCATACCATAGCTCATAAGGAGTCTTTGTGCTGTTAGCTTTAGCTTAAACTCCGTTAAATATGTAAATAGTAGTATGAATAGATTCTCTCTAGTAGACTTGCACTAGATTTTCCTATTTCATCATAGCTCTTGTAGCTTCTTGAATAGTTCTATTTTTTCTTTCAACAACTCCATTCTACTTAGGGGTTCTAGGGGCAGAAAAATGCCTCTTTATTCCATAAACTTCACAAAAAAATTTAAACTCATCAAAGGTGAATTCACCACCTCTGTCACACCTCAAGCATTTTATTTTCAAATCCATTTTATTCTCAACCATAGCTTTGAATGCCTTGAATTTATCAAATAATCATGAATCAAAAGAATAAAGTACCTATCACCTTGTAGGACCTCAAAGATCTTTATGCACTAATTCCAGCAATTCAGTAGCAAATTGCACCTTTCCCTTAAAGATACTCCTTGTTTATTTTCCAAATTGACAACTCTCACAAACAACATTGATATGTTTTGTGATTTTAGCTAAATATTTCACAACATGAACCAAAATAATTCTTTCCAAATTATAAAAATTCATGTGACACATCCTCTGATTCCATAACCAACTATCATAAATATTTGATATAAATCAATGACCATCAATACCCTTGAGTTGATAGATGTTTGCATATGTTCTCATACCAGTAGGAATCACAGTTCCGGACCCTTTCTGGATCTCACATGCTTCATCCTTAAATAAAATATTATACCCTTTGCAACATATTTGTTCGACACTCAAGGGATTATGTCTTAAACCCTTAACATAGTAAAAAAATTCAGTATTATGCTTGCCATCAAAACTGATTGAACCTATTCCACAAATCTTAGCTCTTGAATCATCTCCAAATTTAATTAATCCTCCATCATAATTTTCAAGTTTAACAAAATTATTTTTTTCTTTGGTCATATGATTAGAGCAGCCACTATCAACAACCCATTAATTCTTATCCTCTTTGTCATGAAAGAAGATACCAAATTACCTTCAACCTTATCCTTCATCTCCAAAACACTTTCCTTCACAGAACTTCCAGGGTTAGCAGAACTAGATTCTTTTTTATAGCCAAAAACAAACATTCAATATCATCAAAATCTCCATAATTAGATTCATCATCAAAAATACCAGAATCTTCTTTCACATATTAGGATTTCTAAATCATCTTTCCTTTATTTTCCTTGTTCTTATTATTTAAAGCTCTTTTTGGACATATAGAAGTATAATGACCTATACCACCACAACTAAAAAATTTGAAAGGTAATCTACCTTGATACTTATTGGTGCCCTTTTTCATCTTCCTCATGAAGTTAGCTTCTAGATCATCAAGATATTCATCACTTGAATCTTCAATCTTCTTTGATTTATCAGCCTTAAAAAGGGTCTCCACTTTTGTACATTTCTTCATTTTTTCCCATTTCAAATGCAATCAGAGTACCAATCAACTGATGTTGTTTCCTCAATAGTAGATACCTTTTCATTGTAACAATCTAGAAGAGATTAGATAATTTTATTCACCACTTTAGATTCTTTAACTGTTGCACCAAGACCTCTTATATTACTCACCAATTCATCAACTCTCTAAATGTAGCCTTTAATTATTTCATCTTCAAACATATGCATAATTTCGAATTGTGCCTTCAAATTCTGCAACTTTGCTTGCTTGAACTTTGGATCTCCTTCATAAATTCTTTCTAAATTATCCCAAACTTCTTTAGCAGTCTTCAAACTGATAACTTTAACTAATTCATTTTTTGAAAGACAATTCACAATAATAAATATTTCTTTAGCATTGATATCATGTGCCTTGATTTCTACCCTTGTACTCAAACCATTCAGAGGTGGAGTGTATGTATTTTGATAAGCCTTCTCAATCTCATATCCCTAAGCAGACAAATATGGAAGAAAGCATAATCTGAGCCATCGAATCTAGGATATTACAAAGGAATCTTGTTCACCATCCCAGATCTACCTCAAGAATTTAATCTCTTCTTCAAGGAACCAAGCTCTTATACCAATTATTGAAATGAACAAGAAAACTAGGAGGAGGGTGAATCATTTGTAGAAAATTAAACCATTAAAAACCCTCTATAGTAAACAAATCCACAAGCATTCATTAAGCCCTTATTCTATTAGATTGATTAATCATGAAATGCAGATAAAAAAGACTAAAATCACAACACCATACATGTAAGAATACCAAATTTACATGGACAACCCAATGAGGGAAAATCCACTGTGAGGATTAGCTCACAATATAAGTAATAGAAAAACCGATACAAAGATGCTCACTTTTAGAGTAGGACACACTATCCAAAAAGGCTCGCAGCCAGAGCTCACTTCCATAGAAAGAATACAAGAAGATAGAAGAATAATGTTACATAGATAAAACACTTCTCAATGCAACAAGGATTCCACCAAAATTGGTCGCACACTTTCACAGTCTCACATTAAATATTTTGGATTCCTTCATCTCACTGCCTTCAGGAACCCTAACATGAAGTTCACACTGCTTTGCTCAATTTCACATCACACACATCAATCACATCAATCTCTCATATATATTAATTATTACTCTTTCATACAACCTTTTTCATGAACACTATACATATTTATATCAAGATCTATCTCAAAACATTTATCCAATTTCAGACACTAGCCGTTATACATTCAAATTTGAAATAGGTCAACACCTAAAAATTCCCATGGTGGATAGGAATGAAAGGTGACCTACAAAAATCCTTAATTAAGACCCAAATAGACCCCAACACACTTTAACATGCTTCTACAATCATTGCATGCAGTGTTTAAACACAAGTTCAACCAACACCCTTCCAAAACACTATAAAGATTAAGTACGCACTTCCTTAAATGAAGTTGAAGGTTCCAAATAGCATAATTTACTTGAATTCAATCTAGAACAATCCAAGAGATTCTTAAGATTCGTCAAATACTTAATCCAAGCTTGCATAAACAAATACTTTAACTTAGAACAACTGATAACCCTTATTTGCATACTAATAAATGAGACTTACATTGTACTACACCAAATCAAGTAAAAAACTTAAACAAAGAAATATAAAAGATTTATAATAATCTTCCCAAATCTATACAACTTAAATAAAAAAATCAAAGAAATGCAGAGAAAATACATTTCTCCCAGACCATAGAAAAGATCACTGAATAACTGGTTCACATATTGGTGAATATATCTCGCACTGTACAATGATCCAAAAACCTAAATTTTAAATATAGGAACCTCTATCAACCTTGAATAACTTGTAAGATCTGCACAATCATATAATCAACTTAGAAATAACATGGAGCACAATACCATAGCACACTATAAACATTTGCACAACATAGTTTTCTTTGTTTATTAAATTTTCTCAAAAGCACTTGGAAGTTACCGAGTACTAGAGACATCATCTTAGCTTATTACTTCATTCCAACTCATCTTTGGACTCTACAACAAAATAATAGCTCCATGTACTCACAACACTTCATCAAGGTCTTAACTACACATGCACAACCTTTTTTCCTCTTTTCCACAATTTTCTCAATATCCTCAACATCTTCATCCCATAGTTGACATCAAAGACAACACAAATTAATAGAATTCCTATTGACATCAATGACAACACCATCATTCTTGCAACACACATATCAAATTCAAATGTAAGGTTTTGATTTAATTAGCATCTTTTATTATTCTAATTATGGGTTGTTATGTCTATTCCCATGTATCATTGAACTTATTTGGATGCATTAGGATTATTTTAATTGTGAAATTATGGATAAATTGTGTTTGTACCTTAGAAGGGTTAATTATAAGTGATGTTTGGGGTAAATTTTAGAAATTTGATGGAATCTATGATATAATTATATATAAGAAAGTTGTTTTTTAGGCTAAGTAATGAACCAGAATAGGAATTTGTATCTTTTTAGTCCCTTGTGGATGTGAATATCATATATTAGTTCTTATGTTGTTTGTGGTGAATATCCTATACTTGATTTGTGTTCCCATGGGATTGTGGTATTGGGTATCCATTCATGCATGGTGTGTTTGGCTACAAGTATGGTGAAATCATTCTTTTATTTTTTCTTGTTTGTGCACCCTATTGAGATCCAACCTTGGGGTTGAGGAACACAATATGCATAGAGTAAGTAAAATCACATAAAATATAGAAGCTATGGTGATATGTTGTAAAATTATCATGAAGTATCCCAACTACCCATACCTTTCTAAGATAGTGTTATGCCCCATCTTTGAATTAAAATTTACATTTCACCTTATGTCAAATGTTTGGATGACATATGTAATTATGAAACTTTGAAAGATGAAAAGATATCATGAAATATATTTGATATAATGGTTATATGAATTTAATCAAAATATTGATGAATATACAATGATATGAAATGTGATGAAAATGTTATGGCTAACTATGGGTTTTGTTTTTCTAAGTGGATATGCAAGAAGGACTTCACACCCTCCAGAGGGAGAGAGGGAGTATCACTTGGGAGAATGGTATGGATAAGGACCTAAAAGTAAAGTCATCTAAGTTCAATGTCTATGCATAGGTTAGGTTATGGACACCTTCAAATTTGAGTAAGTTTCTAGTCTTAGGTTGTGTCTCCCTAGCAAGTTAACCTAAGTTGAGATAAGCTTAGTTTTCCTTATAGAAATATATAGAACTATTAGTATTTATTTATTAAAATTTTAATCATTAAATATTATTATTATCAAAATCAAAATAGTATTGATCTCATCTTTATGATATTTTTATATATAAATGATTATATATATATTATGATATATGTGTATGCATTAAAATCAAATAGTTTCATTATTTTTATATGAATATATATTTATATTTAAATAGATATGTGATATAATAAGAAGAGTTATCATATATATTAAATATTCTAAAGAAATGATCATATGAATTCAAGCTCTTTGAAAATGAAATGTCAAAAAATAGGTTCACCAAAATGGATTGATCAAAATATGTGGGCTGAGGGACCTATTTTTCTCTATTTCATTAGGAAATGAGATCCCCATGATCAATTGATTATCAAACCTTAGGTGAATGAAGTCAAAGTGAGAATCTTCAAATTTCCTTATGATTGAAGGATATGGGTCAAGGTTAAACAACACTTTGGGGATAAAAACTAAAAATAGAAAATCAACTCCAAATTATAATTTAACACTTGAAATTTGAAGATTAAGCTCAATATTTATAGAACTAGAAAATATAATGCAACTCTGAGAAGGAAAAAAACATGTGTACCATTCACCAAAAGTGATTTTTGTAAGTTGATTTGAGGGGTCCAAGAAAAGAGATTTAAACAATCTTTTGGGAGCCTCTAGTGTAGGTCTAAAGCTTTTGATTTGTCTAGGTTTCAGTGTCGAAAAGTCAGAAATCCGATCTGTAGGTTAGATTCCATGGTTTGATGACAACTTTGACAACTTTTGTAACTTTGACAGCCTTGTAAATCTTGCACTTAAAAAGGTCTTCAAGTATTTTTCAACCTAAATCTTTAATCACACACACAAAAGAGAATTTTTTTTAGGTGAATGGGGGTTTGCTTTAGTCAAACCTCATTTTGGTAATCAACCTTGAATTGAAATAACGCATGAAAGAGGGAATGAAGAATGAAAAAACCTATGTTACCACTCAACAAACCCTTGTATGAAACCTTGATAATGGAGATCTTAGGAGGTCTGTAACTAGCATGAAATGGCTCAATTGGATATGGGTCTTGACACTCGAATCTTGCTTGAAATGATACTTTGAAGGCTTGAATTGATCATGAAACCTACATCACAATGTTAGCTCCAAAAAAATGCATGATGCAAGAAGAATTTGATATGATAAATAGATCTTGAATTCTGAAATAAATCTCTAATATATCTACTCTTGAATGTTTTTTGTTGCTCTTGAAATGATCTTGTAAATCTTGAAAAATGCTAGGTGAAACTTAGTGAAATGACCTTGTATTTATAGGTATGTATCCTTAATTTCCCGAAACTCAAATATCACAAGCTAAAATTGAATTATAGATTTGAAGACATTAAAATACAACCAAAAAAATAATTTAAATTTAGGTCCAAAGGTCTAGGTAGGAACGATTCGCTAATGGGTCCCAAGTCCCTATACCTGGAACACGCATTGCGCAATGTAAAGTGTTATTTTTAGGCATTAATTATTGTCGGGTTTCCCCTTCATAAAATGTAATTTATTAGGCTTGTAAATGAATACAAGGGATAATTAAGGCATAATTAAGCTAAATTTAATTAAGAGGGCCCAAATAAGTGTGTAAATATAAAAAGGTACATTTAAAAACACTAAATTAAGTCATTATTAAGTCCAATTTAAAATAGGAGGGCTCAAACAAGTGAGAAAATGTAAAGGGCTACATTTTTATACACTAAATTTAGCCCCCACTTTAGTGAGAGGATGGCCCTATTTCAAACTCACACTAAAGTGGAAAATTAGGAGAGGTCTAGTATAATCGTTGGAAGGATAAGATGAAAAATGATCAAGGAAGGTGATCAAGCCCCAAAGATCTAAGTGTAATGTAGATAAAATAACATTGCAAGCAAAGATCGGTTAAATCTAATAAACAACCATTAATCTAAATTAAACAACAAAGAACAAAATAATAAACAAAGAAAAACATGAAATAGTCTCACCGAATATCTGTCCATTCCTTTGAATTATCTTGATTGTCCTTCTCCATTTTTCCTTCTGTAATATTCTTGCCCTCATATTCTCAGTAAGTGTGCAAGTATAGCCTTGATGTATGCGATTATAGCAAAATATCGAAGATTAACAAGTTATGCTTTGCAAAATATATCGATTTCGGGAGGAGGAATAATGATGAATGCTAGGTCAATTTATAGAATATTGGTTTACGAAAGATCGACTCAGATTCAAAAGAGAATTCAATGATTAAAATTGATCAATGTCATGCGATTGAGATTTTTGTTAGTTACAACATGAGTTGAGAAAAGGTCCGCAGGATAAAGATTAAATTAAATAATAATTTAATCTAGCATTAAGACTATTCAAAAATAGAAGAATAGACATTGCAAGGGAAAGATAAAGATGGAAATAGATGAAAGTTTATGTTTGAATGCATACATGAATTAATTAATTAAATAAAGATATTTAATTAATAAATATGTTCATGCATATGATTCTTAACTAGATAACTGACTGGTTATGACAGAGAGTCCCTTCATAGAGATGATCAAATATCGAATCAGGAGATAATTGATTGATTCAAATAGATCTCGAGTCAAGTGATAAGAGAATAATTAGATAACTTAAACAATTATCTGAATATAGAGGAATGTGTTAAAAATAAATATTTATGAATTCAATGATTTATTTAATTCAAAATTTGACATTTAAGGATTAATTAAATAAATAATTGACTGATGAAAAGGTTAAATGAATAATTAAATAATTAAAGCATTTATTTAATTATAGTTTGAAAACATGATAAAGATAAATTAAATAAGAATTTATTTAATTTGAGGAGGGTGAAGTTAATTAATGACATAATTAAATAAAGAACATTTATTTAATTAATCAAGATAGAATAAAGGTCATGTGAATTAATTAAATAATTAAGATCATTTAATTAATAGATGGATAAATGTTAAAATGAATTAATTAAATAATTAAAAGTTATTTAATTAATAGATGATAAAGATGTGTTTATAAAGTAATTCAATAATTAACATTATTTAATCGTGACCATGAACATTAGAAATTATGTCAAAAATGGTACTCGCAGGCCTAGACCAATTTTCAATGTCTACAGTTTGCCCCTCTTTGATACAATGTCATTTCGGCATTGTGTCAAATAAAAATCAATCAAAAATATACCCCATTTGTGCCCCAGTATGGAATAGGTTAGGGTATGCCCCCTGAGGAAAATTGACAATTTTTAGAAAAATTCCCAAAAATTTAAAAATAGTCCCAATAAGTCAATTTAATGGCCAAAAATTATATGGAGTTGGCAGAATTGAATTTAGACATGTTAGGGATGTGTACGGCTTGGTGGAAGATGGAAGTTTACGCAGCCAATAGACAAGGTCAGAAGAAATACCATTTTTAACCCTAGGTATAAATAGAAATTAGGGTGAAAATAAAATCATTTGGACCCTTAAGATTTGAAGAATATAGATATTTGCTCTGAGCACTTGGCGAAATGTCTCTCATTCCATACATAGATCATCATGGTTATAGGATCCGGACCTTCAAACGACCTGCCAATGCAAGACCCTCAATACGTACCTTTGAAGGATCTCTTGAAAATTTATTTTGCACATAGTTTTAGACATGTAAACTTTAATTTACACATGCGTCGTTTTTTAATTCAACTCATATGCGTTCGTACATGACACATTTTCTCGTAGAATGACACATATGGGAAAACACGTTTAGGCTAGTTTAGGTCTTGTAGGGAATGATCGCATTTGTGAATTTATGCATCACATGTGAGTTATTGCAACACATATGAGATTAGGATAATCGCATGTAGTTAGGTGAAACGCATTTATTTAAAATGAATCGCATTTGCATAATAGATAGGCATTTAAAATGCATCGCATTTGTAATTAGTTTCATGCATTTTCCTGATAATGGTTGCTTTGAGTTTTGTGATGCATTTGATCTTTGAAATGCATACGCATTTTTGTATGACGCATGTGTTGTTATGCGTCATATTCTCTATTGGAAATGACACATACGATAATGTGCACCACATTTTCTTTTAAGTGACACATCTGACTATCAAAATGTTTTTAAAAAATTGATGGAAAATATGAATGATGTGTTGTTTGATGCAAAATTTTTAATGTCGTTTGCAGGTTGTTTTAGATCCTATCTATACTTGAGAGTCATGACCAGAGACATTTGAGCTCAGAGATCGGCTATAGAGCATGGAGACACGTACGCTATGGAGACTAGGATTGCACCATGTATGCACCATGCCCACTATTTGGGTGAATAGAGGTATTCTCATTGCTTTGTGTAAGAGATGGCACTCAGAGACCTCCTTGTTTCATTTCCTACTGTAGAGGCAACTATTACATTGGAGGATGTATATAGGATTCTCAGATTGCCTATTAGAGGAGAGAGGGTTATGTATGACACATAGAGAGGCTTTAGCAAGATTACTAGATATTATGTGTATGATGATATTAGGAGGTTAGGGATAGAGCACTATGAGATTAGATGGCAAGTATTAGCTGATAGATATGGGAGGATTGATTGTATATTATGTACATTGATAGTGGGGATAGTTCTTCTTGACCGTCGAGGTCATGGATTTCCTGTTGGGTGGGGAGAGATGTTAGTTGGCATGCTAGAGAGGGAGGTTATGTATGCTTGGGGTCCTTGTTTGTTGGCCATGTTGTATTTCCATCTTCACGATATAGCTTATAGAGATGCACAGTCGATGAGCTATGGTACTACTCCTCTGATGATCTGGGCATGGGAAAACATTGTTGTGTTTCGTCCCCCAGTGATTGTTGAGTAGGATGTTAGATCCCCTTATTTTTTCTATTATGCGGGAAACATCACACATAGCCATGTTGGAGACACAGGATATTGGAGACATGCATTAGACACATTAGCTCAATTCACATGGAGACTGCACATGGATTTTGAGTGATGGTCAGATGAGGATAGACATTTGCCTTATTTCTATCAGACACAATATCTGATCAGGAGGATAGTCTTGAGTGTGCACATTATTGAGAGGCACCTTCTAGATTGTGTGTTGAGACAGTTTAGAGAGGTTTAGGATGAGCCTCAAGGATGAGCAGAGTTTGCTCAGTCTTCTATGGAGGTTCCATTATGGGGGCCTATGATACTTGTAGTGATAGTGGAGGCTAATATTTAGGAATTACAACCTGTTCTGTGGAGATGGAGGGGTAGTTTAGTGCATTCGAGGACCATAGATTCCTATGATACTTGGTGGGTAGTGCATTGTCTTGTACCTTGCATAGATGTAGATCAGCTAGCACCAGTAGAGAGATGGGGTACAAGACCTAGAGGTCGACACAGAGGCGGAGGTGGTCAGGTAGGTGGAAGAGGAGGCAAGGATGATGGCAGAGGTGGTCGACAAGTTCGGTGGGGGAGAAGAGGTGGTCGGGTAGGTGGACTATCACCTATCCATGAGGTAGAGGTAGAGGTAGAGGATGTACCCATGTTGGACCTTCGGGGTGGAGGAGAGAATGTTGCCAAGGAGGTAGGAGCAAAGGAGCATGCAGAGGTGGAGGATAGGAGGGAGGACATGGATATTGGTGTCCTTGGCATACTAGCAAGATACAAAGATGATGATGAGAAGGAGGTAGTGATGGGGGAGCAAGAGAGGGAGCTTCATGACAGGATAGTGGAGGGGAGGTGAGGAAATGATGAGGATTCTCCCTGAGATGGAGATATAGATTCATGGGCCCGAGTAGATGCCTTGGAGGAGAGGGTCAGATTATTGACTACAGAGCATGATGCTATGCAGATGGATAGGGATCAAACAGTTTATCGTTGATAGGAGACAGAGGGGCGGTTGTAGAGTTCAGATCCTTATGCACTAGACCAACCACAATATTTTCTCAGGAGTTAGTACAAGCTAGTGATAGGGAGAGATACTATAGAGATCTCTATGAGACAGAGGTACCACCTAAGAGATGAGCCCCTAGCTATTCATAGGCTCATAGTAGTAGGTCTCAGAGCAGGAGTCCCACGAGGACGCAAAGTATAGAGGGTGTTGTAGAACCATTGAGGATAGGTCCATATGACAGGCCTCCCACTGCATAGAGAGTACCTCAGCAATAGATGCCTCCACATTCTCCTCATGGGAGTAGCGGTTGTGGCACATAGTGACATTTTTATGTTGTATACATTGTACTTTATGGATACATTCTGACATTGTAATGTGACACATGTTATTTTGAGTGATATATATATCATTTTTGGAAGCATCTACATGATTTTAATGTCTTACATGATGATGTTGTTTATTTCTATATGATTATGCAGCTAGATGATGTATATACATGTTATGGACTAGGATGTTTACTCATGATGTTTTATTTCCTAGGTCAATGATGTATACACCATATTTATAAATGTTAGGAATGCATTCTATGTTTATGAAAATGAGATACAATGTGATGTTACTATTTATAATGCCATGTGGATGGATGAATAATTTATACATATGTAGATTGGTAAATGGATGTATGTCATGATTATCTAAATGTGATGGATATTCCTATGGTTTTGTGTTTTTTAAATGAAAAATATATATGATTTATAATGTATGATAATTACACGATGTTTCTAACATGAATGCATATGTAGGATGCTTTATATTTTTGTGTGTCACAGGACTCCATCATAATGCAAGAAAGAAGAAATGTTAATGTGGAAAGAAATATGAAAAAGAAAAGATATTGATGTTAGTATTAGCAATCTTCGATGAAGTTGATTTTGTGACTATCTGTGTAAGGCATGACAAAGCCTGGTTTCAGAAAGACACGCACCATATAAGACGTTGAGCCTGATGAAGTTGATATGACAAGTTGCATAAGACTATGATGATTGATAATGTTTGTTGTCAAGGACACATCTTGCATAAGACATATTTTTGATTTTTGTTGACAATTTGTTTGATTTGACTTGTTGATATTGTTGACTTATTTTTTCTTGTTGATGGGTGACTTGTATTGATATTTTGATTGCTGTGTGTGTGTGTTATAGTGTATGATACGATGTACCCTAAAGGAATGACCTAGTGCAGCCTCAGGGGCTCATCAATTGATGGCCTTTCCTATGTTGTACATGTAGAGACCTCGTAGCTTGACCAACTTTGACTAACGAAATTGACTGAAAATATGTGATATTTGATGTGTGGGATAGTGAATGTGATAAACCCTAATGGACTGGCCTAGTATGGCCTTAGGGGCTCATCAATTGATGGCCTTGCCTATGTTGTACATGCAAAGACCTCATATTTTGACACGACCAATGAATTTCACATGTACAAAGAATGAGTCATGATTTTATGTGTGTGAGACGTGACAAACCTAATGCCTCGAGGGCACATCAAGTGATGGCCTTGCCTATGTCCAGTCGTAGAGGCAATGTAGTTTGACTATGTCTACAACTGACATGACACAACTGACTCTGACTCTATTTTTTGGATTTTGGATATGTTTTGATTTTTTTTTGTCTTTTTGAAGTTTTTTGATGTTTTGAAAATTTTTAGGACATTTTCTAATGTTTTTGAGCTTTTTTTAAGGATATTTTCTGATGTTGGGATGGTATGTTCAAGGTCTAAATGATGTAGATCAATGATTTTCCCCCAGTTGAGTATAAGACCAATAGGATGGGATGAGGATGTGGAGTCGACTAGATGTCAATCATTCCAAGTTATGGAAAGGACAACCATTTATTATGGGTGTAGGTGGAAAATTTGGATTGGAATGATGGTAGATGAAGGAGATAAGTTGACTACACATCGTGCCTATTTTCCAGGTTTTCACCATGGTACTTATCCAAAGTGCCACCGAAGTGGTTTTCACTATTGGACGAATTATTTCTCTTTACTATTTTATTGATTTTTCAATTTTTTTGGTGTTACGAAGATGCTTGTTTGCTAGGTTTTCATCAAGGTAACAATTTTTTTGATTTTCCTATTTTTTTAAATTTTTTGATGGTTAAGACAAGACTCTCAGAAGCTATGCATAGAACCTCTTCAGATGAAGGTTGTTGATTGGTGATAAAAGTGGTTCTCCTTTAGGGGTAAAGAGTTGATATGCTTCTGATCCAAAGGCTTCTGTAACAATATAAGGCCCTAACCAGTTAGGTTCAAACTTACCTATTTTGTCTCTTTCAGCTTGATTCTTTGGGTTCTCCATTAAGACCAGGTCACCAATGTCGAAGTCTTAATTTAAGAATTTCCTATTATAGTTGTGACGAAGACGGTTTTGATATGATTGAAGATGATGTAGAGCCTTTTGTCTTAGCTCATCTAGGAATTCTAACTCATGCAATCTGGATACATGATACTCTTCATCGTCAATATGACCTTTCAAGGATACCCTTAGGGAAGGAATTTCAACCTCAATAGGTAAGATAGCTTCATAACCAAATACTAGGGAGTATGGAGTGGCATCGTTGGGAGTATAGATGCTTGTGTGGTAAGCCCATAAGGTAGGATTAAGTTGTAAATTCTAGTCGCGACCAACGTCATTGACAGTTTTTTTGAGGATTTTGATGATGGTTTTATTAGACGCCTTTGCTTGGCCATTACCTTTTGGATAATATGGAGTGGAGAAATGATGTTGGATGTGGAATTCTTCATAGAGATGGTGAACTTCTTGATTTTTGAATGGACAACCATTGTCTATGATGATGGATTGAGGTACACTATACCGATAAATGATGTAGTTCAAGATAAACTTGGAAATTTGAGTGTCGATAATATAGGTCATAGGAATAGCCTCAATCCACTTGGTGAAGTATTCAATTGCGGTTATGATGAACTTATGGATGTTGGAAGATGGAGGGTGTATCTTACCTATGAGGTCAAGTCCCAATTGGGAAAAGGGCCATGGTGAAGTAATCAGACAAAGCTTCAATGCTGGTGCACATATCAAATATCCATGTATCTGACATTGTCGACATTTCTTGACAAAGATATGAGTCATTTTCCATAGTAGGCCAATAATAACTTAATCTCATAATCTTGTGGGCTAAGGTAGAACTGCTAGAATGGGATCCACATATACCGTCATGTACCGTCTGTAAGGTTGCTTGTGCTTCTTCAGCATTGAGACATCTCATCAAGGTGTTATCTAAGGTACGTCTATACATGGTATCTTTGATGATGGTGTATTTAGAAGACCTACAGATAAAGGTTTTACATTGGTTTTTTGACAGGTCTAAGGGAAGGATTTGGGAATTTAGGTAGTCGTATATGTCCTTGTACCATGGGGAAGTAGGACCAACAATTGTATACACCATCATAGAATCATGGACATCGTAGGTAGGGACCAAAATTTGTTCGACCAAAAACTCGAATTTAGGCATGTTGCTAGGTATATCCAATAATGAACCAATGATTGCCATAGCATCTGTTGCCCTGTTCTAAATGTGGGGTACTCATTGAAATATGATATCAAATTATTGCTTAAAACTTTTTGTCATGCACTTGTAGGGGGCAATTTTCTCATCTTTAGTTTCATATTCATGATTGAATTTCCAGACTACTAGCTGAGAATCTCCATAAAAATGTAAACTCTTGATCTTCCATTGGGCTACCATTCTTAATCCTGTCACAAGGGCTTCATATTTCGCTATATTGTTGGTGCAAGGGAAAGCAATGCAGAATGACTTAGGTATAGTGTCACCTTGGGGTGTAAAAAATCGTATTCCTACTCCTGAAACACGGTTAGTATGTGACCCATCAAAGTATAATTTCCATTCGGTTATTTTATCAATAGTGAAGATGGATTGATCAGGAAATCTTCCACTAAAGGATGGCCGGCCTTAAGTGGTGCATCTACCAATTGATCAAAAATTACTTTCCCTTTTATCACTTTCCTTTCCACATACTAGATGTAATATTCACTAAGTATCATTACCCATTTAGCCAATCAGACTGTTAGTATTGCTTTACTTAGGAGATATTTCAAAGGATCTATTTTGGTGACTAGCATGGTTTGGTGGTTTAGCATATAGTGCCTAAGTTTTTGAGTAGCAAAAACTACTGCAAGACAGACACGTTCTATGTTACTGTAGTTTAGATCATATCCCACCAATGTACGGTTGATGTAGTATATTGCTCTTTCATGACCTTCATCATCATTTTGTGCGAATAAGGCTCCTATTGTTGACTGAGTTGCCGATATATAGAGTATGAAAGGTCAGTTATATGTAGGTGGCATTAACACTAGAGGTGTAAGCAGTTAGTCTTTGATCTTTTGAAATGCTTCTTGGAATTTTGGTGTCCATGCAAACGGTACCCCTTTCTTGAGAAAGTGTTGGAATGGATGTATCTTGTCTGCTAATTGTACTATGAAGCATCTAATAGACTGTAGTATCCCTTGTAATGTTATTAATTGACCAATGGTGGTTGGTGGAGGCATATCCATTATTGCTTTTACTTTTGCAGGGCCCACTTCAATGCCTCTTCTAGAAATGATGTATCCTAGAAGTTTTCCTGATTTAACACCAAAGACACATTTTTTGGATTCAACCTTACTTTGTAGCTTTCTAGTCTTTGGAATATCTTATCTAAGAATTTCAAATAACCTTCTCTTGTTAATGACTTAGATATTAGATAGTCAACATAGTCTTCCATGAGAGTATGTAAAAGGTCATGAAAGATAGTTGTCATTGCATTTTGATATGTAGCTTCTGCATTTTTTATCCCAAAAGGCATAACATTCCAACAATATGTTCCCCATGGACATGTGAAATCAGTATTTTGTTGGTCCTTTGTTGCAATTTTGATCTGATTATACCCGGAGAAACCATCCATGAGGGATAGCATCCCATATCCTATTGTAAGGTCTATTATCATGTCAATGTTGGGTAAAGGGAAATCATCCTTAGGACATGCCTTGTTGATATCTCTGAAGTCGGTACAAATGTGGATGCCCCCAGATGGGTTTTTTACTGGCACCAGATTTGAAATTGAGTTTGCATAGTCTATGAATCTGATTAATTTGACATCCAATAGCTTCGTAAGTTTTGCTTTGACTAATAAAGAGATTTGTGGATGCATTTTTTCTCAACTTCTGCTTGATGGGCTTAGCACCTGGTTGTAATGGTAGATGATGCAATATAAGGCCTAGATCCAACCCAGATATATTGGCATATGACCATGCAAAGTTTATCTTCCTTTTTGTAAAGAAGTCCTGAAACTCTAGTTGTTTTGTCTTTATCAAAGATGTTGCATAGTAAATTACCCTAGGATTCTTATGTGTTTATGTTGATCTCAACTGATTCTTCCACTAGCATTGGTGATATTTCCTAAGAAAATGGGAGAATGTTCAAACCTATATCCTTGGGTTCCTTAGAGAGGTTTTCGCCCTCGGATGCGTCCTTTATTTTTACTATTTCTTCATCCAAAGGCACCTTTCGATTTTCACCTAGGGACTTGTCATTTTCATCATTTTTCTTTTTGTTTTCATTTATGCGACTGGAGGTGTGATAAAACTCCCTAAAATATGCCATGTTATCCAAGTCTATGGTAAAACCAGCTTTATGATCACCTCTAGGTATGCCTTCTCGAAGTCTCATGAACTCAAAAATTACTTCGTCATTCTCAAATATGTCTAAGATGGGTGTACCTTGCTGATCCCAATCAATAAGTGGGGGATTTATGAGGGGCATGTCATCATCAGAGTTATAAAATGTGTTGGTTGACAAGGTGAGGATAGAGTGGTTGACATGGTCACATAAGTTTTGGACTAACTCCTTTTTTTAATTTTTCCTATGGACAGGTAAACTTTGATGTGGGACTATTGTAAGGGCTAAGTTGTCAGAAGATTGTTCATTAGGTGCCCAAGTGGTAGGATCAAGGGTTTCCCAATAATATTGCTTAAGACATTCTTCTTTTGAAGAGGACTTTTTAGGATGGGGACTAGATGGATTTGGCATGGGTTGTAGCATTTTTTCAAGTTCCCCAAATAACTTATCTAAGTTCATCATGTTGGTAGAGTAATGGGAATATCATTCATAGTTGCTTGAGTCAAGGGAGTCATCATAAACTGGGTCTAATGGTTTGTGATATATCTCGATGTCTTCAAAATCACTTAATTCCTCTTGGAATGGTGACAAAGTACTAGGAATGCCAATTTTAATCGGTTGAAACCCTAGCCCTAGGCCTTTTGGTCATGGTGAGACAATGATTGGTTTAGTCCTTCCATTTTGATGTAGTCCTAATCCAGTATGCCTGTCATATCTATTACTTTGCATTATCATGAAGCCTTCACAATATTTATCCTTAGATATTTGAATAGACGACTGAGGGTATTCATTGTCTTTTGTGTACAACCAAGAGGTAACATCATCTTGGTCTGTAGCTTCTTTACTTAACTCTCCCCATTTTTTCAATGTCATTGTAGGAGGGACATGGAATGTGACTATTGCTTGTCTCTTATATGATGTGGGTAGACCATATGACTTAGGAGGAATTATTTGAGTGACACAGTAGGATTATTTTATGTTATATTCTCCACAACCTTTATCTTGGATCTCAAACTTAGGAGTGGATGGTGGCATTTGTGATGTAATGGACTTGGTAAGATTTGATGGATCAATGTAAAGGGATAAGGTGGAGGATGAAGCCTCTTGATTAACTCGCACCTGTCATTATGGTATTTCTTGTAGGCTTGTGCATTATTGGAAAGGATCTGGATCACCATCAATTGTGATCTATGTGCCATTATATGGGAATTTAAGACACTGGTGGTATGTGGAAGGTACGACTTTCATAGCATGTATCCAAGGTCTACCCAACAAAAGGTTATAGGGAAGGGTGAGATCCAAGACTTGGAAACTTGTGTCCATAACTGTTGAGCCAATTCTAATAGGGAGAGTGACAACTCCTTTGGATGGGCTTTCTTCATCATCATAAGCCTTAATGACTATACTCTTAGTGGTTTCCACACATGCTTCTGAGAATCCTAATGCCTTAACCAATTTCAAGGTGTAGAGGTTCAAGCCTGCTCCTCCGTCTACCAGCACTCGTCTGACTTTGGTTTGATGGACAAGAACTTCAAGGTGTAGTGGGTCATTATGATCGGTCTTCTCAATTGAATAATCTTGTTGAGATAATGTGGCGTGATGGTAATTGGTTAAGTATCCTACCATTTCTTTGGAATGATTGACATCTAAGTTGTTAGGGGCTATTGATCTTTGCAAGGATTTATCGAGAATGGCTTGATGATTTGGTGATAGGGTCAACAGTTCTAGGATGGGTATCTATGTTGGGGTCTTCCCCAACTGATCAAGTAAGTTATACTTAGGTTTGGAAGACTGTGGTAGTGACTTTGATGAAGGACCTGGAAGGTTTATCTTAGTTCTGCATGTATTGAAAACAAATTAAAGATGCTTCTTTATGGTAATGGTATATATATTTTAATTTGTAGCTTGGAGGTGATTTATGATCGTACCTTTGCCATAGTCATATTTGGTATTTGCATAATTGGTTGAGGTGTTAGTCTTAGTTCTCGAACTGGAGGCCTTTCCTTTCACATGGTAATGTAATGGATCTTGGAATACCTTGTGATCACTTTTCTTGGTATGTTTCTTCCCATTGACCTCTATAGTTTCATCTTCAACAAAGTCTTGTATGATGTTCTTCAGTTGTCATAATTTTTGTAGGTTATGTCCCTTAGTTTGATGGTACTCACAATAGGTGTTATCATTCCACCATGAAGGTTTAAACTATCCAGGATCGTATTGTTTTGGGTCCATAGGTTTTATGAGGTTATGTTTAAGCAGTTCTTTGTAGAGTTTCTCAATCGGTTTGCCTAAGGGTGTAAACTCACGTTTAGGAAATCTCCTTTGTGGTCATTGTTGTGAATTATGGACAAAGTTAGAATTTTGATCAGTACTACTAGGCATGTCATGAGAGGGATTGTTACCTCTAATTGAGATGACAGGTCCTACGTGTAGAGCCTTAGCATCAACAACACCGTCATTGGCTACATTTTTGTTTTTGGACCAAAATTTGTTTCTATCATTGGGGAGCATTTTTATGTTGAACAATTGGATTTCTACCTAGTGTCTTAATTTATCCTTTGTCGATTAGGGATTTCTCAAGTATAATACCTTTTTGCACCAAGTCTAGGAAAGAGGTACAACAATGTACCCTTAAGTCACTTCTCAGTTTTGGATGAATATTTTCAAGGAATATTGTGACTTTTTGTTTCTTTGGTATCTCAACTAGACATCGACTAGCTAAACTTCTTCATCTCCAGAAAAATATGGTGAAATTTTCTCTGTCTTCTTGCATGGTATGACACAAGGTAGCTATCATGATTTCATTGTCTATGTTGAAGGAAAAATGTTCCACAAATTTCTCAGTTGATTCTCCCCATGGTCTTATGTCGTATGGAAGTTTGGAGAACCATTCTGAAGCTATTCTGACAAGGGTTTGTGAAAAGAGTCTCGTAAGGTATGTGGGGTCATACAAGATGTCCATGCGTGTTGTGGAAAATTATCTTATGTGTTCTAGAGGGTTCATTTTCCCATTATACTTAGATAAATTTGGTATAATGTATCTATGTGGGAAGGGTGTCATGTCTAGCACTTTGTCAAAAGGACATGGACATAAATCTTTTGCTGAAATGGTTCATTTTCTTGGCATTGACATAGTATCCATTTGTTGTTATAGGGCTTGCATTTGGTTTTGGAGAACATCTACTTGTATGTTGGTTGTATTGTTTGGATCAAAGTAAGTGTTCTGAAATGCAGTATTCTATGACGGATTATGATTTGGTGAGGGTATATGTCATGTTTGAATATTCTATGATAGAATCTGATTTGGTATAGGAATATTTCTTGTTGGTATTGTCCCTATCTACAGACTGGTAGTATTGGTGCTAATATGGGATATAGGTTGTATTGTGTTTGTGCCACTTTTGGTTCTTTTACGAGCGGTATTTGTACCAAAGGGGGTTGATGAGGATGCTCCCATGGTAAATTTTAAACCTTGTGTTATACCAAATGGTGTTGTGTTTAATATTGAGTTTCTTTGAGTAGGTATGTCAGTTGGTATTGCTATGTTAATCTGAGGGATGGAGACACTCGATGTCACAATTTGTGTTGGCTGAGTAGATGTTGTTTTTAAGGTGTGAATGCCAAATCCTTGTGGTAGTGTGGCACCTTCTACTAGAAAATTTTCCAGATATCTTTGGGGATCGTTTTCCAAACACTCATCCATAAAAGATGCAAATTCAGGATCTTGAATAGTGGCGTCTATGTCTTCTACATAAATTTTTCCATGTGTGTCCCTAGTGACAAGTTTTTCAAGAAAAGTCTTATGTGGTCTGTTTGTCCCTGATGGTTGGGTTCCAAAAGGATTGATGAATTCATGTGAGTCTCCTATCTCTCTATGTTTCTTCTTAGACCTTGTTTCAACCATGAAAATGTTTCTCAAAATGGGGATATGCAAAACTATGTCTAGAGATGATATGATCTAATCTATGTTTTTTGGGATTTTTTGGATATAGTCAATGAATGCTGTTATTTTTTTTGGTATTTTCTTGGCAAATAAAGGATGTCTAAAATGACGCTATGCTTGGATGATAGAATGAAAATTTCTAAGTATGCTATGATGGTAAATGATTCTAAGAGGATAATGCCTACCACCTATGGATTAATCAGGGCTACAACTTAACTTTATCAAAGAACCTGATGTAGGACAAGGACCAAATGCTAAGGTGAATTTCAAAACTAGACTAATGAGCTAGAAGGATCTACTAGTAAGACAAAAGTGACTAGGCTTAGTGACAAAGACACTCAAAGCATGAAATTTTCCAATATGCGAAAAGTTTTCCTATTTTAGGATATAAAAATTCCTATGAGGTAACTAGATTGTGTAACTAGGATGCCTACAACACGTAAAGATAAACAATGCAAAGTTTTTGAGAAATTTTATGATTTATGTCCAAGGCTAACTGTGAAAAACAAAGACTGAGATGACAGTTTGGTTTTAGACTTGGTGACTACAAATTTTAGGTTTTTGTTGTCAAGAAGATGTTGTTCAGGTTTTAGATGTGTTTCTGTTTGTAGATGCGACTCTCTGGTAAAAACTAGTCTTAGTTGTTGACAAACAATTGTGACTTTCACAAATAGATGTAGTTTAACTTATGACAAATGTGACTTATGTTTTAGATGCGGCTCACTAATCAGATGCGACTCAAAAACTAAACACTGTTAAAAATAACTTTGTTGACAAACACATCTGGTTTTTTGTTTAATAGTTGCGACTCAATTTTTAGTTACGGTTTTTTGGAGAATGATAATATAAACTGACTCTATTTTGTGACCACATTAGGAAAATAAAAAATATAAGCACAAAAGACAAAGTCTTTTCAATTTTGATGTGTATAAATCTATTAAAACTAGAAGATATGTACAATCCTAAGGTTGTGATAGATTGTATTTATTGAAATATCATGTGGGTTTCCCCAACTACGCATATTCAAGGCAAATGACTAGTAGCTTGACCCCACTAGCTCCCATCCATGACACTCACATATATGGGGAAGCCAAGCTACTATACCCATGAAACTCACATGGCATACATTTCATCTCTACACATGAACTATAAGGATGTGAGCACTTCATAGGTCCGACCTGCTGCACCAATAAATAGATAGGGATTTTGGAAAAAAGATACAAGGATTTTAGTAAGGGAATTATGTTTTGTGGGGCACCATCCATGCGGTGAGAGACCATTTTTTCCCTTATCATTGGAATGATGAGCATGATTCTTGGACTCTCGCCAAGAATCCACTTTTATATACTAGTTGGAAGGCACTTGGCATTTAGCGTGCTACCGGTTTGGGTCATCTTGGGGTGAGTAATTTTTCCCAACAAGACAGGCCCAAGTTCTAGAGTCGGTAACTGGTTCTCTTGCACCTAGGATCACATGAATGCACAAGGGGAGAGGATACTTCGATATACCAAATCGTGGGGTTCTAAACTAACAAACATTTAAAAGCACAAAACATAGAAGACACTGGTTAATTTTAATCCAAATGATGATTTTCTAGTCTACCATACATAAAATGTTCTTTTTACAATTTTAGACTTTGGCATAGGTCCTACATGCAATTGTTAATAGTTTTCATATTTGTCTTCATCATTCATCCTATAGAAAAAGGTTTGGTTTGATTGTCTTCTATGCTATGTCCTGCAAAAACTATATTATCCTCCTAAATCACATGTTGCAAATCAAACATTAACTAAAATAAAATCATAAAAATGAAAATTCTAACTTAAAATGTTATCAACCAGATGCATCATTTAAAGTTGTAGATGCCTCGTAGGTTTCATCAGTCAATTGTGTCACAGAAAGCCACATATGCGTTGGGTTTTGTCAGATGTGTCTTGGCATTTTTCAGTCACGGTTCACAAATACAGTTGCGTCATTTCGTCAATCAGATGCTTCATTTCGTACGATACCTACAAAAAGAAACAAAAACAGTCTACGGATTGCGAAGAGTGAATGTATTCACATTAGGTTCACCAAATGTAACGTAGATAAAATAACGATGCAAGCAAAGATCGGTTAAATATAATAAACGAGCATTAATCTAAATTAAACAACAAAGCACAAAATAATAAACAAAGCAAAACATGAAACAGTCTCACTGAATATCTGTCCATTCCTTCGAATTATCTTGATTGTCCTTCTCCATTTTGCCTTCTGTAGTATTCTAGCCCTCATATTTTTAGTAAGTGTGCAAGTATAGCCTTGATGTATGTGATTATAGAAAAATATTGAAGATTAACAAGTTATGCTTCCAAAAGTATATCGATTTCGGGAAGAGGAATAATGACGAATGTCAGGCCAATTTTTAGAAAATTGGTTTTCGAACGATCGGCTTAGATTCAAAAGAGAAATCAACAGTTTAAATTGATGAATTCCATGTGATTGATATTTTTTTTAGTTACGATGTGAGTTGAGAAAAGGTTTGCAGGATAAAGATTAAATTAAGTAATAATTTAATCTGGCATTAAGACTATTCGAAAATAGAAGAATAGACATTGCAAGTGAAAGACAAAGAATGAAATAGATGAAAGTTTATGTCTGAATGCACACATGAATTAATTAATTAATTAAATATATTTAATTAATAAATATGTTCATGCATATGAGTCTTAACAAGATAACTGGCTGGTTATGATAGAGAGTCCCTTCGCATAGATGATCAAATATTGAATCAGGAGATAACTAATTGATTCAAATAGATCTTGAGTCATGTGATAAGAGAATAATTAGATAACTTAAACAATTATCTGAATATAGAGGAATGTGTTAAAAATAAATATTTATGAATTAAATAATTTATTTAATTCAAAATTTGACATTTAAGGATTAATTAAATAAATAAGATTTATTTAATTGAGTGATGAAAAGGTTAAATGAATAATTAAATAAGTAAATTATTTATTTAATTATAGTTTGAAAATATGATAGAGATAAATTAAATAAGAATTTATTTAATTTGAGGAGGGTAAAGTTAATTAATGACGTAATTAAATAAAGAACATTTATTTAATTAATTAAATAATAAAGATCATTTAATTAATAGATGGATAAATGTTTTTGAAAATATAAGCAGCATTTACAAGGTGTCGTACCCTTTACACCATGAGCCACAATGGTCAAAAAGGACAAGCAAGGTTTTAAAAGGACCAGGAACCTTATACAGAGTTAAGACAACACCAATGAAACCATAGCAGAGACACAACAAAACTTAACAACACCTGGTCATCAGATAACTAGGAGTGACAGCACACTTAGAACCAATAGCAGTCCCAAGTCTAAGACAATAACTCATTCCTGGAACCAGATTCAGGATCGTCAGAACCCATAAGACAAACAACAGTCCTATGTTAAACACAGTAAAGGCCTTGAGCCAATAAACAATCCATAACACAATAGTTTCAAAAAGACTGCTAGAGTCAAAGCCACTAGCCACCTGCAGTAGTTGGATCGTAGCCAACCATCCGCACACCTGCAGTAGGAGAACCGTAGCAGAACTTCTAGAAACACAAGTTGAAGTGAAGAAACAAACATTAAATTGCACCAACCAACCAGACACCAACCCCGAAACCACCTCTAACAGATGAGGCTCCCCTCTATAGGAGAGGAAGAAGTGGGAACCAACACTACCGAAGAACCCTCCCTCCTGAGAAAGCACACACCACCTCAATAGGGACCTGCCAAGAAGAGAACCACTTCCCACCATCTCAACAAACACCAAATCCACCTCAATAGGAGATGGTGCCACCATATTCACCTCTAAAGAATACAACACATGTAGAGCATGGTAGCAAGAAGGAACTACAACAACATAGGCAACCACCTCCTCCCAAGGCAACCAGTTCGAAGGAGCAAGAAGAAGGACAACAACTTCTCTGTCAACCAAAAAATGATTCCACAACCCCAAAATACCAAAAACTCTAACTTCTGAAAAAACACCGTTCACCTCAAAAGGCCCCCAAAAGACCAAGGGAAACCTTGTTAACAGCAAGACAAAGCCACTCCCAGCAGCACCACGATAGCAGACGATAGAGGAAAAGAACACCTCAGTAAGGCAGAGCCCCCTCCCCCAATCAAATACAAGCACTAAAACCACCATTTTCACCAACCAATAAGTCTTCCAATAGCACATAACCTTCCACAACAAAACAAGGTAGGGCCAAGAAAAAGTTCCCACCAAGCACCACTACGGAAAGAGACCAAGCACCTACAACAACACCAAACCATGGAACCATCTCCCCCAAAGAGTAATAGCAACAGATCCAATCAGATCCACCACCACGCACATTCTAGGCAAAGTCCAATAGAACCATTGACCCCAAGAAACCAAGGCCAAAGTTACCACTTCACAACCCCACGGAGGTATGTCAAGGAAATAAACTATCCCCAACTATGCAGCCAGGGTGAGAGTAGAAGGGTCGAGCAGACAACTCGCCACCTAGCCATCTAAAGCTAACCAAGCTCTATCCACGATGCACATGGAAATCAGAGTACTCTCAAAGATACACATAGAACCCAAGCACCAGGCGCTCGACACAAGCTCCAAAACATTGACACAGGGAAAAACAACACCCCCAACAACACACCAATCCCAATAGGTAATAGGGAATAGCATAGAGGAACCGATGAGAGGCCACCAAAGCTCACAAAGGCCATCATTAATGCCTTCAACATCAACACAAGAAAAGGGGTCTCCAATCTCAGAAGACACAAGCAGAAACCCAATGCAACACCCACACACAGGGAACTCAGACCGATCAACATACAAGAGAATCCACAACTAAAGCAGCCAGCATAGAGACTGTAGGCCCCTAGCAGCCCAAGACCAACAAGGAGGGAGGAAAACAACCTCCAGCAGGGAATAAACAAACTGGCCATCACCAACAACACAACAAGGCACTCGATCAATAGCCACGAGCCCCCATGACCCCTTCACGATGGCCAAGGAAAACACATAGGCCGCACCCCCATCAAATGGAAGGCAGAAACAGGGTAAAAGCACAGGTTGCACCCACTGCAAACGGAAGGCAGCAACATCATCATCCAGATCGGCTCCATCGCCCTCTGCAATGTCAGAAGAATTTGAAATCCCCTACCCACGCTCGTTCTCGCAACGAATTAATTAAATAATTAAAAGTTATTTAATTAATAGATGAGAAAGATGTGTTTAGAAAGTAATTAAATAATTAACATTATTTAATCGTGACCATGGACATTAGAAATTATGTCAAAAATGGTACTCGCCAGCCTAGACCAATTTTCACTGTCTACACTAAGATCTCATGGAAAAACCAACAAAGGAACAAGGAGACACTTGCCTATAGGGATTAACTTTAAGAAACCCCCCCCTCAGCAAAGGTGTAAAATCCTAGTGAATCTTTCCTTTTATTTGAAAAAAAATATTAATTTTCCTCATGAATCTTATGCATAGTATTAATTTTTTTGTAAAATCTTGGCAAATCTTCATGAATAATTGGTAAAAATAATAATCACAATGGTGAATCCTAGTGAATAATCACTAAAAAGATTAATTACAATGGTGAATCTCTCCTTTAAAAATTTTGATAGTTAGTCGACCCAGTTGTTAGTGTAATTAATATTTAATTACAGTTGCATAACTTTACTTAGGTTGAGCTAATTTTAGGTCAACATTAGGGTTGCATACTTTGCTTTTATAAAGCAAATCATCTCATTGTAATTTTGAATTCCTGAATATATCATTTTGCACATTTGTAGGCAAAGCTCTGCTTTTTTATGTTTTCTCTTTTGTGGAAGGTGTTTAGGTTTGCATGTCTGATCTAGGGTTTCTAACATGGTATCAGAGCTCCAGACCTACCGCTGCCTATTCGTGATCTAAAGATATGGCCTCTTAGTGAGTTTCAAGTGCAAGGGTTTCACAAGCATCTTTTCTGCAAGATCTGGGGGTAGCCGATTTTTTGGAGCATCATGGAGCAAAACAGACACCGCCATCGCGTTCGCAGTGCCCCAAAACCTTGAGATCGCTCTTTGTTTCGTCGATTTTGGTGAAGTTGGTCTGGAAGGCAAAAATTTTTTGCTAGGGAGGCCATACGGCCTCCCCAGCAAGCTTCACGAGGCACGAAAATTAATAAAAAAATTCAAAAAAACCCATTTTTGGGATCCGCGCTTGCGCCCCCAATTCAAACAGCTCCTACCACTGAGCGGCCACTAGTCCACCACCACCGGTGGTGGACCCATACAACGCCACTGACTCCACCACCGGCCATTGCAGCCCCTGAGGGCTTCCTCCCGTGGGCCAAGGTCTTATGGGCAACCAAGAGCTCCACGCCTGGACCCCGACCGAACTCAACACCCAACCCCTGGTCATATCAGCGACCAGGGGCTCCGACGGATTTTTCTGCAGGCATCGCTTTTTTGCGACGACGACCTCCAGGCCATGAAATTTATGCCTGTGAACTGCTGACATCAGCATGACGTCAGCATCTATACGGCGGTGTTTGTCCCCTCCTAACCCTAGTTTTCTCTAAAGAAGCAATTCTTTTCTTTTTTGCATAACTTGGGCATACGGTATCGAAATCAGGCAAACAAGATATCACCGAAAAGCTGGTTTCGAGCACTTTCATTTGGTGTAGTTTATTTTTCAGTATTTTCCTATTTTAATGCATTTATTTCTAGTTGAAGTTAGATGTACTTTTTATGCTTCCGAGCTCATAACTTTTTGCCACGATCTCTGATTTTTGCTATCTTTGCGGCGTTGGAAAGGTATTGAGGAGCTTTATCTTTTTGTCCATGCACTTTTTTTTGTATCTATCCCAGGTTTTTTGTTATTCCAGATTTGACCTGATGGGTGTTTTGGAGATTACCTAGATATTTTGGCAGTTGGGAGAGTGCCTCTTGCATCTTTGCACTTCGTTTTCAGTAATACATCATTTAATAATCAACTGTTGCTTCATAGATTCCAGCGTTGTTCCTGTTTGGAGTTTTCGAGTGTTTTGTGGCATCAGATCTGCTGTTGCATCATTATGATTTTGATATGGTTTTTTGTAGACAGAAGTATCTTTCCTTGCTTGCCAGATTGCAGTTCCAGTGTTACTCTATAGTGTTCTTCCCGTGCTTCTTTGTAGCATGTCATATCATTGTAGGGGGGTTTTGTCCCACTGGGTTTTCCTCCTCTACCTCTTTCTTGCATTTGTAAATGGGTACCTGATCAGGCCTAGTTGTCGGGACCCATCTTTGCTTGCATGCATCTTCTTCTAGTGTTTTAGCTTCTTCCTAAGTTCATCTTAAGGGGGGGTGTTAGAGTAATAAGTTATACGCTTAATTAATTATATCATACTGGTTAATTAATTAAGTCACTTATTCCTCTAGTTGCTTAAGCTAAACTTAGGCACATTAATAATTGATTAATTATTAAGTGTGCACACTAGGGTTTCATTTAGGGTTTCCTGATCTCCTTCATAAGGATTGATCTCTTTGTAATACGAGATTCTCATAATACATTTTACACTTTGAGGTTTATAGAACATCTTGTTGGTTTTGCATGTCTTTTGCATGTGATAGGTGATTGCATGCAGGTGATCTTGGATTCTAACAGCAGTTTCCCCATATATTTTTTTGTTTTTTTTAATATTAAAGTAGGGGCTCAAGGGCGGCAGCCACCGACGGGGTCAAGGGGCAGCGCCCCTTGTGGGGGTTGAGGGGGAAACGCCCCCTCGTGAGGTCCAAGGACAACAGCCCTGACGCACTCCTACTTGAAATTTTTCCCGTTGATTAGCTTTTAAATCGGGCGACTGCAAGTTCATTCCGTGAGCGAATATCAGTGTGAGTGAACATCATCAGTGGGACACTTAGGGATGTCCCACTGATAGAATGATGATGACGTATGTCATGAACTATTGGCAATAGTGAATGGTGGAGATGAAATAGAGCTTTGATCGGATGTCTTTCCAGGATCTTCGTGCGAATATTGTAGATTCCCTTCATGATTCTTCATAATTACACAAGTAGTGTACCTGTGCCTTGGTGGACCCTAGGTGGAGTATGGAAGCCTTATCGACGTGAGTGAATATCATCAGTGGGACACTTGGGAATGTCCCACCGATACAAAGATGATGATGTATGTCATGAACTATTGGAAACAATGAACAATGGAGATCAAACAGAGCTTTGATTAGACGTCTTTTCGGGATCTTAGTGCGAATATAGTAGTTTCCCTTTTTGATTCTTTGAAATTACACAATATTAATTGTGAATACTATTAATATTTTTAAATTTTACTGTATAAACTACTGATGAATCAGTGTCAATGGTGTATCGTTTACATGGCGAATTAATCAAGACATAATTATTTTTTTGTAAAAACCTGGCGATTCAGTTTCCATTTTAGCTTGTACTATTCTCCATTTTTGGAGCTCCCAATTTCTATTATTTTCCAATTGGTGAAGATTCACCACTAAATTTTTCCCTACTTTCCTATCTTAAACATATATGTGCATGCACCAATGAAAAGATATTCAATCATACAATGACAGACTAAAATAAAGATAGAAAAAGGAAAAAGAAAAGATGTGGAACATGCCTCAGTTGTTTTTCCAAATTTTTTTTACAAGTGGGACTCATGATCCACTATGCAAAAAATAATGCATGCCCACATGAGCTAATGAAATCCATTATCCAATAGGTGAGCCCCAAAGGGTGGAAAATGAGAAAATCTTATTAGGCTCCCATACCATACAAAGTTATGCCTTTGATAACTTTAATAAGGCACCACACGAAAGCAAAGTGTGTTATGCTTGGTGGCCATGAAAAATTGGTTGTAACTTCAAGCTTCATAAGGTTAGCATGCTATGTTATTCTAAACACATATGAATACAACTAAAATAGGATAAGACATGTTCAAAGGGGTTTTGCTTAGGGTACATGCAAAAATATGGGGGGCCAAAAAGGGGGCTTAAGTGGCCACTAGATTTTTGAAATCAGGAAATACTATCCTTGGACGTGAAATTGTGGATAGTTACACTCAAAATCTTGAGATGCAAAAAAACAAGTATCATAGTTCTCCAAGTCTACTTTCTAAACTACTAATTTTTTTTTTAAATGGTTGAGATTAAGGGGTTCAAAAGAGGGGGCCACAAAAATTGGTGTTGTTTTGTCAAAAAAACATAACATAGCAACATTCTTGGCTCCCTCAAACGGATAAATTTTTTTTAATATTTTTGAAATCACTTCATTGAGAAAT
Organism: Sequoiadendron giganteum; assembly: GCA_007115665.2. NCBI lineage: Eukaryota > Viridiplantae > Streptophyta > Pinopsida > Cupressales > Cupressaceae > Sequoiadendron > Sequoiadendron giganteum. Next base: position 477,446,632 of record CM021107.1, on the reverse strand, counting down.
TAGCTAATAGTATGTAGTTTATGCTTGATTTTTCTGATGATTTTTTAATGAATATTTGATTTTTTACTAATTTTCAAAGTGGACACTTCTTGAAAAATAAAATTTTGGTTGTGTTACCCCCATGAATTTTGGAAACTAATTGAATTTCTTTTTAATATGCATAGAATGGAGTCTAGTTTCTAAAAATTTAATTTATTTGAAATTTCGATGAACGATTAATTTATAACAAAAAAACACCAAACACTGGTTTTTGCCAAAAAACAAACCCACAAACAAAAGAAACTATAGATCAAAAGTTTAACATTGTTAAAATGTGAGAAACATTACATCGTTAAATAGATAAGAGAGATACTAACATTACCCAGGTGTTTGATTTGTTCGTCATTGAAACACGTGCAAATCTAATTCTTAACATGAATGTGATTATGTGAAATATTGTAGAATTTGTAAAAAACACATCTTTGGTTGTTGGGAAGATACTCCAATCCTTTGGGTTGGTATTCCAAGGAAAATATCAAGCCCAAGGATTGGGGATTCTCAAAGAAATAAATAACGCGAGCGCGTTATTTTCTTAGTTTTGACATGGTTTTTGCATTTTTACCAAAGGCATGTCTAACAAGACATAACACGCTCACATTATGTCTTGCTTTGTGTTAAATGATACTCTATTGAATGTATGCATATATATTTGTATCTTTATATGTATGTCTGCTTGTATGAAATTTATATATGTATGTATGTATATATGCCTATGTGTATATATGTATGTACCAGTGTATGTATGTAATATTGTATGTACATATGTACATGTTTTCTTGTGTGTATGTAAGATTATATGTAAATATGTATGTATGCTTGTATGTATGTAATTATGTATGTATGTTTGTATGTATGTATGTTTGTTTGTATGTAAGTATGTTTTCTTATATGTATGTATGTATGTATGTATGCCTTTAGAGGAAGGGAGAATTTTAAGAGAGAGAGAGACAGTTGTCTAGGTAGGGTGGGAGGGAGAGAGGGAGGGAGAGACCTGAGTGAGAGAGAGAGGTAGAGAGGTAGTGAGAGAGAGACCTGAGAGAGGGAGAGGGAGTGAAAGGTGAGATACCTAAGAGAGAGGGAGTGGGAGATAAGGGGTTGGAGTGAGAGGGACTTAGCTAGGTAGTGTGGGAGGGATATAACGAGAGAGAGAGAGTGGGGGAAGAGGTAGAGAGAGAGGGGGGAAGAGGGAGAGAGGGAGAGAGGGAGAGAAGGAGAGAAACATAGATTTATGTAGGTAGGATGTTAGAGGGAGAGACGTGAGAGTGTGAGTGGGGTGAGAGGGAGAGACCTAAGAGATAGGTAGAGATAAGGAGTGGGAGAAAGAGGGAGTGGGAGAGAGAGGGAGTGAGAGAGAGGGAGTGTGAGAGAGAGAGACCTGAGAGAGGGAGATGGTGTGGGAGGGAGTCACATAAGAGATAGGGAGAGAGTGGTAGTGTGAGAGAGGGGGGTGGAGTGAGAGGGACTTATCTAGTTAGGGTGTGAGGGATAGAGAGAGAGGGGAGAGAGAGTTACCTAGGTAGGGTGCTAGAGGGAGAGACCTGAGAGATAGGGAGAGAGAGGGAGTGAGAGAGAGAGGTAGTGGGAGAGAGAGGGAGTGGGAGGGAGATAGATAAAGAGAGATAGAGGGACTGAGAGATATTTTTCTGGATTGACTGAGTGAGAGGTACATAGAAAGAGGGAGAGGGTAGATAGAGACAATTATAGAGGGTAGGAGAGAGGGAGGGAGAGAGAGGTGAGATGGATAGAGAGAGAGAGAGGGATATGGGTTGATGGTATAGGGTTGAGGGATTAGGGTTGAGGTTCCAATGTATAGGGTAGAGGGTATAATGTATAGGGTAGATGGTTGAGGGTTTAAGCGCTTAAGGGTTGAGGGGTTAAGGGTTGAAATTTTAAGGGTTTAAGAGTTAGGGGATGAGGTTTACGGTTTATGGTTGATGGTATAGGGTTGAGTATATAGGTTTTAGGGTATATGGTTGAGGGCTTATGGTTGAGGATCCATTGAATAGGGTAGATGGTTCAGAATTGAGGGTTCAGGGTTTAATGTATATTGTAGAGGGTTTTAGGGTTTTAGGTTTGAGGGATTGGGGTTTAAGGGTTGAGGGTTGAGGTATTATGATTTAAGGGTTGAGGTTTTATGGATTAGGGTTGATAGATTCAGAGTTGATAGTTGAGGGTTGAGTGATTAAGGGTTGAGGGTGTAGGATTTAAGGGTTGAGAGATTAAGGTTGAGGGATTAAAGGTTGAGGTTTTAGGGTAGAGAGTTTAAGGGTTGAGGGTATAAGCTTTAAGGGTTTATGGTTCAAGGGTTTAGGGTTTAGGGTTGAGTGTTTAAGGGTTTAAAGTTTGATAGTAGAGGTTTGAGGGATTAGGGTAGAGAGGGAGGGAGGGACGGAGGGAGATCTGGAGGGATAAGTTATATAGAGAGGAGAGAAGAGGAGGGAGGGACAAAGATAGATGAGGTTTGAGGATCCAATGTATAGGGTAGAGGGTTCAAAATTGAGGGTATAGGGTTGAAGACCTATAGGGTTGAGGGTTTTTGGTATTGGGTTGAGGGATTAGGGTTGAGGGTAGAGGTTATTGGGTTGAGGGTAGAGGGTAGAAGGTTTAAGGGCTTAGGGTTTCAAGTTTTAGGGTCAAGGGTTTAGGGTTGAGGGTAGAGGATTTAGTGTATAGGTTTGAGGTCATATGGTTGAAGGATTAGGGTTGAGGGTCCAATGAATAGGGTATAGATTATAGGGGTTTAGGGTTTAGGGTTTAATGGTTGAGGGTTGAGGGATTAAGGGTTAAGGGACTAAGTGTTGAGGGTTGATAATTTAGGGTTGAAGTTTTAATGTATAGGGTAGAAGGTAGAGGGTAAAGAGTAGAAGGTTTAAGGGTTGAGGGATTAGGGGTGAGGGTTTAGGTATTAGGGTAGATATTTTACTTGGGTTTAAGGGTTTAAGGGTTGAGGGTATAGGGATGAGGGATTAGGGTTTAGGATAGAGGGTATTGGATAGAGGGTAGAGGGTAGAGAGTTTAAGGGTTTAGGGTTTAAGGGTTAAGGATTTAGGGTTTAAGGTTGAGGGTAGAGGGTATATGGTTAAGGGATTAGGGTTGAGGGTTTAATGTATAGGGTAGAGGGTATAGCTGTTAAGGTTTTAGGGTTTAAGGGTAGAGGGTAGAGGGTAGAGGGTTGAAGGGTTGAGCTATTAGGATTGAGGGATTAAGAGTTGAGGGCTAAGGGATTAGGGTAGAGATTTTATTTGAGTTTAAAGGGCTTAATGGCTGAGGGTATATGGTTGAGGGTAGAGGGTTTAAGGGTTTAGGGTTTAAGGGTTGAGGGTTTAAGGTGGAGGGTGGAGGGTGGAGGGTTGATGGATTAGGGTTGAGGTTCCAATGTATAGGGTAGAGGGTATATGGGTTGAGGGATTAGGTTTAAGGGTTGAGGGTTGAGGGTTGAGGGATTAAGGGTTGGGGGTTAAGTTATTAGGGTAGATAGTTTACTTGGGTTTAAAGGTTGAGGGTATAGGGTTCAAGGATTAGGGTTGAAGGTATAGGGTATTGGGTTGAGGGTATAGAGTATAGGGTTTAAGGTTTTAGGGTTTAAGGGTTGAGGGTTGATGGTTTGAGGTTTAAGGTTGAGGGTAGAGGGTTGAGGGTATAGTGTTGATGGATTAGGGTTGAGGTTTAGGATTTAGGGGTTACAAGTTGGGGATCTTTAGGGTTTAGGAGTATAGAGGGTTTAAGGGGTTTTGGGAGTTTGAGATATACGTTTGAGGGATTAGGGTTTAGGGTTAAGAGTATAGGGGTTTGAGGTTTAAGGTTTAAGAGGTTGAGGAAAAACTTGGAGGTTTGAGAGAGGATTAGGGTTGAGGTTTAAATTATTTGGTAGAGGGTTGAGAATTATAGGTTTTGAGAGTTATGGTAGGAATTTTTAAAAGGGGTTTAGTGGGGGAGAGAGAGGTGATATAGATAGATAGAGAGGGGATAGTGGTTGAGAGGACCTATAGGGTTGAGGGATTAGATTGAGTTCAATGTATAAGTGAAGAGTTTAATGTATATGGTAGAGGGTTGAGGTTTACACATTTAAGGGTTGCTTTAAGGGTTTAGAGTGAGGATAGGTTTGGGATTCAAGAGTTTAGGATTTGAGTGATGAGGGTTGAGAAGGGTTCAAGGAGTATGAGTTGAAAAGTATATAGGTTTTTAGGGTATATAGGTGAGATCCAATGTATAGGATAGATGGTTGAGAATTGAGGGTTAAGGGTTTAATGTGCTATAGTGTATGTAGAGGTTAGAGGTTGATGATTTAAGAACAATGGTTTTAGGATTAGAGGTTTTAGAGGTTGAGGTTGGGGAGGATTACAGTTTAGGAGTTGAGGTTTGAAGTTAGGGTTGAGGTTTTGAGGGTTGATAGTTGAGAGTTTAGGGATTGAGGGTTGAAAGATTAGGGTAGAGAGGGATGGATAGAGGGAGGGAGAGATGGAGGTAGAAGTGATATATAGAGAAGGAGAGAAGAGGAGGTAAGGATAGAGAGAGATGAGGGTTGAGGATCAATGTAAAGAGGTAGAGGTTGAGAGTGAGGAGGTATAGGAGGGTTTAGGGTTAAGGGTTGAGGATTATAGAGTTAGAGGTAGAAATTATTGGGATTGATGGATGAGGAGTTTATTATTAGAGGTATAAAATTAGGGGTGGATAAGGTTTGAGGGATTAGGGTTGAGGGTCCCGATGTATGGGTAGAGAATATATCGGGGTTGAGGGTTTAGGGTTTGGAGTTTGAGGTGAGAAGTGATTAGAGGGTTGAGGGTTGAGAGTTTAGGGATGAAGAGTTAGGGTTGATGGATTAGGAGTGGAGGAGGAGATATTCTACTTGGGTTTAAGGGTTTAAAGGTTGAGGGATTAGGGTTGAGGGTAGAGGGTATTGGGTTCAGGGTTGAGGGTAGAGGGTAGAGGGTTTAAGGGTTTAGGGTTTAAGGGTTGAGGGTACAAGGTTGAGGGATTAGGTTTGAGGGATTATGAGTTGAGGGTTGATGAATTAGGGTAGATATTCTACTTGGGTTTAAGGTTTGAGGGTGTAGGGTTGAGGGATTAGGGATGACTGTAGAGGGTATTACATTTAGAGATCATATTTAGGATTGAGGGTTTGGGGTATAGGGTTTAAGGGTTGAGGGATTACATTTGAGGGATCAGGGTTTAGGGTTTAGGGTAGAGGGTTGATGGTTGAGGATTGAGGGTTTAAGGGTTTAAGGTTTTAGGTATGTTGATGGTGTCTTTTGCACAACAACAACTTAGACATAATATGATATCCTATATCTCTTGAAAGGTAAATCTCTATGGGGAAAGAGATAACCCCAAGGTCTCTAATGTCAGGTCTTGACAATGCAAATAAAAAAACTTAGAGATAATGTGAAAATTTTTGGTAATCACAAAGGGACCTTACTACAAGCAAACATTGGACTCGAACTTATCAGATCTAGCAATAAATTGATACTTCAAACCCTCAATTTAACTCAGATAATAGAAAAATATAAAGGTTTTAGAACTAATTCAAAGAATAATTCTAACCCTAAGATTGACAATGCCAAAAGATAAGATTCTCAAAATGGATCGATCTCTCATAAACTACTTTCTATTTGACCCAGATAAATCTGCAATCTCACAGAAATATTGCAATATTCTAAGGTATTTAAATATTTTCAAATCATAAAAATTCATTTAGAACAATCCTATTGAAATTGAAATGAACAACATTCATGATTGAGCTAAGCACCATTTTAAGTTCACAATAACTTTGCAAAGCAACAAACAATCAGCTAACTACAAAAAGTATGGATGAGAGATAGCTAAAAAAATTTCAAACATGGAACCCTAAACATCACCAAACCATCTAACCATAAAATTAAGCAATTTTAAAGATAGGACAACAAGAACCATGCTAGAAAAAACTCAACACAAGAAAGATACCAAATCACAACATCCTTCCTTATATTAATTCATCCAAAATGGAAATGATTTCAGTCTTCTATTACAACACTTACTTGAAGATAAACCCTAATTCGCTCAAATATGAATTGTTCTAACTTCTCCACTATATGCTACTCTATATATATATCCTCTATTCTATATCCTACAAATGACGCAACATGCCCAATTTATAGAGAACCCCCAAGACAAGTTAGCCTAAATAAGGGTTTTATAGTAATAAATGCCATACAATAGGTCAGCCTCAAAAGATATTCAAATACAACATGAAATGTGCAATTTGCACCAATTTCATCTAAGTCAGCTCGGGGTCTCAAAAACTTTGATCCAATGCATGTGGATAATGGGAAGCACAAAATTTGATGTAGCCCTATATAACTACTTCCCATCCTTTTCTTTAGCACACTCCACTTCACCATGCACTGCCAACAATACTCTTTCCAATTCGGCAATAGGTGGCATAGGCAAAACCCTAACTTTTCTTTCAAGAGACTTGATGTCATCTCTTTCTTGCCTTACTGTACCATCCCAATGAACCCTATTTGTTGAATACCTATCAATAACTACAATATAGATTGTAGCATCATCTAGCTGATGTTCAGTGATTGAACCTTCACTGACTCGAGAGTAGACATCTCTCCACCATTTATTGAGTCGTTCCAAATTGAGATGCTTTGTAGCAAACTTCTTCATCCCTGTCATGATTTAAAAGAATGAGATACACCTGTCATAAATTCTAGTCAAGGTGTCCTCAATCTACTTCCCTTGTTTATGAATCTTCTTCAAGGCCCTTTACCTCATCTACAAGATCTTGAACCATTACCAATGCTTAGAAACCCTTGGGAAAGGAAGAATCCCACTATTCACTAGTTGATCCTCAGTGTATTCCATAATTGTCCTTGTTTTTTGTAATAAGAGATCAGTGTCCTCCCTATCCTAGACTAGCACAGTCCTTAGCCACTCTACTGAACTCATGGCATCCCTAGCAGTCAATAATATATCCTTGATGGCACCATCTCCTTTCATTTGGAATCCCTCCAACTAGCCAATAGTGGCATGTGTAGTTCCCTTCATCTTTTCAAGCTCAGAGATTGTCTCTTGAGGCAAGAAACCAACAGCAGAGGAGAAAGAGCCAATGGAATGCAAGGGTTTCATCAACTCCTGCAAGTACATCTTCAATTTGTCATTCTCCTTTTCCAACTCATGCTTGGTTTGTACCTCCTTCCTCAATTAGCCAAGGATCACAACAATAGAGCCTTCATACTCTTCAATATCCTGTTCCATAGGTGCATGCCCTAGATCGATGGTTTGCACATGGTAATCTTTTGCAGTTACCCCATCTCTATCTTTATCAGGAGCAAGAGTAGCAACATGGGCCACTCTATTGCTAGATCCATCTCTTTCAATCCTGTAGATGACCCTAGACTTCTTCTTTGTTTTACTTTTCCCAATGTTAGCCATTAGGTCATCCCGATTGGGAGGAGTGTCCTCCACTATTACCAATTTTCTCTTTAGTTCTCTATCCATCCAACCTGGAATAGTGGATTTATTCTGCACCTTATCTTGTTTATCCTATTCCTGTTGGACACTAGGTGCATCTTTCTAAATACTTGGCACATTAGGGATTTCCCTAACTGAACCCTCTTTCTCCTGAGACTGGTCCTCTACAATAACCTTATCAATTTCTACCTTTGCATTGTAGAGGTCTCCTTCTTGGAATTCTTCTTCACCCAAGTCCTTAGGATCTTCATCCTTCCTTGGCTCTTCTAACACACTGCTAGTATCTTGATGAGGGGGTATGTTCTCTTGTTCAATGATAGGGGTGGTCACAGGAACATACTCCCTTGTTGTAGCATCCTTTGGGGATGTATTCCTTGACCTCCTCATGTATACTTGTGTTTTATCCCCTGAACTTTCTATCTCTACCAAAGGTGTCTCAACCTCCTTTTCTGCTTTGGAAGTTTCCTTTTCTTTTATGACATTTTCACAAGTCTTCATCTCTTGAGAAAAGGAGTAGTAGAATCCACTTCTTCCTTTTCCTCTTTATCTTTCTCAGCCCCTCTCCTTGAAACATGCCTTATCTTCTTGGCAATGGGCTTCCTTTATTTACCTACCTCTACTACCTCTTCAGTTTGGACATCCCTGACCTTGATCTTGACAGGGGAGTCCACCTTGGCCTTACCTTTAGGATCTTGCTCGTGTGACTCCTCAAAAGAAAAATGAGACTTCAAGTCTCCCATCAAATCATAGGTGCATTGCACACCTTCACTTTCTAACTCTAGAATTTTGTGCTTAAGCCACATTTTGGTATACTTAATCACAAGAGTCATGATCTACTCAAACTCTATCTTTTCTTCTTCTAACCAGTCAATATCTCCAAAGATGTGACCCTAAATCAGATTTCCATCCTCTTCGAATTTGTCAGGAATGACCTTTATGTTATATAACCTTAATAGGTCCACTGGCAGCCTAGATAATTTCTTCTTTCTTACATCAAACTCATCGCCAAGGTTAGCCCAATAGTCTTCAATGTTGTCCTTATGGTTGTACTCTATGTTGACCTTCTTTTGTGCCTGACCTGTGATATCAAACCTTTCCCTCTTGGAATGGAAAGAGAGACCAAAAGTACTCATCTCATCCTCAGAAGAATGAGCTGACTAGATGGAAGGGTAGACCTCATTTGTGCCTATCTTCAAGGGAAAGTCATTCCCAAACCCTGTTTTATGTTTGTCTCCCTTCACAATTACATCGAAGTCACAAATCTTCCTTGTGACTTCCAACAGTAGGATATGGTTTGTTGGGTACCTTGGGAGTCTGTAAGGATCCATTTGACAACCATCAATCCTTATGTAGGAGAAAATAGGGAATTGAATGAACCATGCCCCATACGTCTTGATCAACTCCTTCGATTTTTCTGAAATCCTAACACGTTTTGCACCCTGCAACAACCTGGTACTATACATGGTAAATGCATCACTCACCCTTCTATAGATACCTCCTCCCAAGTGCAGTTGTGGATACACCTCATAGATTGTATCCTACCCAAATATACCTCTAGTACTCAACCCCTTGTATGGGTGGAATCTTGTAAATGCATACACCAAGTAAGAAGTCATGGTGAAGGTCTTGGTCTACAAGATATTGCACATCTACTCATGGATTACTGCACTTATGGCACCTACCCAGTAGTAATCTATACCTTGCTTCATCCGAGCAATGACATTGAACATCATGCTTTATAATACCACTACATTCTTTAGCCCCACCAATATGCTAAGGAGTGTAATAGCATCATAGTACTCCCTCTTGAATTTGAGTCTAACCAGTTTTTTAGGCAACTTGGAGAAGTGAGACTTGGGCTTCTCCAACCAAGAATTGATTACTTGTTGGTACTTAACCACATTATCTTCATATTACTTCTTGGATTCATCCATATCAAAGGCCACCACATGTGACCTATCATGCATATTAAAAGTTTGAGCAATGGACACTGGGTCAAAATTTGCAACAACCCTTCCCTGGGGACCAATTATTCTTTGTGTTGCCCTATCATAGTTCCTGGCACATTCAAGCACCAAATCATAGCACTATACCATAGAAGGGAATCCATCCACATGTGCCAACAAAGGGAGGCCCCATGCTGCCATTCCAAATTTGAACTCCTCATAGTCCCACATACCCACATTGGTATCAGTAATTCTTGATCAGACAGAAGTCAATCTTCTCTCAAGAATCTTACTCTTTATGTCTATCTTTACCTTTTCTACCTCGGAGATAGTAGAACCTTCAGCACCTGGATCCATTGTCTTTCCCTTGCCATGCCCAACAACATCTTGTCCTGATCCTACCTGCAAAAAAGTAAAGACAACCAAAATGAGATCCAAGATAAACAACAAGTGTCAAAATCCATATTAAATCAACTATTTCAAAGTTTGGGATTTAGCCTCCTGCATAGAATCCAGACTGGAGAGAAATTCTAGGGAAATCCGGACTAGGTGGAATCCAGGGAAACAGACATACAACCCCACATAATCATTTCAATCAATCAATATGACCAAGGAATAACCTAAAACTACTTAGCATAAGTTCATTCAATAATCCAAATACATAATCATCAAGTAAATTCTTGTATAATAATCAAATTCATCATTCTCACAAAACTTTGAAAAAATCCACCATAGATGGAAATCCTCGAAAACATCAATAGCTTTAGCAACTCGAGAAAATCCCGAAGGTGCGGATTTTAGTGGAATCAATACAAATTTACCATAACAGCCCAAATTCGGTAGAGCGACTAGGCAACGGACACTGGGAAAATCTAGAGGAAGTGGAATTTCGCGAGGCAAGAAAAAGTCCAAAAAAAAGGAAAATTATGAAGAATAAAGAGGAAATGGGAAAACTTGGGGAAATTCGGTAGAGACAAAATTCCACGAAGACAACAAAGGTCTGAATGCCTATGTTTCCCTCATCCTTACCCAAATATAATGAATGATCACAGACTAAGATCCTGGATCTTGACAATGACTTGACCTAAACCTCTAATGGATCAACCACGAATTCAAAACTCACCTCTTAGTAAATCGAGAGGGATTGGCTATGCCCTAGGTCAAGAACCCTAAAACCTTCCACCATGAAAGCACGAAACAACTTAGGCATAACTTTCTTGCCCGTAAAGATAGGAAATTCATGACAAATGCAAGTGAGCCCCGAGACAAAAATGAAAGACTAGCTCAAACAAAATACTCAAGACAAGCACTTGAACAGATTGGCAAGACACGAAACCCCCAAACACCCAAGAATGGCATGCGCATTCAGCAAGAACATAGCAATAAATAACATGAAAGTGCATGAAGGAATGAAATTCAAACCAAAAGAGAGAGAGAATATCTACATACCATGAGAATAGAGGGAAATGAGACCAAGGAAGCTGGCAATAAACTTCAAGCACGAGAAAAACATGAATAATGCTCAAGAAATCTGAATGCAACACTCAAAATCACTTCCAAATGCACAATCCAACAACACACTTCAAGCTTAAGCACTCCAAAATCAAATGAAAAAATACTTCCCAAAACTCAATAATAGATCGCCCCAAAAGTCGTGCAATCACCATTAATGCAATAGACAAGACGACCAAGACAAAAATCTAGGAATCCGACAGAACAACGGACTTTGGAAAAATTTGGCCATGATGGATTTCCCTAGAATCAAATAAAAGAAGTCGCAACCAAGCACCGAAAGGAACTCGGGAAAGTCTGGCCAAGGCGGATTTTCTCGAAAATCATGAAAAGCCTGAAATGCACCCAAAACTTAAGGTTTTCAATACAAATCTCAAATGGGCCATTCCAACAAGAAAGATGAATCATTAAATCACATGCCCAATCAAGCAAGACTCAAAAATAAAAATACCAAGACACCAAAAAGCAAAAATGAGGGTCCCCAACTTCAGTGGGGCGTCTGTGCAAAAACTGCACAAGAAGGTCTTAGGTTTGAGGGATTAGGTTTGAGATTTTAGGGTATTGGGTAGAGGGTAGAGAGCTGAGGGTTAAGGTTTGAGGTTTGAGAATATAAGGATTTAAGAGTTGAGGGTATAGGTTTGAGAGATTAGGGTAGAGATTTTAAAAGTTTAGGGAGGGAGAGAGAGGTGCAATAGATAGATAGAGAGAAAGGTAGGGGTTGAGGACCTATAGTGTTGAGGTTCCAATGTATAGGGTAGAGGGTTTAATGTATAGGGTAGAGGGTTGATGGGTTAAGGTTTGAGGGTTGTGGTTTTAAGGGTTTAAGAGTTGATGGATGAGGTTTATGGTTTAAGGGTTTATGGTTAAGGGATTAGGGTTGAGGGTTGAGGGTATAGGGTTGAGTATACTGGTTTTAGTGTATATAGTTGAGGATCCAATGTATAGGGCAGATGGTTGAGAATTGAGGGTTCAAGGTTTAATTTATAGTGTAGAGGGTTTGGGGGCTTAAGGGTAGAGAGATTAGGGTTTAAGGGTTGAGGGTTGACGGATTAGGGTTTAAGTGTTGAGGGTTGATGGATTAGGGTTGAGGGATTAAGGGTTAACAGTTGAGGGCTTAGGTTTTAGGGCTGAGGGATTAGGGTAGAGAGGGAGGGAGGGAGAGATCAAGGGAGAAGTGAGATAGAGAGGAGAGAAGAGTATGAAAGTACATAAAGAAATGAGGGTTGAGAATTGAGGGTATAGGGTTGATGACCTATAGGGTTGAGGGTTGATGGATTAGGGTTGAGGGTAGAGGGTTAAATGGTTTAGGTTTTAAGGGTTGAGTGTTGAGGGTAGAGGGTTTAGGGTTGATGGTAGAGATTTTAAGGGTTTAAGGGTAAATGGTTGAGGGTTTAGGGTTGAGGGTAGAGAGTATTTGGTTAGGGGTAGAGGGTAGAGGGTTTAAGGGTTTAGGGTTGACCTTTTTTAAGGTTGAGGGTACAGGGTTGAGGGTATAGGATTGAGGGATTATGGTCAAGGGTCCAATGTATAGGTTAGAGGGTATAGGGTTTGAGGGTTTAGGGTTTAAGGGTTGAGGGCTGATGGATTAGGGTAGAGAGGGAGTGAAATATGGAGGGAGAAGTGAGATAAAGAGATAGAGAGAAGGGATTAGGTTAGAGAGATATTTGTCTAGTTGTGTAGGTAGAGAGAGGGAGTGGGAGAGAGAGGGAGTGGGAAATAGAGGGATGGGAGAGAGAGGGAGTGAGAGAGAGAAGGGGTGGGAGGGAGAGACGCGCGTGAGAGAGAGACAGAGACAGAGACAAAGACAGAGATATAGACAAAGATAGAGATAGAGACAAAGACAAAGACAAAGATAGATAGAGATAGAGACAAAGAAATAGAGAGAGACAAAAAGATAGACATAGAGAGAGAGACAAACAAACAACTAGATAGAGAGAGAGAGACAAAGATTGAGATAGAGAGAAAGAGATAGAAAGAGACAGAGAAAAATATAGAGAGGGGGTGGGAGGAAGAGAACTGAGAGAGAGGGAGTGGGAGAGAGATAGATGGAGTGAGAGAGAGAGGGAGTGGGAGAGAGATAGAGGGAGTGAGTGAGAGAGAGGAGTGGGAGAGTGATAAATGGAGTGAGTGATAGAGAGAGAGAGACTTGAGAGAGGGAGGGGGAGGGAGAGAGAGGAGAGGGGAGAGAGTGGGAGAGAGATAGAGTGAGAGACCTAAGAGAGAGGGAGAGAGAGAGAGAGTGGGAGAGAGATAGAGGGAGTGAGATCGAGAAAGAGAGTGGGAGAGAGATAGAGGCAGTGAGAGAGAGGGAGTTGGAGAGAGATAGAGGGAGTGAGAAAGAGAGAGTTCAGAGAGAGGGAGAGAGAGAGATTAGGGTTTAGGGTTTAAGGCATAGTGTCTAGGTTTGAGGGTTTAGGGATAAGTGAGAGACCTAGATGGATAAGGGGGATGGATGGCTAACTATATATATATAGAGAGAGAGAAAATAAACCTATAGAAAATCAATTTTTTCATAACACAAGTGCATTTTGAAGAAGTTGAGATGTAGCTATTTGTTTAGCAAGACATAAAGTGCTCGCATTATAATGCGAGCACATTTTTTATTGCTCTAAAAATGGTAAAAAACTTAATAACCCATTATCTCTAGGCCCACATTTTGTATATTCTCCTGGTTATGCATGTGTTCTAACAAAAATAAGCTTTTTGATGCTTTTATGAAATGTGCATGCATTTTTTCACATTTTACCACCTTTTTATGATCTTTCCACCACCTTTGCATGAAATAACAGATTTTTCACATCGAATTTGATATATATCAATTCAAGTCTCAATTTAATTCAAGAGTGATATACAATTGAACATTAAAAATGAAACAAGCTTTTGAAAAAGTCAAATTGTTGATTAGTTTGATGCAAGAAGAAGAAAAGGCTACATAATTGGGTAGAACTCCTCCATTCAAATCTCCATGTTTTAGGTATATGAAGTCTTTACACATTTTCTTTATATTTTCCTTCATTCTATTTTGGCTTGCTTTGATTTTGTTATTTTGCATATTCCATGTTCATAATTGTTTATTTTTCATTATAATCTTAGCTTATCAATGCACATTATAAACTACACAATTCTTTACACTTGCCAATTACATTTTTAAACCACATCTCTTTGAGGCATTTTGTTAAACAGTTGACCTACCTTCTGTATTCTTCCATATTTTGTATACAAATATATATGAGAGTAGTTATAAGTATGTAAAATAATACATCATTTCTCAATCCTTTTCTATGGATATGCATACTCCTTTCCAAAGCTTTCATTTTGGTATAGGCATGGGGGATATTGGAAAATGTAGTGGAATTTGGTTTTACACCTAGAAATTGCATATGCTTGAAATTTTCTAAAGCCTTTTCAGAAAATCCATTTTTTGCATATCCTGCAATCATTCTATTCCATGAGGACATATCTCATTGAGGAATTTTTTCAAGAAGTTGATTGCCTTGTCTATGCTACCAAAATTTCCATACATGTCTACCAAAGGATTTGATCAAACAACATAGACAAGGAAATCAAATATTTGAAAAAAGGCCTCAAAGAGATGTGGTCTCATGGTGATGTGCATTTTTTTCAAACAGTTGATTGCCTTGTCTATGCTACCAAATTTTCCATACATGTCTCTACAAAATGGAATATACTCCTCCCACATTAATAGATCTTTGAATCTATTTTGGTTTTCATCTCTATTTCTAAACTTACCTCATCACTAAACTTACCTCATCACTAATGTTGTGATATATTTTTAATGTTTCCTTGACTAGTCTACCTACAAGGGATTGTAATCCTTCTATCCACTATTTCAAGATTATGTATTCAAGGCTAATTTAGCAACATGGGGAAAGGTGCATCCTATCTTTCAATCATGACATGCCAAAATAACACATTTTTATGAGGAATTGTTTCAAACAACCCCCTACCTTGTCAACCCTACCGTACTGACAAGCTAGTGATCTCATTAGCTTGTCAAAGGTACCACATTTTTCATACATGTACCAAAACATTAATGTCAAACAATTCACATTCCTTGTCCATGCCTCCATTTTGAGCCTATATCGCAATCATGGAATGCCACAAGACAAAATTTATTTAATGCATTGGATCCAAAAACTCATGTGACCCCATTTCTATGAGGCATTTTTTCAAACAAATCCCTAGCTTGTCAACCCTACCACATTGACAAGCTAGTGAGCTCACTAGCTTGTCAAAGGTACCGCATTTTGCATACATTTCTACAAAAAAATTAATGTCAAGAAATTCACATGCCTTGTACATGCTTCCATTTTGAGCCTATCTTGTAATCATGGCATGCCACAAGACCACATTTATTTAACGAATTGGATCCAAAAATTCATGTGACCTTTGACAAGATAGTGAGCTCACTAGCTTGTCAATGAGGTTTCACAAGGTAGGGGGCTGTTTGAAAAATGCCTCATAGAAATGGGGTCTCATGATGATCTTTTCTATGAGGCATTTTTTCAAACAGCCCCCTACCTTGTGAAACCTACCACATTGACAAGCTAGTGAGATCACTATCTTGTCAAAGGTACCACATTTTCCATACATATCTAAAAAAAAATTAATGTTAAATAATTCACATGCCTTTTCCATGCTTCTATTTTGAGCCTATCTTGCAATCATGGCATGCTATAAGACCAAATTTCTTTAAAGGCATTGGATCCAAAAATTAATGTGAACTTTTACAAGCTAGTGAGCTGAATAGCTTGTCAATATGGTAGGGTTCACAAGGTAGGCGGATGTTTAAAAAAAATCCTCATAGAAATGGGGTCTCACAGTGATGTAGGGGATGTTTCAAAAAATCCTCATAGAAATGGGATCTCACGATGATGTAGATCACAATAACCTACCGCATTGAAAATATAGTATCACCGTGAGACCCCATTTCTATGAGGAATATTTCAAACAACCCCTTACCTTGTCAATCCTACTACATTGACAAGCTAGTGAGCTCACTATCTTGTCAAAGGTACCACATTTTCCATATATGTCTACCAAAACATTAATGTCAAAAAATTCACATTCCTTGTCCGTGCTTCCTTTTTGTACCTATCTTACAATCATGGCATGCCGCAAGACCACATTTCTTTAAGGCATTCCATATAAATATTCATGTGACCTTTGTCTATGCTAGAAATACTCTTCTATAGGATGATTGTAAGTATTTTGTATGAAGTTTTGAATGACATATATTTCATTTATTTGTATGGATTCATTTTTTAGGAACTAATATTTGTCTCTTTATCATGCTATAAGTAAAATTATCCGCCATGCCAATGAATCAAAAAAGGATTAAACCAACACATGAAGAGTACAAAACTAATAAATCAAAGAAAAAAAATGGATGAGGGAACATCGTTAGAAGAAGAAATTGGATATGATTGAAAAAGATGCTCCAATTGAAGAGGAACCTCAACCATCAAAAAGATAAAATGCATTGGCGACACAAAGGGAATGAATGCAAAAACATCATGCTAAGATAGATTTGAATATCATAGTTGGAGACACATCCTCTACCACAAGTGAATATAGAGGGAAACCATCTATCACAAGTGAATATGGAGGGACACCATCTACCTCAAGTGAATATGAAGGGACATTATATACCACAAGTGAATATGGAGGGATGCCATCCATCACATCTCAATTTGAGAGTACATCATCACTTGCATTTGAGGAAGGAGGTATGCCATCATCCCCATCTCAACCTCAAGGTATGTCATCTATTTCATCCTCAATCAAAGGTACACGATCTAGCCCATCTCACTTAAATATTGATGAAATTCCTAATGTTGGGATTAATTTACCTATGAGAACACCTAGAATTTTGCATGGAAAGCCAAAGTTTTTGATTAATATTTATGAGAATATTTTGCAGCCAATGGAAGGTAAGATTTGACAATGCACTTTTAGAAGATATGCTGATAAAATTTGGAGATTGTTCTTTGAAAACTTAAATGAGACCACAAGATGTGAACTATTTGTTGAAATTATGCGAGGTATAATTATAGAAACATCATGAATATTCTTGGGTTGAGAACATTGAATTCATCAAGTGAAAATACTATTATGAAGAATCTAATGGATGCTTATGAGAATGTGGGTGAGACATCATGCTCAAAAGATAGTAATGTCACCCGATGTGTTATTACATTGACTTTGGTAAGTAATCAAACAAGGAGATCTCATCTCATTAGAAAGACGAGTCAAAAATTGAGAATTAATAAAAACAAAATTTCAAGAGCCATTCAAAGGTGCCAAAGAATTGAGGACACAAATTTAATAGAATTATGGGCATTCTCGGGGAGACTCAAATGAAAAGTTAAAAAAAAATTTGGAGCATTGAGATCACTAATTGAAGACTATTGGAAGAATAACACAAGGCCATCTTTGAATCAAAGGGATGTGGTAAGAAGGAGAATCAATTGTCAAAATCGTTAGCCACAACTAAAGAATTTTTTGGATATGACTCAAACATAGTTTTTTCATAAATTTTAAGAAGATTATCCTCAAATTTAAATATTTCAAAGATATTTTGAAATTATTAAACCTTTTTGTGTCAATATAAATCACACATGCACTACTTTTTGTTGTAGACTACATATTGAATTTTCTAACCATTATGATTTTTATCATTCTATATGTTTAGATTTACATACTAACAAGGTTTTGAAAGATTGTGGCATAAATTCCCCACAAAAATCTTCAAGAGATTTATTATAAAAAAATTAATATGAAAGAGAGGATGGCCAAATATTCTACAGGAAACTATGCTTGGATGGTTCATGTCAGCATTGCAGTGGCTTACAGTGTATGGAAATATGTCAACATATGGAAATAACACGTGGTTGGAAAGCAACTAGTAGAGTTCAAAAAGTATAAAATAATGGCATACAATACAAAATATGGTAATCAAGAAAAAATGTGTTATTTTGGTTATTCAAAAGATGTCAATGTATCAGTTTATGTCTACATTTCGTGATAGTATAGTGTATGATTATGCAAGGCATGCCCATAGAGTTTGATGGTTGGACTTAAAATTCAAGTTATGCAAGGACACCCTTATAGTTGGTAGCATAGTTGTAGTGGTTGAATTTGTAGAGAACTACACTCTACAACCACAATGTGAGGTGCAGTCACAATATTACAACTCCACACAGGTTTCTATATTTGTGCACATATCATTCATTCATGTAGCTAATAGTATAGAGGACCACAAGAAGGTATTGAGGGAGTACCACTTTTACATTAGTGATTATCACACACATTCTCTAGATTTCATGCATTTTTTCTTCCAATTGTTATATAGTGATTTGGTATAGAGGGGCATAGCATATAGTCAACATGTAATATGGTTGAATAACTGTGCAACATAGTTCAAGAACTCGCGGATGTTCTATTGGTTGAGTAGGATGTATTTCATTATATGTGTTTAATATATATGAAAATTTTGTGAGGTTGGGCATGGAAAGGGGGATCATTCTGATGCAAGAGCATGTGTGAAAAGAGCATTATCACAAGAAGAGTTAAAGTATAAAGACAATGTAAAGTTGATAGATAAAAAATCAATTGTCGAGTGGTGTAATTCTTTGATGGGTCCAGGTAATGAAGGTAAGTCTTCAGTTCATATGTTTTTTTGGTTTATAGATGATATTAACATTGCACCATATGAGGATTGTTGTACACTAATAGGATCAAGTGAGCTACACTCTTTCCTTAGCTCAACTGCAGGTTCATGGAGTATCCATATGCACAAGATGGTATGCTTTTGTTCTTCATGTACAATTCAAGCCTGGGATGATTGTGAGTCAAAGGAGTGGGTTGAAAAATGATGGTTAAGTTATCTTAGCCCACTTCACACGTATCGGCCTCCAACGGCATTGGAACCGACACAGATGGAATCATCGATTGACTTTGACCACATATCATATCTAGTTCAACCAGGTAATATACCTACTTGCATAGTTTTTGAAATTCTTATTGTTATCTTACTTTGTAGTGTATTTTTAATGTTGACTAATTTCATATATTTTGTTGCACATATCAATGTAGGGCATGTTTATGTAGTTATTGCAGATGAAGACAACAAAGAGAACATATTATTACTTGTGTAATTATGTTGAAGCTAAAAAGAAATTGGAGGCCCCAATTATAGATGGAGAAAACATCGAATACCATATAGGCTCAATGGTTTTTACTGGAACATGGCTTAGAAAGTACCCACATAAGAGTGTTAATGTTTTGCTGCTTCAAGAATTTGATACGCATCAAAATATTCTTCATTACTAGAACCTTGTCGTGGCATCCAATATTCATTTGATCAAATATGGGGGTAGACCTTTGAACAAGACCTTGTGGAAGGTGCACGAGTGTGACCATGAGGCAATACTTGACACAATAAAGATTAGAGCAGACCCGAATGGTTTATTAGATTAATTTGTAAGTATGCGCATTGGTTTTATTAATTTGTAAGTATGCACATTAATTTGTATGATGGAAATGCTATTATTTCAATGCTATCATCTAATGTTTATATCATGTATGTAGGTGATTCATGAAGTTATCAGACTTTGAAATGTAGCACACTTTAAGTTTAGAACTGTGGCAAAGGATACAAAGTTCAATGGTATTTTATTTTTTTCAAAAATATGCAAAAAAATTGATGTAGGATATTCTCAATAGATTAGTAAACTAAGTGGAAGATTAAATTGTGGTTTTTTGTTAATAGGTTACAAGTTTCCAAAAGGTTGTGTTGATGGTGTTTTTTGTACAGCAACAACTTAAATAGAATATGATATCCCATCTCTCTTGAAAGGTAAATCTCTATGGGAAAAGAGATAACCCCAAGGTCTCTAATGTTAGGTCTTGACAATGCAATAAAACAACTCAGAGATAAATGTGAAAATTATGGTAATCACAATGGGCCTTACAAACAAATACTGGATCTTCAAACTTATTAGATTTTGCAATATATTGATACTCAGATTCTTAAATGTAACCCAAATAATAAAAGAAATAGCAAAAGATAAGAGTTTAAAAGAGATCCTAAGATTAAAATTACTCCTAAAATCAATCACAACAATGATGAATGTTGCAAATGGACAAATCTCCAATAAAACCAATTTTTGCTTAATCAAGGACAAGCCTGCAACTCCGCAAAAATGGTGCAATCTTCTGAGGAAACTGAAGATTTCCAGACTATGAAAATTCATCCACATACCCAATAAATGGAGCAATGTAAACAAGCATCCATAGTTGAACTTAGCACAAAATAAGGCCCAGACTAACTTTACACAGCAAGTTACAATCAGCAAATTGCCAAAAGTATGGACCGAAGATCGATCAACATCATTAACATTTCACCACTATTATGAAAGAACTAAAAAACTAACATCTAATACTGAGAATCAAGAACAAGAAACCATAAAACTTTTGAAACATAACACAATGTTTGTCAAATCAACAACCCGTTTGCATTATCTTCTCCAACATTACATAACAATTTTCAGTCTTTCTCCTCTCCTACAGCTACTGACTTGCAGAATCTAACCTCTAACTTAGCCAATTCTGGCTTTGCAGCCTTTGATCAACTATTCTCTAACCTTTTCTTGACCTTTACAAATGAGAAGGCACAACCCTTTTATAGATATTACATTTTTAAATCAAGGGCCATGATTAAATTCAATCCAATGGATGCAATTAATCCTCAAGAAACCCTAAGAATTTATATTAGGGTTTTAAAAATGTGGTACATCATCATCCAATAGCATAAAGGAAATTACATCCAAAAATCAACAATCTGCCACCTCGATTTTAATAAAAAATTATGATTGGAGAGTGAAAACAACATCACACGTGACTCCATGTTTGAAACATATATTCTAGTTGTAGACAGGTTGTGGCAAAAATTCTTATGCAATTGCATTCATTTGAACAACTGGGCATCGATTCATATGTAAATCAACATTTAAAATATTTCTAGATTTCCTCTTGGCACGAATCCATATGCAAGTCCTCCCTTTTTTATTTAATCCTGAAAAACAGATATAATCATTAATAGCTCACATGTGAAAATCCAACCACAAAATATTAAAATTAAGCATAAATAAACCCTTGGAAATTTCAACTCCATCATAAAATTTCGGAAATTTAACCTTGTTAATAAATTTCGGAGTTCAGGAAAATCGTGACAAGAAGTTCAGAAAAATTCGCGAGGAAGGGAAAATCCCGAAAATGGCTAGAAACCTGGAAAAATCCAGAAGGAGTGGAAAATCCCAGATTTGACAAAAAATCCGGACGGGGTGGAAAATCCTGAAAAATGACAAAAATCCACCAAAATCTGGATGGGGTGGAAAATCCCAAAAACAAAATTCGCCAAAATCAAAAATCCAAAAATGAAAAATCGCCAAAATCTAGACAGGTGGAAAATCCAAAAAATGACAAAAAATCCCCAAAATCCAGACGGTGGAAAATCCCAAAAATGACAAAAATTCGCCAAAATCCGGATGGGGTACAAAATCAAAAAAATGACAAAATTTGCCAAAATTTGACGGGGTGGAAAATCCCGGATTTGACCCAAAAATCGGAGAAATTTTTTGAAACCCCATAACTTTTTTTCCCGAATGAATTTTCAAAAAGTTCAAAAAGCAACTTGGCCTAAGTTTTCGTCCTCTATCCATTGGTGCAAAACTATTTACACATCACATTGAAAATTCATTTGAAAAAATACCCATTTCAAAAATCCAAGGCCCCAAAATGCTTCAAAATACCACCCCATTCAAACCAAATCCAGACTTAATCCCAAAATAACCTCCAAGAAGAGAAAAAAATGGAAATTGACAAAGTCAAGGTACAAAGATGTAGAAGAAAAAGAGGGTCCCCGCCTCTGGTAGGGCGCGTGTGCAAAAAGTGCACAACAAGTTGGAAAGTAATAGTTTGGTTACGTTCTATTCATGTTGATCCTCATTACTTTGAGGACCCTCTAAATTTTTATCTTGATAGATGGGAGATATGTTTGATATTCATATAAAAATACTTTTTAAGATATTCAATGGACTATATTGACTAGTGAATATTGCATAATTGAGCAGACAAGTTCTAGATTATTGGCATATCACATGTTTATTTGAACTTATTATGTGATTATTAATATTTACAATCTATTTTCTTTGTTTAGGTGGGAGCTAGTAGACCCAAATAAAGTTATAAAAGATATGCCAAATGGATAAGACTAACAGATGGTACTAAATTATTCATTTTAAGTTAACCTCATCATGGCCACCTATGATGTAGACATTATAAAAGTGTGTGTCAATCTTAGCGAGGTTATTTCAAATTATTCATTTGAAGTTAACCTCATCATGATAACCTATGATGTAGACATTATAAGAGCATCCATAAGGTATGAGTGACATTGTAGAATATCTATGAGAATGGAGTACCTAAGGCATCTTTGAATCCTATTTTTGGTTATTGTAAGAGAATCTTATAAGTTGAGTTTTTGTGCATGACAATGGGGCACGTTGAATGAATATCTGATTTAAGTGGCATGTTGGAATTCACATAGGTTGATTTTTTTGTCATGATTTTGTAATACGAATTGATAGTTTTGAGAAAGCATTGTGCCAAATAGTACAAGCACTTGGGTTTCATATTGGTGTATGAAGTATATTAGACAATTGTAGCACACACATAAGAATTAGGACTGCCAAATTAATCTCATTTTATTGTAAACATCATACTATTAATATAGTGAGTGTAATAACCATTGATGGTTACCAATCATTCTTTTTCTTCTTGTATTCTCTCCCTATTATAACTAGCACCACTTGACTAACTTATTATAAAAACTTCATTTTAAAACAAGTCAACCTAATGATTATATATCAATATCAATATAGCATACCATCTATTCACATAAAAATTTAAGAATAATTTGTAAATATTTTTTATGCTTTATAATGTCATAAAATAATTTCAACATGTCATAAAAATAATCACATTTACAGTAATAGAAGCATGTATGACTTGTTAGATTTTGTTCAAGTAACATGAATTAACTCAAGTACCCCACAAGTTCTTCACACATGTTTTCCGGCTAAAAATTCATGATTTCCCTCAAAAATTTGTAATTGAGTTTGGGATCTAGTTCCCTAGTAAGGATTTATTGCTGCCCTCAAACATTTGTAATGATATTTACTAAAATTTTGAAACCAAAAACATAGTTCCAATGAGAAAGTAGTAGAAATACATTTGGTAACAACAAATAGAATATAAATGAGAATATCTATAATGATTGATGAAGAATGTTGAATTGCATAATTACATAAAAAACAAAATGAATACCAATTCCAAGTTTGACTATCGCACACTTGTGTTTGTAGTTCATTGTCCTTCTAATCTCTACTTTACAGTATTTCATCTACAAATACCCTATTGTCTCTTTAAATATTTGTATAAACTACCCCTCTCATTTTGGAATCTTTGTATAGATCATCCTTCATTAGAGGCATGCAATTTTTTTTAAAGAATTCTAGCTAGCCAGTGAAGGAGATGATAAAATAACGCAATTATCTTTATTTCTTTGTTCTGACATCTGATCTTCAACATCCCCTATTCTATTTGTGTGAGGGGAAATCTATGAGTGTAAATAAGATGAAAACAAAGAATATAAATTAATCTAATCCAAAATAATGATCACAATTCATTCCTTCACTCATGAAATGAAGCTACAATATTAAAAAAATCAAGAACATAATTGAAATGAAACAAAAACAATGAAATCCAAAACAAAATAGTGTTACCATCCCATGTCGAAGTGTGTTTGCAAAGATGTGGTTTCTCGTATCAATGCAAAGCTCCATTGTTGTGTGCGAGAGATTTTGAAGAGTGTGCATGCATTTGATCAAAGATGTTGGTTGAAGCTTTGTCAATGTAGATTTGGAATTACTTGGTTATGTGAATGATGTTGATTCTCTGATCCTTTTTTGTGAGGAAAGAGGTTTGTTATATAGAATGTGATCTGAAATGGACGACCAAGATTATGTAGTAGAATATCTTGATCGATGGTCGAAAGTTGTTGAGAGGATTTAGATGGGAATAATTTGTGTAAATAAATTACATAATTAGTGTGATTGAAGAAATAGATTGAATAATTTGGAGGATTGAAAAATAGATTGAGCAATCAATGATTCATAATTTTCTCAATCAAGAAAGTGGTTGAGAATGATTAATTAATTCTTTTTTGAGTTGAACATGCAAATCAAGTTAGTCTTTTGTAAACAAAGTTGCATTAATTTGATTTGATTTTTGATGATGTTTTCAATATTTTATTCAAATTTGGAGGGAAAGTGAGTTAATTAAATTATTATGATTTAATAATTTAATTGACTTAGGGGAATAAGGTGAATTAGTGACATAATTAAATAATCAAAACTATTTAATTAATCAGGAGGAATAAAGTTAGATTGGGAATTTATTAAATAAATAAAATTTATTTAATTGGTCGAAATTGATGAAAAATTTGAATTAATTAAATAATGTCATATTATTCAATTGATAGAAAAAATTAGGGTTTTGGACTTTATTAAATAAATAAACTTTATCTAATTCATAAAAAATGGTGAAAACGTGAATTAATTAAATAGTGTCAAATTATTCAATTAATAGAGGAATTTAGGGTTTTCGATGCTTTTGATGTGAAATAGAGTGATATTTGATGATAATGATGTCAATGCAAAAATGTCATTTAAGGTGTGTGATAGTTGTTAGGTCAATTTTACATGTCTACACTAGTCATAATCTCGGGCTTTAGAATTTTGATTTGTAAAACCATTTGATTCTTCCTTCATCTATTCCACATATAGATCTAAGCTTGCATATGAACTATCAAATATTTTCATATTCCTCAGACTATAATATTCACTTGATGGAAAAAGTGTCACATGCATGCAATGCAAAGTTGCAAAGGGGTGCAACTCGTATGATTGAACAAATAGTTATAATATTCATTTTGCAACTCGTATGATTGAACTGATAGTTATAACACATTCGTATGAGTACATTTAGGCTACACATGGTCATCTTTCACACCCAAACATGTTGAATCAGTTCAAGCTATGTTCATGCAGTGTACTCCCTTAAGAGTCTAAATTGTAAAAGGGTAGCAATATTTGGCATCATGTTACCTGGAGTCTGTGCCAGTTACGAGCATTCTATTTGAGGAATTGGGATCACATAGGGCCCCTCTATAGTAACCTCTCTCAATTTTTGTTATCTCAAAGTAATTTTCCCATGTGTCCAGTTTTCACTTGATGGAAAAAGTGTCAAATGCAAGTAGTGTAAAGTTGCAAAGTGGTGTAGATTTCATTTTACAACTCATATAACAACCAAACAGACTATTCCAACACATCTGAATGAGAAATTTTATGCTAGAAATAGTCCTCATTTCCACCCAAACACGTTGAATCACTCCAAGATATGTTCAATCGGCTCGATCCCTTAAGAGCCCAAAGTTCAAAATGGTTGCAATCTTTGACGAGCTATTACTCAAAAATTATGATGCTTAAAAACTCTTCGTTTGAAGCCAGAGGATTTTGTTGGGCCCCTCTACAATAACCTCTTAGTTTTTGTTATCTCGGAATTTTTTTCCCATAGTGTCCAATTTTCTCTTGATGGAAAAAGTGTCAAATGCAAGTAGTGTAAAGTTGCAAAGTTGTGCAAATTTCATTCTGCAACTTGTACGACCAAACAGACTGTTCCAAAATGTCCAAATGGGTATGTTTACACTAGGAATGGTCGTAATTTTCACCAAAACATGTTGAATCACTTTGAGCTATGTTCAACTAGCTCAATCCCTTAATAGTCCAAAGTGAAAAATGGTTGCAATCTTCGATGGGCTATTACTCAAAAACTGCAATGCTTACAAACTCTTCGTCTAAAACCACAAGATCATGTTGGGATCCTCTACAATAACCTCTCTTAGTCTCTTCCATCTCGGATACATTTCCCCATGGTGATTAATTTTCAGTTGAGGAAAAGCTGTCAAATCCAAGTAGTGTAAAGCTACAAAGTGGTGCAAATTTTGTTCTACAACCCATGTGACCAAATAGACTATTTGAACGCATCCAAATAGGTACGTTTATACTAGGAATGGTCCTCTTTTGCATCCAAAAATGTCGAATCACTCCAAGCTACGTTCAACCGACTCAATCCCTTAAGAGTCCAAAGTGCAAAATGGTTGCAATCTTTGATGGGCTATTACTTAGAATCTATGATGATTACAAACTCTCCTTCTAATAATACAAGATAGTGTCGGGCTTCTTTATAATAACCTCTCTCATTTTTTCTATCTCAGAGGCATTTTCCCATGGTGGTGACTTTTCATTTGAGGAAATTTTTTATCAAATGCAAGCAGTGTAAAGTTGCAAAGTGGTGCAACTTTCATTATGCAACTTGTGTGACCAAACAAACTATTCCAATGCATCCAAATGGGTAAATTTATGCTAGGAATGGTCCTATTTTTCTCCCAAAAACACTGAATCTTTCTAAGCTACGTTCAAGCAACTCAATCCCTTAAGAGTCCAAAGTGAAAAATGGTTGCAATCTTTGATGGGCTATTACTCAAAAACTGTGATGCTTACAAATTCTCTATCAGAGGCTACGTGATTGCATTGGGGCCCTCTATAATAAAATCTCTTAGTTTTTGCTATCTTGGAGACGTTTTCCCATGGTGATGATTTTTTAGATGAGGAAAAAATTGTCAAATGCAAGCAGTGTAAAGTTGCAAAGTGGTGTAACTTTCATTCTACAACTCGTACAACCAAACAGACTATTCCAACACATCTGTATGGGTACGTTTACGCTAGGCATGGTCCTATTTTGCACCCAAACATTCCCAATCACTTCGAGCTATGTTCAACAAGCTCAATTCCTTATGAGAAAGATTCACATGATAGTTAAAATGTCTGATTTTTCCACACCAAAAGGATATAATTGCATGAAAGAGGTAAAACATTTGGGTGTCAAAATAGTTGAAGAAATCCTTAACCTTTTTGTTCTCAAATGGGTTATGATCCAATTACTATGTGGATCTCATACTTACATTGAATTGATTATTATTAATATTAGTATTTAGGTAACTTTCTTATTACTATTATGGCTCTAATCACAAATGAGAAGGATACATGACTCTTAAAATATTGTATGATTATCCTCAAGTATAGCAAGGGAAAGACATTTTAAAATTATCATCCTTTCCCTTCCAACAATATGGTTGTTGTAAAGAGGAAAAATTTCAAGATTTAAAAATAATAATTAAAAGATTTATAGCTAAACCTAATCATAGGTCAATAGAAATATGAGTCCACATGGTGGCTTATGACCTAGATAAAGAGAATCATGAAAAATAAGTAAAAATATATGTTGATACTAGAGCCTTGACCATAAGTAGAAGCTAAAAATATCCCAAAGAAGACATATAAATATATGTTGATACATGAGATATTATAACCCCTATTCCTACTCCTTCACAATCATATCAAATGTCCTAGAAGAAATTGAATCGTAGTGGGTGCCTAGCACAAACTAGATCTTATTTTAGAATACCACAAGTGGAGGTGAGGACCTAGAATAGGAGAAGGAAAAAAAATGAAAGAAGTGATGATCCACCTATGAAAATGGGATATGAAAAGTAGAAAATGAAATAGACAATAATACAAGAGCAATTAGAGGTTTGTATAGAGAAGGTACAATAGGTTACACTATAAATATCCATATTCCCTCTCCTCCTACCTTTATCCCTTTTAAATTTTTCGTTGGATTCCATATTAAATTAGCACATAATTAAATGATACATCATTGGTGAATAATTTTTAGAAATATTGAAGTTGTTTAGCATTAGCTAATATTTTTTTTTGCATCAGTCAATAAATATTCAAGAAAAACCATGAAGGAAAGTAATGAGAAATGTTAGGGCTAAACAATTAATAAGTATACACGTGAATAAGTCAAGGATACATGTGAATAAGTGAAGAACAAGTAGTCAAATACACATAAGCCTTGAATTATACACATGAATACATAGTATACACATTAAATAAAGTATATGCATGAATACAAGGTATACACATGAAAACACATAAGTTGCAAATTATACATTGGAATACACATAAGCCACAAAGTATACACCTAATTTGTAAAGTATACAATTGAATACACCTAACTCATATCTATTGAATTGTGGATTTATAATGCAAATATGGACACCATTGATAAAAAAAATTGTATTAACCAAATAGTCATGTAGGCATACATCAATATATGTTGATATAAGTATAAAATATATACAAAATAGCCATATATTATTAATACAATTTCAAATATATGTAATAAAAAATATGTCTAAAAATTCCATATAGGCATACAACAAAGGGCCTTGGAATCAAAAGTCATTGCCCTCCAAGCTCTTGAAACAAACTCTTTCCCTTTGTTGGTCATCTAGATGGCAATAAGTTTTTCACTCATTTACTCTAAGGTCAAGGAGTGCTCTTGATTCTCTTCTTAAGTTTTACTCGCCGATCAAGCCTTACTTGTTACAATAACAAGTAAAAACATTAATATATAGAAATTAAATTATAAATGAAATATTTAACAAAATAATCACTTACCGCCTCTAGATGTTCACTCTCCTGGAGGGAAATATTCACATGGACATGTTGTGGTGTGCTGAAGCCCTATGAAAACCATCCAAAGAGAAATTAAACTATGAATCAATAATGGTTTGATTTGTTAGTAACTAATAGCTATAATAATGAATGTAAATTCAAATTTAGTAATCTGCCTCATACCCCCGTGAGAGGCATTGAGGATTCTATAGTAGAAGAAAAACCAAGCTCCATTTCCCTATGAACATCTGGAGGTGTTTGCGCTTATAATATCTAAAGAAACAACAAATTATTCAATCACAAAAACTACAATAGTGATGCATGTCATGGCTTATAATGTATGAGATAATGAAAAAAAATTTGAGTACTTATTGAGCTATATATTTCTTACCATCATGATTACTATTTTCCCTATCCATATCTTGTTTGAAAGAACTTGTTTTAGGATTTAATTTGTAGCAACAAGGAAGTGAACTGTTTGATAAAATCATTTGGTAGGCATGTACAAAAAATATCGTTGTTTAAAGAAGGTAGTGAATTGTTAAAAAAATGTCTCAAAGAAATACGATCTCATTGTGATGGAATTCTATGACAAATAAATGTTTCATGGCATTCCATCACCATGAGACCACATTTCTTTGAGGAATTTTTTCAAACAATTCATTCCCTTCTCTATGGTATTATGATGGGATGGGGTGGATGGTATTGTGTGGTCTTGGTTATAAGATGGATGGTGATCATGACATGAAGAGGGAGGGGTGGGGATATGAACATTTCTTTGAGGCATTTTTTCAAACTACTCACTACCTTGTATATGCTATTGCTTATTATTATGCTTTGATAGATTTTTTCCAAGCATCCATAATTTGTTTGAAAACACTTATTTTAGGCTTTTAGCCATAGCAGCAAGGAAGTGAACTGTTTGATAAAATTATTTGGTAGGCATGTATGGAAAATGTGGTAGCATAGAAAAGGTGATGTGATTTTTGAAAAAAATCATCAAAGAAATTGGGTCTCATGGTGATGGAAATCTCCATGAGACCACATTTCTTTGAGGAATTTTTTTCAAAAAACTCATTGTGTTGTCTATGCTATTGCTTAATATTATTCTTTCATATATTTTTTCCAAGAATCCATAACATAGACAAGGCAATGGACTATTTGAAAAAAATTATCAATAAAAAGTGGTCTCATGGAATTCCATGACAAGAAAATGCAGTTGGAAGTTGCTCCTAGTTATTACTTATTCTATGTGAAGTAATTGCATCATTGCTTATGTTTAATTTCTAAACATCTATATTGTAATTGAAAATTCATCATCTATCAACATCTAGTTATTAGTTATGCCATGTGAAGTAGTGCTTTGAGTTTGAAAGATGTGTAGTGGAATTTAATCAACAATATGAATATAAACTATACAAATCTATTAAGTATAATTTATTAGTTAAACTCTTTATTATATTACCTACGTGAAGGTTTGTACAACTCCACTTGCACTAGGAGGTGTTCCCGTGAAACCTCTGATATTATTTAACATCCAAAATCAGATATTAGAATACCATTTATATAACAATGATATTCACATGTAATATTTATAATTGTTTACTAATTACATACCTCTATGGTAGATGCAGTGGAGTAATAAAAAAGTGGAGGGTCAATGCATCCAGTATCAACACTGTGACCCTGAAATTTTATTACAATTATTAAACTAAATTAGTTAATATTTCATTTCAAAAATGAAATTTAATAAATTAAATTCAATGAACATGCTAAAATTTACCTGAGTATCGATGTTGAAAGCCTCATTCAAAATATCAGTTTCCGTTGACATCTTTGTAGTTGTAGACATATCTTATGCACCAGCCTCCTAAGTGTTTATGGGGTCATATGTACAAGCTAGTCTACAAACCTGGAAAGAATAGGGTGGAATCCTACCCCTCAAAGTCTCTTCTGGATGGTGTTGTACTATAGTATTGGCATGTTGGATGACACTCTAGGTCAAAGAGCTGATAGAATTCAAAGTTTCCACCTCAAAACTCTCCTTCATGATGGAATGGATAACAACATGCTCATGAGCCATTCTGGTGAGATCTCATCTCCCTTGCCACTGAGGATCCTGATGTGCACCTGGTCTATCATGTTCCGACCCTCCACCTCTCCCCTAAAATTACCTCATATCAAAATGGTTGGGGATTTTGTTAATGATGAACTTGTAGTAGAATTTCATCAAGAAATATTGGGGGAATTCACTATTGTTGCATGGTGGATAGTCAAAAACCATCCACCACCTATCCCAAAAATTATTCCTAATCCCTTAGTGGTGGCACCAATGGATAGGAAACCTCTTTTAATTAAGGTCAAGATTTTGATTTGTGCGTAGGTTAGTGAATAGTGAGCACAAATCATATTTTGTATTTTTTTTATCTTTTACTTCTTTATATGATAATTTATCTGCATAAAAATTCATCCGTTCTTGCCTCCTATCTTCCCAACCACTTATTTTTTTGTTGATTGCATCTAAATGTGTTAAAATTTCTTGAAGTGAGCTCACAAGTGTTCTTCTTTCCATGCGTAGTGTCGAAAAATGTCATCGGTGACATTTTCACACTTGTTTGGGCCCTTCTTGTAAAATTGAGCTTAGTGATGCCTTGAATTCATTAATGTATTCAACACACTCACATTAGGTCTTGGGCCTTTGTGAGCTAATGAACTTAAATGGTACCTTGCTAAAGTGTTGTGAAGTGTTGTAACACAGTTTCACACTTTTCTAAGGTTGTATTAATTAACTGAATCTAATAAACCTCTTTTTAATCAAATGTACCTTAATCATACCTTATTTGGAGTGTTGTAAAGTTTTGTAACACACTTTCACACTTTTCTATGGTTTTAATAAATAATTGGGCTTCTTTATGCTTTAGTTGGCCCTATTTTGCATCCACAAGCCTCATTTAATGCATCTTTTCAAGGATAATCCTGAAACAAATCAACATCCAATCATAATTTGAGTGTTTTTAGGTTGTGTGCCCCAGATTTAGTGATCTGGGACTCATACACCACCTTGGGCATATGAGTCCCACCTAAGGTTTTGGGTCCCAATCTTGGTTTTACACCTTTCTAAGAATTTTTGAAATTGGTCCCATAATTTATGCCTAATGGGACTCATACGCCACCTTGGGTGTATGAGTCTTGTGTGGCCAAAAATACAAAATTATTTCAAATTCTTGGTGGGAATTTATCCTCCTAGATCTGATGTCATCTTGTAGTGTTGTAATTTCAAGAAATTTGGCATAATTAAGTATAAATACAAGGTTCTTTCACTCATTTTACACCTAGAAAGTTGAATGAGCATCCTAATAGCAATTTTGAGTTCAAAAGAGCATTCAAGTGTTAACAAGATCATTCAAGAGTCTTAAAGGGTAGATTATCAAGAATTCTAGAGCATTATTCAAGTATCAAGCATCACATCAAAGTCTTCATGCATCATGTTTATTTTTGAGCTAACAATTATGATGTAGTGTTTCATTATTCAAGCTAGCATTTCATACAAAATCTATCCTATTCAAGAAAGAGTCAAGATCTACATCCATTGGATCCATCTCATACATTTTTTTAGCCTCTTATTGCTAGGGTTTGGTGAGTTTTAACATCATATTTTGTTCATTCATCATTCTTCATTCCTATTTCATTTCATTTCAAGGTTTGATGATCAAAATAGGGTTTGACCAAGGAAAACCCATTTCTACTAACAAATTTGTTTTCCCTCTCTTTAGTGTGTGATTTGCAAGTCTAGGTTGAAGACACATTAAGGAGAAATTTTGGAGAATTTTTCAAAGTTTTCAAAGTTGTCAAAGTTGTCACCTTACATTGGAGATACTTGAAAGACTTCTACACGTTGCAAATCAAGGTTTTAGATCTGGAAATCAATTTGGAAGCACAAAGTAGACCTTAAAGACCAGATTCAGACTTTGAAACTTCAAAAAACCCTAACTGGATTGATATTCCAATTTTGGCATATGTCCCAGTTTAGGTCAATTTTTAATTTTTTGCAATTTCAGATACCTATTACCAAATTCTTGTTTCTACACAAAAACCCAGATCTAGGACTAATTCGCCTAGCCTAGTGAATGAGTCCTAGTCAACATCAAAGTCCCTATTTTCTGCATTTTAAAGCTTCATCCAGTCATCTTCAAATTTCTAGGTGCACACATTTCATCTTATAGTTTTCTATAATGTTTTACATACTTTTCTATGTCATTTAGTGAAATTTTGCATCATATTAGGATTAAGCATTTCACCTTGCATTGCATTTATATTTCCAAGTCATAACTTGGTGATGAACCCCTCATTAGTTTATAATCATCCCCTAGGATGGCCCTATTGCAAGATCTATTTCTCCTTTGCATACTTGAGGTTGAGATCTCCAGGGTTTGTCTTTGAATGAGAGCATTGATTTTTGTTGTTCTATCTTCCAAGCATAGAATTCCCCAAAAAAAATTCTCTTTCACCATGGTTGAGCTTAAAGGATTGTTCAACCTCATGATTAACTCCTCAATCTATTTTTCGTTGTTTTCAATTTCCCCCATTAAATTTTTCTGAGTACCATGAGGATGTTGAGGAATTGGTGTAGGAGTAAATATTGTTGTGGTTGTTGAGGATTTTGTTCATGTGCTTGTTGAGGATTTTGAGGAGGGTTTTTAGGTTGATTAACCTCTCATACAAATTAAAGAAATGAATATAAAAAATAACCTACAATTGTCTATTTAACAATAAATTCACAAAAAAACAAACAATGCTTACTTATTTGACCTCCTTGTCGACGTGGTGACATCCTAGTGATGAAATCGTAACAATTCGATAAAGAAATTGAACTTTTTCTCCTTTCAAAATGCGAGCACACAAATGCAGGGTTTGTTGGCCATGGGAAATAAAAAACACAATGAAAATGAAATGATGTGGTTTGGTTTTTTTAATAACCTATAATGTTCTCATGTTATAATGTGAGTGTGTTATAGGCTCAATGTGACCGAGCCTTAGCCTCAGTCACACCAAGCCATAATGCAAGTGTGTTATAACCCGCTTGCGTTATAGCCTTTCATTTTTTTTTGAAATTTTGGCCACAATTTGGCCCCCATATTTTTGCACCCACCCCTAAGTTCATGTAAGGTCTCCTCTTAGGGAATCGTGCCTAATGTCTCTAAGAGAGGACAAGTCTAGGATAAAATATTGATAACTTAGGGAATGCAATGTGTAGCATCACCACTAAGAGGAATTTTGTATGCCAAGAAAGGTCACACTCTTGGAGGACATCAAACCCAATGACACCACCAATAAGAAAACACATCATATGAAGTAAGAATACCACATGATGAAACATAAGAATTATTCAAATATATCCAAAATTATAATTCCAATGTGTTCCCCCTCTTTAAATAAATTTCTAACACCATGCTGTGAGAAATTACTTTAAATTAGCCAATTATAAATGCTAACAATAAAGAAGAAATGAGAGCTTATTTGGAAAGCCCTATGCCTTGAGTCACATGCTTCCAAATGAAGCTAGATCATGAAAAGGGAATGGTTTTCCCCCAAAATTAAATCTAAAAATCACACATAAGGGATCCATGGAATTGAGGTCAACATATGTCTTTGCTACAATGATATTATATAGCTCGGAAACATCATCATTCCTCAAATAACTCATGGAACAAGAATAATTACACACATAGAGAGAGAAAACAATAAAAAACCTTTTGGTTCAACATGGAAGAGACCTAAATGTCTCAAAACCTTGCATCATCGCCAAAAGGAAAACACAACATAAAGGGATAAAAAGGGTTTACAACATATAGATGAATGAAGGTACAAATAAAACAATACGGCGGATCACATTATGGACATACAATCTCAAAAATAACATGAAAATGAAAATAAAGACAAGAATAGTAAGGCACATGTGATTCAACCTATAGCAAGTCATCCACATCTTAATCTTGTTCATCATACACAAAAGGTAGAAAACTAGACAAAGGGACAATGTCAAGTGTTGAACTAGGACAATCACCAAGTTTTGCATGTGGTGAATCACTCTTTGTAGAAGGATCATCATGATTGTTTTAATTTAAGCTCATGGAAGAGGAAAACAATAAATTTAACTCTTTATTCACTTCCTCGTAAATTTTAGAAGTTTCATTATCATCATCCAATTTTATCACAACCAAAGGTCTAATGATAATATCCATTCAAGGTTATTGTGCTTGTTGTGCTCGAGTTTTAGTATTTTTTTGTTTTGGTGAAGGTGTAGAATCATCATGCATTGCTTGCGGTAAGTTTAGATTTAGATTTTATATATTGTTATTTTCTTCTTTTTCTTGTAAAAAATGAGCAATAGCACAATGTATACGCCTATTCTCTTTATCATTTTGGTATCTTTTTTGTTTGATTTTCAAGCTGTGATTGTGTAGTAGTAGGTTTATCAACCATAGGTTTGTTTTCTTCCCTTAAGGGAGGAACAAAAGGAACCATGTGAGGTTTTTCAACCACTTTCTCTATAGATTTGTAAAATTGTTTGATTTTAGGAGGCACAATTGGACTTATTTGGTTATCTCGTTGTCTCTTGTAGGAAATGGGTAGAGGATTTTCTATGTTTTGGTCTTGGTTGTTTGGAAGGGCTTTTGGTTCAATCATAGTCTCATCAAGGATAGGAGGCTCAATCATGGGTTGAGTCATATTGCTAAAAGGTAATTTTGTTATGCATTTTCCCTTAAACTTTTGATAAGATTTTAAAAAGAAGTCCTCACAAGACCTAATAGGTTCCATAGATTCAGGCCAAAAAAAATCCAATGAGAAATTCCCACGGGAAGACACAATATTAAAGCCACTATGATGCACAGTAAATATTTCATTTCCAAATGGAAACTATAAGAGTTTATGCACAACCCACAGGGTGGTATTCATGGGGAAAAGTCATGGGTAGCCTAACTTCACATGAAATTGGTCTGACGACGGGATGATGGAAAATGAGACACTTAATTGTTTTGGTCCAAATTTTAGAGGAAGAGTTATCGAACCTATCATAGGGAAAGAATAACCATTATGCGTTTTGATCCATGCTTTCAATTTTTCATAAGTATCTTGATAAAGTTCATGCAAAAATAATAATTCTTTAGTGATCAAATTCTCTATACAAATGGGATCAATTAATATCTCATTAGTAGGATTTTCATTGATTCTTCCAAATTTGTCAAGAGGACCATCAGGTGCATGTTTAATTATGTCATGTTGTAAGAATGAAATGTCAAGCGACATTTTAGTTAGGCCCTTATGAGGTCGAACTTCAATGAAGTTGACTAAAGGGTTTCTAGTATATTTTTCTTTATTTCCTATGTGAATTTTCATGATGTGAGCAAGAAAAATCACCATTTCTATTCCTTGTTTAGTTTTAATTAAGTTGCATATGTCTTGTATCATAGGAATTGCATTGGCAATGATGGGTTCAGAACTTACAGAGTTTTACAATTTCTCCAACTCTTCATTTATTCTTCTAAAGTTCTCATGAGGGACATTAGCAATCATTTCATCAACATCAGTCAAATTAGGTTTAGGTAGGGAATTCATGGGAAATGAAGTGTTAAGGGTATGATCCATAGCGGTTTGGCTAGTGTCAACACTATGAGTGAAAGAGTTAGAGAGCCCAAGATCCACAACAAATGATGTATCACAAGATGACATGAGTCTAAAACTACATCTCACAATAGTATTGGCAATAGGACACCAAGATGTGAAGCTCAAATAAAGCAATTTTCAAATTTAAACAAGATAATTTTTTGATTATGCTATGCAAAAACCTAAAAATGATATCTTTTAGATGTAATTTTGGAATTAAAATAATACATTGAATTTTACAAATTATGCTTAATATGAACGATTTCAGATAATAGAAATTATTGATATTGAAAGAACAAATTAAATATAGAAATACATAAGGAAAAATCAATAGTTTTAATGCTGAAAAATTCAAAAGAAGCCCTGATTAGGGACTCATTTTCCCATGGGTGAATGGGTCCCACTTTAGGATTTTTAAATATTAATTTGCAATTTTCTTAGATTATTTATATGGTTTTTAGGTTATGGTTTCAGACAGTGAGTTGCAGTTTCAGATTTCTGTAAAATGAGGTCTAAATGCAAGTGCAAAATAATTCTAAATGGAAAGAAAAAAGACCTAATTGGAGATGTAATTTTGATTCAATTTTGTAATGTAAAAAAATGTTGATGCAGTATTATGTAAACACTATGAAAAATGATTTAATTTTTTGAATTTTATATATTTTAAAGAATGTAAAAATGGAAACCTAAAACCCTAAATGAGATGCAAACTAATCGAAGTAAACAACCATAAATGAGATGCAAATGAATGCAATGCAATGAAAATGAATGCAAAACTTAGATCTAGGGTAGAAAATGGACTCCAAAATCATCATGGTATGATGCTCAAACATTGGGTTCCCCAGAATGAAACAAAGAAAAATAGGTTCACCAAAATGGATTGATGAAAATCTGTGGGGTGAGGGACCTATTTTCCTCTATTTCATTAGGAAATGATATCCCCATAATGAATTGATTATCAATTGTTAAGTAAATAGATTCAAAGTGAGAATCTTTAGATTTCCTTAGGCCATAAGGATGGGGTCCAAGGTCAAAAAACACTTTGGGGAGAAAAACTAAAAATAGCAAATCAACTCCAAAATGAAATCTAACACTTGGAACTTGAAGATTAAACTCAATATTTGTAGAACTAGAAAATAGAATGAAAATTTGAGAAGGGAAAAAATATGTGTACCAATCACCAAAAGTTCTTTCTGTAAGCTGATATAAGACTCATTCTCTCATGGGTAAATGGGTCCAACTATAGGGTTTGCAAAAATCTTTTGAGAGTCTCTAGTGCAAATTTCAAGCTTCTAATTTGTCTAGGTTTCAATGTTGAAAAGTCAGAAATAAGATCTATAGGTTAGATTATGTGATTTGATGATAACTTTGACAAATTTTGCAACTTTGATAACTTTGTAAATCTTACATTTCAAAATTTATTCAATTCTTCTTCAACCTAAAGCTGCATTTACACACACAAGAGGAAAAAATGTTTATTTTTGGGTGAATGGGGGTTTGCCTTGGTCAAACCCCATTTTGGTAATCAAACCTTGAATTGAAATAATGCATAAAAGATTGAATGAAGAATGAAAAAAGCTATGTTACCACTCAACAAACCCTTGTATGAAACCTTGATAATGGAGATCTTAGGAGGTCTGTAACTTGCACAAAATGGCTCAATTGGATGTGGATATTGAAACTTGAATCTTAATTGAAATGATACTTTGAATGCTTGACTTGACCATGAAACCTACATCACAATGTTAGCTCCATAAAAATGCATGATGCAAGAAGACTTTGACATGATGAATAGATCTTGAATGCTACAATAAATCTCAGATATATCTGCTCTTGAATGCATTTTGTTGCTCTTGAAATGCTCTTGGAAATCTTGAAAAATTCTAGGTGAAACTTAGTGAAATGACCTTGTATTTATAGGTATGTATCCTTAATTTCCTAAAATTCAAATATGGGTAAAAGCACAAACCTGTGTCACACTTTATAAAGGAATCGACCAGCAGCAAAAAATATTTTGAACTTCGACCACATAAAAGTGGTTTTTATGTTTTGAATTTCAAAATGGTGTAAACTAATTAAATGTAGAAATTTTGATGAAGTTTATTCCTGTAATTTTTCAAATTTAAAAAAAAATTGTTTTTCATTATGTTTTTATCAATTTAAGGACAGATTTTAGAATGCTGAAAATTTGAGAAAATCGTGACTTCACGGGATTTCAAGAAACAAATTGAAAAAAAAATCATATATCCCTAAAAAAAAATTCTTCAAATAGGTAACTTCAATATCTTGTGCATGGCATTTTTTTTCAAATTTTGATGTATATTTTTCTTGTAATAATGTTTTAAAGTCAAACTTGTCAGAATTTGACAGTTTTCACGGGTCGCAAACTATTTTCGATTTTTTTAATCATTTTCAAAAAAAAAATTATACCCTTTTGAATAAGAATCTCTACTCTTCTGCCTCATAGTTTTTAAAAAATTATAATATGTTTTACTATTTTTTTAAATTTCTAATCAACCTCATTTTTTAATTTTAGCAACCTACTTGCATTATTTTAAAAATAAAATATATTAAAACTAATCAAAATATTTAAAAAATTATATATTGGGATTCACCACTCTGAGCTCTACAAAAGGTTATTTTTATTTTTTTGAAATCATCATTTTGACTGAAGAAATACTTAGTTAAAGTTGAAATTTTTAGAAAACTTTGAAAAAAGGTGAGTTGGCTACCAACTAGGATGCCAACTAGACAGTTTCGACCAAAAGGGTTTCAGCCAAAACCCTTTCGATAGAAACCCTGCACATAAAATAAGCCAATTTCAAAATTGTTGGTGTCAAACAGATGGCACCCATATGCTTAAATATTGAATTTTAGCAATCTGTTGACACATTGGAACTAATTCCAGGCTGTGGGTATCTTATGAGGAATTAGACCTCCAGATTCTAGGCCGGTTCCTATGAATTTTTTTGATTAATATTTGGGTAAATTGCTAGGAAAAGGGATAAAAAGATTTAACCTGAATGCAAAACTATGAAACTTTAAAAATGGTGATGCTTACACCTGAAAATGATGATCTAAAAGTTAGTTTGGTTCATAGTTGATTCTCAAAATATCTAATTTTCTCATCAAAATCTAAACAGTTTGAACTCATTTAAATATTCCATACAAAGGCTCATGAGACTATTTTCTTTCAAAGGAAAAGAACAGTGTTCTCACAATTAAGAAAATAATCTCAAAATACAAAATCAGTGTATGACCTATGAATTAAACTTGAATGCATACATATATTTATGATTGAGACATAATGATAAAGGTTTCAATGCTGAAACACAATATAATTTGATCGAAATCAAACACAACAATGATGCCTGAAAGCTTGAAGGAAAAACCTGACACTATTGAGAAGATAAAAGGAAAAACTCCATGCTAAAACTGAGGTAACCTATAAAACCTGCTATGTATTAATCTGAAATGATGCTAAGTTCTGTTGTCAAACAGATTGCACCCGTATGCTAAAATATTGAATTTTAGCAATCTGTTGACACATTGGAACTAATTCCAGGTTGTGGGTATCCTATGAGGAATTAGACCTCCAGATTCTAGGCTGGTTCCTATGGATTTTTCTAGTTAATATTTTGGTAAATTGCTAGTAAAAGGATAAAAAGACTAAGCCTGAAACCTAAGCTGTAAAATTTTAACTGCGGTGATGCACCTAAGTGGAAATTTAAGACAACAGATTTATTTCACAAATGATTCTTCATGAGCCTATTTTCACAACTGAGATTGAACAACTCAAGTGCATAAATGATTCACAGAAAGGATAGAAAATTCATTCTTTATGAAGGAAATACTTTCACAACTTAAAGGAATGGATATATTATGAGCACAATCTTTGACCTGCAACTAAGTATGTTTTTCTATCCACATGCATTCATGAATG
This sequence comes from Sequoiadendron giganteum, assembly GCA_007115665.2. Taxonomy (NCBI): domain Eukaryota; kingdom Viridiplantae; phylum Streptophyta; class Pinopsida; order Cupressales; family Cupressaceae; genus Sequoiadendron; species Sequoiadendron giganteum. Next base: position 477,406,340 of record CM021107.1, on the reverse strand, counting down.
TGACAGAAATTTAAAGGTTTCGATATGAAACACAGTAAATTTGCATCCAGAACACTCATAAGAAACAACACCCAAATCCAAGAAGGATAATACTTGATTCACAATGATAATAGAAGAAAAAACTCTGCACAAAATACACTAACATAACCTATAAACCTGATATTGTATTAATCTGGAAAAATAAATGCTGAGTTACAAATCATTCGCTTTGCAGAATGCAAATGAGAAAAATAAGAACTCATGAAAAACAGCTAAGTTTTTCAATATATACAAAAAACCTTTCCAAAAGGCATGTGAAAAGAACTGAAAGTCCAACTCTAAGAGAGGGTGATAACTCCAAGGCCAATTCTGAGCAAAAGAAAAATCTCTAAGAAATGGGCTCAAAACCATGCAAAAAATGAGTCCACTCAAGCTCAAACTCACTGCCAAGTCATAACTGAAACATGGGAGACCCTAACTGAACTGCAAATCCAAGAAAAGGTGGGCCCAAGCATGCAAAAGTCACCTCGTTTGTATCAATCCGCCTATGCAAAAATAATAGCATTCCCTCCTTGCTTAATATTTTATTTTTGCACTAAAAACAGTTAAAATAATTAAATGATTTATAATTATCATTTAATTATTTAACCTTACAATGTATTATGCAAAAATAAAATTAGACTTTTTAAAAATATTCATCAGACTTTTTATAAAAATTCAAGGGCCCATAGAGGAAATCTGCCACCATACTTAGCAAATCATAGCATTAATATTCTTGGCCTCTATACTTAGCATATGTTTGAATAAAAGTCTTCACCTTTCGGGCTCCATACATTTGCTCTTAGGTTATATGGGCCTAATAAACCTATACCTAAGTTTACTCGGCCAAACCCTAATCTTTATCATTTTCCTTTCTTTGACAATCTGGCCGAAGAAGCTCTTTTTGAGAAAATAGCGCCGACATGCTAAGGGTTTGGAGTTGTGTGACCCCCATTCAAACCATCCTCTCTCATATTCTCTCCCAAAACTGGCCTCTTCTACTCATGGTAACCTAGATTTGTTTTGAAGAAGCCTTATGAAGAAGCTACAGCCACCATGATTGGCAAATTCGAGCTTGTATTTGAAATTCTCATGGGGCTTGGCCACAGCTAACGCGTTTCATTCTTGATTATCTTCATTTCATGTGCCTTCTTCTTCCTCTATTGGGCATTGTACATTGTGAGGCCATGGCTGAAGGGTTTCTCTCAAGCTTTTGAAGGAGCCTCTTCGTTTGTATAAAGCTTCCACTGTGGAAATACCTTTTTCAGAGAAAATATAAAACCCGTGGGTAAGTGCATTTGTATTCCTTTTTACACGAGGGAAATATTTTTGTATTGCTTTATTTCAGAAGATCTGGAAAGCTTGATATTTCTTTGCCTATCTCATGAGCTCCGATCTCTGCAAATATTATGTCCACTCCTTTTACTTACTGCTTTGAATTCTTTGAAGAAATTTATGTATTTTTTCTAAGTTTCAGGCGGCTTTAACTATATCTCTCCTTACATTTCCTGTAGGTTGTTTATTTTTTGAAACTCTTGCCCAATATGGCCGCGGGCTGAGTATCATATTTCTCTTACACCAGATCTCTCAGAACTTATGTATTCTCTATTGTTACTTTTGACCTATGTACTTACCTCTCTACAGTTTTCCTCACCAATCCGATAAAAGGTAGAAAAAATAATATATGAGCGTTTTTGGTTTTGTAAAAGACGTAATCTTGCATGATCTTGATAGAGGTTGACCACGGTTTAAACTCGGGCTTATATATATGGTAATCCTATGAGTGCTGAGCTTTAGCCACCATGATTTAAACTCGTGATTTGCAGTAAGTGATGGTGTAAAACCCACAGTTATACCCCCAAATTCCTCATGGAGAAGAAATATGAACACACTTTGTACATAACACAAAAAATTATCAGGTCTTTGCATTTGCTTCATTGTGACTGGGTCGCAGCCTATGGTATTTTTCCCTAGGTGTCTATGTTCCTATTTTGACTATAGCTCCTTAGTTGTGTTGAGTAATTGCTCTCATCAGAATCTTTTCTATATTGGGTATTCATCCTTCCATAGATCTTTTACCTTGCATATAACTCATTGAAGTAGAATAACAAAACAAACAGGTCGCTTCTAAACCTCCTGCATTTGCATCTATGTTATTTTCTCTTTAAAATACATGGTTGTTAGAAGAAACCTGTCTTGGGTATTTTATTACTAAACTCTGCTATGTTGTTTTTCCATTTTGACTGTACTCGGTGGTTTATTGTGACCAAAACTATGAGTCTCCTTCGTTTCATTTAGCTCTGACAGTGCAGATGTCCATTCCCTTTTCCTCACTTTTGGTTGTCCTTGCTAAAAATAACAGTACACCTACTTTTGTCAATGGTTGATTCAGCAAAAACATACTTGGCAATAACGTTGTTTTGAACATAATTTTGAAACACAAAAACCCACTTCAAATGTAATCACTTCCTCGATGTGACCCTTTCCAAGGTTGCATGTTAAAGAAATATGCTAGGTATCTATTGATGTGCTGAAAGATATTCTTCTGGGCAGGCATGACAGTTGCATATTATATTAGACTCTCCTTCCTCTGCTTCTATTGTCATAGGGCCTCCTTGAAACACCTTGCATGCTTCTCTACTCTTTGAAGTTCTTGGAACAATCTTGTGATTATTCAACATACTATCCCTAATGATTGTTGTTGTAAGTTATCGCAATAATGGGACTTGGATGTTTTTAAATCTCTGTAAAATACAAGTTGTTTTCTTACCAATGATTCTATTTCAGCATGATGAAAAATGTATTGAAAGAAAACATGCTTATCTGGAGCTAGGATGGTAAATACTCATTGTCTTATGTAAAAACAATTCTAAAGCTCCATGAAAAAAACTTGCTTGATATTATGTTTCTGTTCTCTTCAGTGTAAAGAGGCTCGATACCTCATTTAGATGTAATGTGAAAATGTAAAGTAGAGCTGAACAAAAATATAATGAAAATGAGGAGTTCTCACACTATTTGATCCTTCTTGACCTGAAAAGTAAAAATATGTTGTACGCTCAAACTACTTTTCCTGAATCTCTTTGAAATAAGGCTGCTTATATTATACTCTTAGCTTCAGCAACTCTTAATGACTGCTATCGTATTTATGAACTCTCGTATGTCACTTGAGAGAGTATCCTTTTGATATGTTGGGCTCAACACTTGTGGGAGCCCGTTTTACTCCACATATCTGATAAAATGGTCATGAACATAATGAACCTATTCCTTCATAGTGAACAAACATGTTAGCAAAATAAAAGAAGATGAAAGTCTTCTCTCTTCTCCTTATGTTCTTTGAATTTTTGTAATCATAGATGGATGCCTGAATAGATGTAAATTATATTTCTGCTGGCAATGTAAGCATAGGACTGATTTTGATTCATCATTGCATAGAGTTAATCTCTAACATCATTTCCGTTCATGCTGCAAGACAACTCAAAGAGAGCGAAGTCGAGGAAACTGGAAAGCTTCAACAACACCAATAAGAGACATCAAGCATCACAAGTTCCATCATTACAGGCAATGATGAACCACTCTCCCTTCTATGTTTATTTTTTCAATAGTTGTATAGTATAGAAACTGCTTTTGTACCTATCGTTTGATTATGTTAATCAAAATCTGCTACTCCCATGGCTTGTGTGGGATTCTAGTTTGCACATTATGAATAAAGCAACAAAAATTATGCAATCTTGTGATATCATTTTGAAGTGTTTTTGCATAATATCATTGAAATATACATTGTTATGAAGCAATGCACAATGTGAGTACTTTAGCAGAAATTTTTAAAACATCTTGTGTACCTTTTAGCCTAAATTTGCAATTCAACTCTACCTGTTTGAGCTGGTGGCAAAAAATAGGTAACAATTGCAAAGGGAAAAATTTATTATATAGGTTTCGACTAAAACCTATTCAGCTGAAATTTTTCTGGCTGAAAATAGTTCACTCAGAACTATTTATTTGGCTGAAAGTGTGACACGGGTTTTTGCTTTTACCCATATCACAAGCCGACATTGAATTATAGATTTGAAGAAATTTAAATACCACCCAAAACGTAATTTAAATCTAGGTTCAAAGGCTTAGGAGGACCTATTCACCCATGGGTGAATAGGTCCTAGGTCCCTATACCTAGAACACACATTTCTCAATATAAAGTGTTATGTTTAGGCATTAATTATTGTCGGGTTTGCCCTTTGGAAAATGTAATTAATTAGGCTTTTAAATGAATTAAAGGGATAATTAATGTATAATTAAGCTCAATTTAATTAAGAGGGCTCAAATAAGTGTGTAAATGTAAAGAGGTACATTTAACAAAGCTAAATTAAGGAACTATTAAGTCCATTTTAAACTAGGAGGGCCCAAACAAGTGAGAAAATTTAAAGAGTTACATTTTTCTACATTACATTTAGCCCCCACTTTAGTGAGAGGATGAGCTTGCATCAAACTCACACTAAAGAAGAAAATAAAGAGAGGTCTAATTGTAAAATCATTGGAAGGACAAGATGACAAAGATCAAGAAAAGTGATCAAGCCCCCAAGATCTAAGACCTTGATGGAGCTTATAAAATTCTGAGGAATTTTTCGCTCTACATCTATGAATTTAGTATCCATTGTAAAACCCTTGTCCCCATGAATGAGTAGGGTTTTATTTTTAAAAGAATGCAAGTGTTATAATTTTAGGTTGACCTATTTTGTTAGTCACTAATCCCTTAAGTCATCCCTTGATCCATTTAACACATCTGTTTACCAGCCTCGTTAACCCAAAGCACCGGTCATCAAGTCTCTCGTCGGCTTTAGCATTTTTCCTAAGTTTGATTTTAAATTTAACCCAAGGACTTAGTCTTAAGTCATTAACCTCAATGGTCATATCATCGTCGGTTGGATGGTGTCCCATCCATTTAATGCTAACATTATGTGAAGTGTAGTTTTCAAGATTCGAGGATTCTGGATGAGATCTGAACCATACCCCACCAACCCACAGGAATTAAGTGCCTATGGGATAAAATTAGTGAGGTTGGAAAAAGGCGAACATGTGTCCTTATACAATCATGGTACCCATTCCCCACAACCGCACCCATGGATCAACACCTTCAAAAAATGGTTGAGATTAAACCTTGGGAATGATCTTCACCATCCCCCGCTGGCTCATTGGGTGAAAGTGGAAGATGGTTAAAACTAGCGAGATCAGCGATATCTTGACACCTATCCTGGTATGCTCAAAAGGTGGAGCTCCCACACTACAAAGAAATCATCCAATATGGATGAAAATTATTGGTTGTGAACTTTTCAGCGAAGCCCCATTGGAATTCGAAGGTAGTCAAATGAAGGTTGACCATCTAATTTTCTATCTCAATAGAGAATCGACAGATTGTATTTAATATTGATGGGAAGCATGTGATAGCCATTTTATGTCATGCAATCAACTCAAAATGTTCGAGTCGATCTCAATTCGTGTGGAAACACAAAATTTGATAATCATGAGGCACAATTTACATATTTCCATGCAAATGGGGATTAAACAGTGATAGTACATCTTCCAACAATCTGCCTAGGTTGTGCGTGTGTGCTAAACCTTGATCATGGATGCCATAGCTCCACACAATAAATATTGAAGGAAGAGTTGCTATTCATGTCATTTACACTTAACAGTTAGATAAGGCAAGGTAGGTTTGAGAAATTGACAGATAAGAAAATGCGTGAGCTAATGAGGAGTCTACTCATCTCGACCCTCAAGAGTGTGGTTTTGGTATGTCAAAAGTTGCCTCGACCATGCAGGCCAACATTCATGCTTGAAACTCTAAACTTGTACCCACAAGGTGCAGTCGAAGGTTACAATTCCAGTGCGATTTTAGAGAAGGTTGATGATAAAGGAAAGAATCTAGTGTGGTCCACTGCTAGAGCGGAAAGAAAGATAAGGTATGGGTGTGGCTGCTTTGGATGCCATAATTTTCCCATTGACCTCACAAGTATCTCGTTGGATAGTGAGATAGAGACCAACTCTGATTACACCTGGTATCTCTCACTCTTGAGTCATGGTCTACCTTTTGGTTGGGAGGTTATATTTTTCTTGCCATTGGCAGTTAGAACTCCAAGTGGGCAGACTGGTACTATGTTGCGTAAGGAAAAGAAACAGGAAGAAGCTGAGGTTTCCTCTCCTCCTCTTGTAGTGACTCAGAGTGGGCATGTGGATCATGGTCTGGGCACAGGTAAAGGTGGGGTGGCTAGTAAATGAAAGATTGTTGTATGTGGGTGGTTAAATTTTTGTGTCCACTATGGTGGTGGTTTTGTTTTTGCATGCATGGCACATTTTGGTGATGAAATTTGATCATGCTCCCTTGTGGCATTATGGATAATTGGTTAGTTATAGTGTGGATGGCAACAATGGGACTCTTGGCGGAATTTTTCATTTCCCTTTCTGATGGTAGTTACAGTTTTGGCTTTTTCCAGTTTGCACCATTTTCTTGCAGAATCAACGCATGGAAATTGGGAGATGCAAAGTAAATTCAGATAAAATTTGGCATGAAATGAAAGTTGTAATGAAATTTCATTTAAGCCTGAAGCTTGTCACTCCCTTACTCTATAAAAGGGAATTTTGGGCTTATTTGCAAGGGACTTTGAAAGATAAATTTTAGAAGATAGAATTTTGGTTAGGTTTTGGTCAGGTGTATATGAGTAGAATGATAGGAATAGAGTAACTGGTCTATTTTAAAATTTTCTGGGAGAAACATGTTCATGTTATCTTAAATTTATATGCAAATTTGACTGATAAGCGTAAATGAAAGTATAATTCTAATATATCTTCTCTCCTTGTGCGATTTTGAATGAATTTTGAGTGGAATGTTAATAATATTTTCATTCTTCTTTGAACATCTATTCAAATGTATGTCTTTGTTTCAAGATTTGATTCAAGTAATCAATTAAATGCTTAAATGGAGTCATATATTTGCAATTATTTGTAGAGGATTTGATAAGTAGTCATATATCAAAAATTGTGAGCTCCATAATGCAAATTTGTTATGAGGGTAGTCCACCCCATTAATTTTTAAGGTCATTTTCTGCATTACTAATTCTTGTATATGTGACTCTGTTCCCCAATTTAGTAAGGCACTAGTCTATTCCTTAATGATTCACCTAAAGGGTTAATCAATAGTTGTATGGTGACCAACTTAAATTTAGGGTTTAAATTCACTTCAAATTTCATAAATTTTTATACAAAGTATGTGTTAATTACCATGTGGGCTAGCTTTGTATGAATGGGTAGCACGTTATTTTGAAACAAGACAATTTTGTAGTAATTAGTACATAATTATCCTTTATTCAGATTAATCTATGAAAATGATGTGTTCTGTCAAGGAAAATTCAAATGAACACTAATAGGAACACCCTCCTTGGCCCCACAAAGCCTAAAGTGCAGAAGATCTCAGTCTTTGACTAGGTCTTGTTCGTTGGCTAGTCATTTTTAGGAGTTTTGAACATAGGAATTGGATTTTCCTTAGAATTTACTTTAGGTGCACTGGAAAAAGCACCAACAAAATGGTAACTCTACTAGGGAAAAATTTTGAATCTCCAATTGCAGACTGATAATTCATAGAGTCATATTATTATTTTCCATTTTGAATTTGGTTCAAATATTGAAGTTCTTGAACCTAGAGAAGATTCATTGCAGAAAAGATCAAAGGATATGAGTGTGACTCCATTGTTGGAGAAGACCCAGAACAAGATTTAATCTTGAAGATTATTCCTCTGTGAAAGAAGGTGGCGACTCTATCTTAAGAACTAGTTTAATTGTGTAGAAGATTTCCAGATTTTCTGAATTTGCAGTCAGGAAGATAGATTGGTATCTACTACAAGGTTTCTAGGTATTCTCATAATTCTAAAGCAAGTATTATTCTGTTTGAAAGAGGTTTATGATAAATTTTCAAGACTTGAGATCATAAATGGTTCCCTATTATATGGATTTGCATTAAGATAGGGAATAGTAGTAATTGATTTCATACTTCTTATGTGCAAATTTTGTAGTTCTCTCGGAAGTATGCTATTCTTTTAAGTATTACCTTTTAGAGAATCTCCCTGTAAAGGAATAAGTAAAGTATGCAGGGCGAAGAAGCCATGTTATGCCCTTAAAGGGATTTTATTATTGAAAGGTATATGTCATTGGTTTTTAGCGATATTAGAGGTTTCCCAAACTTGATTCCTAAGAATGTTAAGAAGCATTTTCCCAAATTCACTAGGAAAAGTTTAGAATCAGCCAATAAATGTCTACAATTTTTCATGGATGTTATGGGGGATTATGAGGTGAATTATGAAGCTCTTTGTTCAATCCTTGAATGATGATGCCAAGGATTGGTATTCATCTTTTCCAGTGAGTTCCATAGCTTCATGGAATTAATTCAGGACAAGTTTTGTTGAACAATTCAGTGAAAGGGTGAATCCATGTGTAGTGAGAAATAATTTCATGGAAATCCACATAGGTGAGGGGAAGTTAGTTCCTACCTCCAATCTCTGATTTGCAAAGGCAATCAGAGAAATTCCAGAAGATATAAGACCTAATGATGCAGAATGTTTGATTGTATATCTAGGAACTTTTTATAAGAAGATGAGCTTCCTATTAAGAGACAAAGATTTTGCAACATTACTTCGGGCATGTCACACTGCCATTGATATTGAGAATAATTTAAGATACTCAATGATGAAAGTTCCTGCAACTACTAGTAGTAGTTATATCAATGCCAGAGATACTGGACCAAATAGGTCAGAAATTAAAAATATTTTTCAAGGAGGAGATCTCACAAATGTTGTATCCACTTTGTTTCCAAGAAATACAAAATGTGAGAAAGCATCAACTTCACATCAGCCAAAGAGGGGAAAATTTGATGTAACCTTTATTATCAAAAAGCTATCTGAGATGAGAAGATGTGCAAATGAGTCACCATATGATTTATTTTTAATAGTTTTGGATGCTTAGATGGAAATACCCAAGTATCTCAAACCTAGTGATCTAATGTGCATTAACCTATCTTGTGAAGCATATATGTCAAGGTCTAGCCAATGGTTTGAGGATCTGAAGCCTCGTAGCCTTGATTAAGTTGTAGATTGGATTAATATTATGGAAAACACTGAGCATGGTCATGTGCCTTTATCTATTACTCATGATATGAGGAATAGCTATCATGTTGAAGGAGATCAAAGTTGTAGAATGTCAAATCTAGGAGAAGCACTAGAAGCAGAATAATTGACTGTTGAATGTTGCCATTTCACTAGAAACTTAGAAATAGATGCATGTAGTAATGATGAGGATGAAGAGATAGAATATTAAAACAAGGAGGTGGTGTCTAATTATCTTCCTTGGCATGTCATAATTTGTGAACATACACAATAAATGCAGGATGAAGCCCTCAAAGTTGATTCAGTTTGCAGTCATCATGTACCTGCTAATGAAGGGAATGTACTTGGTTTTGATGCTATGGTATACATGAGGAACCAAAGTGAAGAGATAAAAATGGGTCAGTCCACAATTGAATATGACTCTTCATATGAAGTAAAGATGGAATCCCTTGCTTCTAGTAGGGGGTATGTTAATAGCCTTGAAGGTGTATGTTTCCTAGGCATTTAGCAGTTCTCATCATGTGAAGAATGTTTTGAGTATGGATCAATTTTTGCAAATATGAAAGATGAGGAGAATAGTGAGATTGCTTCTTTGTGTTCTTCAAATGATTTTACTGATCTTGAGTGCACTAATAATATGGAATCTTGGCATCCTGATTTTAAAGATGATGAGATACATCCAATTAATGTATGGCAAAAAATTTTATTTGATGAAGAGGTTCTGGATGATGAAGTTGTAGATCACATTCCTTATTGGTTTAGATGTAATCCTCTTTTGAAGAAAAATTTAGTGAGCATCTGGAAATTACTATGAATGGATATGTTGCAGATAGTCCATATGGGGATCAAAGTTGTGTTGAGGTGGTTAGTTCTATCAACGAAGATGTTACTTCTGATTTTTTAAGGAGGAGATCTCACAAATGTTGTATCCACTTTATTTCCAAGAAATACAAAATGTGAGCAAGCATCAACTTCACATCAGCCAAAGAGGGGAAAATCTGATGTAACCTTTATTATCAAGAAGCTATCTGAGATGAGAAGATGTGCAAATGAGTCATTGTATGACTTATTTTCAATATTTTTGGATGCTCTGATGGAAATATCCAAGTATCTCAAACCTAGTGATCTAATGTGCATTGACTTGTTTTGTGAAGCATATATGTCAGGGTCTAGCCAATGGTCTAAGGATCTGAAGCCTTGTAGCCTTGATCAAGTTGTAGATTGGACTAATATTATGGAAAACATTGAGCATGGTCATGTGCCTTTACCTATTACTCATGATATGAGCAATAACTATCATGTTGAAGGAGATCAAATATTTAGAATGTCAGATCCAGGAGAAGCACTAGAAGTAGAACAATTGATTGTTGAATTTTTCCATTTCACTAGCAACTTAGAAATAGATGCATGCAGTAATGATGAGGATGAAGAGATTGAATAGTAAAATAAGGAGGTGGTGTCTAATTATCTTCCTTGGGATGTCATAAGTTGTGAACATACACAATAAATGTAGGATGAAGCCCTCCAAGTTGATTCGATTTGCATTCATCATGTACTTGCTAATGAAGGGAATGTACTTGGTTTTGATGCTATGGTATACATGAGGAACCAAAGTGGAGATAAAAATGGGGTAGTCCACAATTGAATATGACTCTTCATATGAAGTAGAGATGGAATCCCTTGCTTCTAGTAGGGGGTATGTTAATAGCCTTGAAGGTGTATGTTTCCTAGGCATTGAGCAGTTCTCATCATGTGAAGAATGTTTTGAGTATGAATCAATTTTTGCAGATATGAAAGATGAGGAGAATAGTGAGATTGCTTCTTTGTGTTCTTCAAATGATTTTACTAATCTTGAGTGCACTGATAATATGGATTCTTGGCATCCCGATTTTAAAGATGATGAGATACATCCAATTAATGTATGGAAAAATGTTTTATTTGATGAAGATGTTTTGGATGATGAAGTTGTAGATAACATTCCATATTGGTGTAGAAGTAATCCTCTTTTGAAGAAAAATTTAGTGAGCATCTCAAAGTCACTATCAGTGGATATGTTGTAGATAGTCCATGTGGGGATCAAAGTTGTGTTGAGGTGGGTAGTTCTATCAGCAAAGATGTTACTTCTGATTTTATAAGTTCTAAAATGCATGAGAGGTATGAGAATGCAAACATCAGTAAAGAAGCTCCCAAGCATGGTGTTAGCTTTGGATACAATGAAGATAGCCAAAAGGATGCACACAGTTGCATTGAATTTCCTGTGGTGAAGGGTGCTACATTTGAAAAAACAATTGAAAGGAAAAGTGTTTATATTTCATAGGATGATTGCATACATTTTTCAATAGCACAACCTTGTGTTGAGGAGAAGGGATTACTTGATAATTTTGCAGAGTATGCAGGAATTGTAGTACCATTTCACCTAGGTGAGGGGGAATCCAAATACATATGTGATTATGAGAATGATATAGGACAGTATGAAGGTGTAGTGGAATTCTTTGCAGATACTCCTTATCTGTTGGATTTGATTATGGAACTTATTTCACCCCATGGGGTTAGCACTTGTGGTAAGCATGTTGATAATAGATTTCATTATACTTTCTTTCCTGAATTCATCGGGGATTGGCCTAATTTGAGCTAAATGTTTATGAGTTTTTCAAGTTTGATGAAAAAATTGAAGATGATTATACACTTCATGACAATGTGGAATATGAAGGATTCACTTTCTTGATTCAGTTTGAGGAACCTACAATGGAAAGGGACAAAGTTGGTAATGTTTCTTTGAATGGAATAAGTGGTATTGATCATGGTGATATTTGTAATTTGGAGTTACATTCTACTCATGTGCGTTTACTACAGGGTAAACATGATAAAAATTTTGATAGAGGAAAAGGTTTTCCTTAAATTTTGGGGCTTGGGGCCTCTACCTTGTAAAATAATCCAATGTATATTCTGTAAGTATTGTATATATGTTGGTCTAGTTTGTTTCCTTCTTGCTTGGTTTTCTTGCCTAGTCTGGGTAAGTTCTTTGGTTTTGGTCTTGTACCCTGGTCTACTTCAACCAAAGATTTGTTTCTTGCCATACCCGCCAGGGGTATGTGCCCCCAAGCATGAGCCGATGACATTGTTTACAAAATTTTGAGGAATTTTCTCTCTACATCCATGAATTTAGTATCCATTGTAAAACCCTTGTCCCCATGAATGAGTAGGGTTTTATTTGTAAAAGAATGTAAGTGTTATAATTTGAGGTTGACCTATTCTGTCAGTCACCAATCCCTTAAGTCATCCCTTGATCCATCTGGAATGTCTATTTATTGGCCCCGCTAAACCAAAGCACCTGTCATCAGGTCTCTCGTCAACTTTAGAATTTTTCCTAAGTCTAATTTTAAATTTAACTCGGGGACTTAGGCTTGAGTCATTAACCCCAATGGTCATATCATTGTTGATTGGACTATGTCCCGTCCATTTAATGCTAACATTATGTGAAGTGCAGGTTTCAAGATTTGAGGATTCTAGATGAGATATGAACCGCACCTCACCAGCCCGTGGGAATTAAGTGTCTACAGTTTAAAAGTAGCGAGGCTAGAAAAAGGCAACCATGTGTCCCTATACAATCATGGGACCCATTCCCCACTACCGTGCCCATGAACCAACACCTTCAAAAAATGGTTGAGATTAAACCCGGGGAGCAATCTTCACCGTCCCTCGCTGGCTTGCTGGGTGAAAGTGAAAGATGGTTAAAACTATCGAGATCAACGATATCTCGACACCTATCCTAGTTCTCGAAAGGTGGAGTCCCCACACTATGAAGATTTCATCCAATATGGATGAAAATTATTGGTTGTGAACTATTCAGCAAAGCCTCGCTAGAAGTCGAAGGTAGTCAGACAAAGGTTGACCATCTGATTTGCTATCTCAGCAGAGAATCAATGGCTTGTATTTAATATTCATGGAAAGCATGTGATAGCCATTTTATGCCATGCAATCAGCTCAGAATGTTTGAGTCGATCTCAATTTGTGTGGAAACACAAAAGTTGGTAATCATGAGGCACAGTTTGTAGATTTCCATGCAAATGGGGATTAAACGATGACAATACATCTTCCAACAAGTCACCTGGGTTGTGCGTGTGTGCTTAAACTTGATCATGGATGCCATAGCTCCACATAATAAATATTGAAGGAAGGGCTTCTATTCATGTCATTTACACTTAGCAGTTAGATAAGGCAAGGTAGGTTTGAGCAATTGATAGATAAGAAAATGTGTTAACCAGTGAGGAGGTCTACTCATCTTGGCCCTCAAGAGTGTGGTTCTGGTATGTCAAAATTTTCCTCGACCATGGAGGCCAACATTCCTGCTAGAAATTCTAGACTTGTACCCACAAGGTGCAGTCGAAGGTTACAATTCTAGAGTGTGATTGTAGAGAAGGATGATGACAAAGGCAAGAATCTAGTGTGATCCACTACTAGAGAGGAAAGAAAGAGAAGGTATGGGTGTGGCTCCTTTGGACACCAGAAATCGCCCATTGACCTCACAAATAGCTCATTGGATAGTAAGACAAAGACCAACTCTGATTAGGCCCGGTACCTCTCACTCTTGAGTCATGGTCTACTTGTAATGACGATTGATTTTCTGCAAGATAAGATTCACTTGATTAGTTGTACCTACAAGTTAATAACATCAAACAATGAAATGCAAAGGAGAAACTACAAGAAATGGAATAAACTGGAAGGATCTCACCCATTCCTATGCTTCATGGCTGACGTCCATTGCACCTCCTCAAGCTTTGGAATGATGGATGCCCTCAGATTTGTGTGTGAGTAACTCTATATGCCTAGCCTCAACAAAGCTTTTGAAGGATTTATGAAAAATGAACTAATGTGCAATTAGCAAAATCAATCCTAATATGCAAATAGTAAATAAAAGCCTAAGATATGAGTAATGCCTATAATAAAAGTAGATTAAGCAAATGATCATGGATCCAAAAATGAGATCAAGATTGTCATTTTATAGAAAATGCAATCTTGAAGGGATGGACAAGATGAGAGATTTGAAGAATGCCCTAGAATCAAAGGTCAAGATTCAATAAGGCAACTCTCAATTAGGGTTAGGGAAAAATACCCATATGTGTGAATAAGATTTAATTAAATTAATTAAATCAATATTGAATGTGACAGTTGAGATGAAATTAGTAAAAATTAGAAGACAAGAGGATGAGATTTTAGAAAATCAATAATTTTAGAAATTACTTGATTTGTAGAAGAATAATTCTATTTTGAATTAAATTAATTCAAAATAGGGATTTTGTGAGGTAAGAAGTAATTGATTTTTGAAATTAATTACTAAATGAAGAATTAGTTAAGTATGTGAGATATTTTTAAATGATTTTGTTTTATTTAAAAATATAGAAGTGTCACATGCCATAATTAAATAATTAAAATAATTATTTAATTTAGAAGAAGTAGTTAATTAATTAAATAAATTATCAAATCTATTTAATTAAGAGGATTTAGGAATTAGTGACATATTAAATCAATATATTTTAAATATATTTATTTAATAAGCAGGAGGAAATTAATGATAAAGATTTAATTAAATAAATAAGATTTTATTTAATTGCAAGAAGACTTTGATAATTAGTGACATATTAAATAAATAAACACGATTTATTTATTTAATAATCATGAAGAATGAGAAATTAAGAATTAATTTAAATAATAATGAATTATTTAATTAATAGTTGAATGTGGGCCAAAAACATGATTAAAATGTTATAATCATGTTATTACGAAAGGTGGTAGAATAGTGGTTGCAGGCCTAAGTCATTTTTAGGTGTCTACATTTGCCCCTCTTTGTCAAAATGCAGCTTGTCGCATTGTGCCAAAGAAAACAAGTCAAGAATATGCCCCAGTGAAGGTACGGAGTGTCTATGCGCCCTCGGGAAAATTTTTGAATTTCGACCCGAGGTCAGAAAAATTTGGAAATATCCCGATTAGCTCAATTAATGACCAGATAAGTAACACTGTGAACGATTTCAAAAATAGAGGACGTTAAGCTAGCCAAAATGCCAGTCAAAGTTGGTCAAATGAGCCTCCAGTATAACCTACTAGGTCAAAACCCTAATTTTCAACCTATAAATAGGTTGAAAATTTCAAACCAAATGTCATTTGCTCATTTGTCATATAGGAAATTTAGAAACCAGAGTTCTGAGAGACGATGGTGATTCCGACGACTACACACCGTGGATATCACGTGCACACATTCCGACGACCCGAGGGCGTAGAGGCACTGGTAAATACTCTATCCAACTTGTCAAAATTTAAATTTTATGCATTTATTAGGGTTTAATGGGGGATGAGCAAATGCGATGTGATGCAAATGTTGTCGCGTAAGCCGCAAATGCCTTCGCATTCACCGCATTTGATTGCGTCATGATGGAAGTGCGATGGGTAGGTTAGGATTTTGTGCGATTGCACAATTGTCAATTGTAACGACACAATCACCATGTTGCAATGCAATCGAGGATTTTGAAATGCATTTGCCAATTTGCGACGCATCTGTCAAGTCAAATGACACATTTGCGAAATTGTCACGCAAACATCAATCTAAATGACACATTCGTTGTTAGATTGTGCATTTGCTGGTCAGAACGCTACATTTGATATATTGCAACACATTTGTCATGCGTAAAGTTGCATTTGATTGGTTGTGACGCATTTGTGATCAACACGACGCAATTGAAGTTGACCAAAGTTGACTTTTGTTGACCTTGTGCCAAGATTAACCTTTATGTACCCTTGACTTGCCAGTAGTAATAAACTTTCCATAATGGTGCTCAATGTGTGCTAATCCTTGGCCTTTCCTTGTGCAGAGTCGTCTTGTGCCCATTTATACACGAGAGTTCCGACCAGCTACCTATGCCTTCAGAGATCACCTCAATGATAGGCAGAGACAGCGGCTGATGGCCCTAGGCCTATACCATGTTACTTACATGCCCATTATTCAGGAAAATAGAGGTTTGTTGACAACCCTTTGTGAGAGGTGGCATTCTGAAACCTGCTCATTCCACCTGCCTACTAGAGAGGCGACAGTGACTTTGGAGGATGTGTATCATATTCTCCAGATTCTGATTAGTGGAGAGAGGGTGGTCTATGATCCGCACCAAGAGCGACAGGTCCTGTCTGAGATGTACAAGGGTGTTGATGGTGCTTAGTTGGGCCTGGACGGTTACGAGATCGGTTGGGACGTTGTAGCTAATCAGTTTCCTAGATTTGATGCCATGCTTATGACCCTGATCACTGAATTGTTGATCTTAGATTATCATGGTCACAGATTTCCCATTGGATGGGGGGATGTTCCTGTGCACATGCGAGGACAGAGGACTGTGTTCGCTTGGGGGCCATGCTCTATCACTAGTTACACAAGGTTGTCTACCACTAGGGGCACAGTATCAATTATGGAACTACTCTCTTGATGATCTGGGTATGGGAGCGCATTCCCGTGTTTCGACCACCAGTGCTGATTCAGCAGCTAGGTGATGGGATGCCTTATGTTTACTTATATGCGGGATTAGTGAGTCAAAATCACGTGGGAGATACCAAGTATTGCACCATCAAATTGATACGATGATCAGCTTTGTCTGGACACCCTACAGAGATTGTGCGCAGTGGTCAGATGAGGATGGCCACTTGTCCTTTTGTAGATAGTTCTAATATTTGATTGGTCACACAGTACAGACTCAGTGGATCATCGAGATGTACTTTCCCTAGCGCGTACTATGATAGTTTGGGGAGCAGCAGGTTGTGCCAATAGGCATGACAGAGTATGCTCATTCTTTCAGGGATACCATGTGGGGGCTGCCCATATCCATTATAGTAGCAGAGCAATAGGTTGACAGCTTGGTGGCAGTTCAATGGGTATGGAAAGGGGGTCCAATGGATCGAGGGATATTTTTTGAGTTCGACACCTGGTGGCAGGGTCACAGGCCCATCCCTTTGACAAATCTAGATGGTCCACCACCAATAGATCATAGATCAGTCATTCCATGGATACCGAGGAGAGGTCGGGGTGGCAAAGATGGAGGGAGAGATGGAAGAGGTGCTAGGGGTAGAGATGGAGGCAAGGAAGGAGGAGGCTGAGATGGGGGAGATGGAGGAGCTGGAGGAGATGGAGGAGGTGCGGAAGATGCAGGAGGTAGAGGAGATGGTGGAGGTGGAGGAGATGGTAGGGGTATGAGGAGGAGGAGGGATGGCAGAGGGCGGAGGCAGCCCAGGAGAGTCAGGTAGAGAGTGGGTGGTGTACCATTGTCACCCATTCAAGAGGAGGGGGAGGAGAGAGAGCCAGAGGTGAGGGATGAGGAGGTCAGAGGGGGTGAGGAGGAGGTGGAGGTGGTGGCAGAGGAGAGAGTAGATGAGGATCCACTTGTTGGGGGACACCCTATTGACATAGATGTGGAGGAGGTCCGGGCCGCGGAGTAGAGAGATGAGGAGAAGGATAAGGCAAATTAGCAATTGCGGGAGCGCATGATATCTGGAGATGATGAGGGTGTCAGGTCACCCATTTTTCCTGCTAATGCTACTATTGATCAACGAATTATAGATTTATAGAGCAGACTAGATGCGGCCTTGCCTCAGAACAAGGCCTTGGCAGCAGAGTTAGAGGTCACCCGGGTTGAGAGAGATTAGGCCATACTTCGACGTTAGGAGTCAGATCGATGGGTGACTGAGTTTTCAGAGTTGTGCTTTGGACCGACAGGGGATATGGCTCAGGAGTTAGCCAGGATGGCAGAGAGTAGGGGCCGATACAGGGTATTATATGAGTAGGTTGTTCAACCAGATAGACGGGACCCAGGGTTGTCCTGATCCTACAACAGGATAGGTAGTGGCAGCCGAACACACAGCAGCAGGTCTCACAGAAGTAGTTACACGAGTGTTGGGGGGTCTACTACATCAAGGAAATCATCAAGCCATAGATCGCATAGCTCTCACAGGCATTCTTCAGGGCACAGTCACAAGTCAGAGCATGGTCATAGATCAGTGTCTTCAGGACACCAGGCAGAGCAGAGCCAGCCTCCGGTTACTAATCCTATAGGATCCCAGAGCCAAATGCAAGACACCCCTCCCATTCAGGTCACATTTCACGTGGTTGGTCAGGCACAGTCACCTCGCAGTTCACCTCCACGGGACAGAGGAGGGACATTACAGGACTTGTTTTTAGACATTTGTATATTTTGATATTCGAGCCTGCGAGATCTATTTTTGGGATATCATATGACTATCTTGTGACATGACACTTTGAGATTATATATATATGCGATGCGGTTTTGATGTGGTCTATATGATTGTATGTGTTATGGTCATTTTTAATGCTTTTATCAGATGTTATGAAATGCTTATATGATATGGGATGTATGGATATTATGCTTATGTTTATGAATGCAATTATGAATGTGGTTATGTATGCATTGTGTAATGTGATGATGATGTGATTCCTATATGCTGATGCAAATGTTTATTTATGATGCTTATATGTTGGTGCAAATGATGGTTTTATGAATGGATGTAAATGATAGCGTTTATGTAATGTGAATTATGGTATTTGATTTATGCAGATGTGAATATGAAATGTTCATGCCATTATGTATGCAACTTTTGTTTTTGTATGTCACAGGATATCATCAGAGAACCATACAAGAGAAGAAAAAGATGGATGTTAGTGCGGAAAATTAAAAATCCTTCAAATCTTTGCTATAGTGTTGTTCTAGTTGTTTCTCTTTAATCATCATTGCATGAAAATGTCATGATGGTCAACAAACACTATGATATGACATAGATCAATAGTGTGGAAGGTCGAACCATCACGTAAATCAATAGTCATAGACAAAGGATGATCATGACTCATGCAAGGAACACAATTGCCCCTAGTCATTTTGTCATGACCAACTGCCAAAAAATCAATACTAATCATGAGACGTCATTGCTTCTCTAAATCCTGACAACAGGACATCTTGGAGAAACTAGCCACATGATAGTAAAAAATAGATAGTAAAATCATCGTACTATGTCGTTGCTTCTCTAAATCTTGAAGTCAGGACATCTTGGAGAAGCTAATAGTAGAGTGATAAGCAAACAAGGATAATCATCATGATATGTCATGGTTTCTAGGACATAAGGAACTAATATCCTGATAATCATCAAAAGATAGAAAAAAAAAAGTTTTCCAAGTGTTCTAATGTTGGGTGTTGTTGAATGTCGAGTGATATCAAATTCAGGAAGGACAAATCCTAAATGACGTTTATATCTAGGAGATCGATTCTTAGAGTTAGGAGAATCCATCAAGATGCCAGATGGTGATGATGATGCTTAGGAAGGACACATCCAAAAGCATGAAGAAGTGACAAGAGTTGCTCTTCAGAAGGATACATCTGAAGAAGAAACCAAAGTTTTACCATGATAAATTGTCTTGATATGATTTTGACTACATGTCATTGCTGACATGCTGAATTGACTGAAAGTGTTTGACAAAATAGATTTTCGATAGACTGATAGCTCAAGATTGATATAAGATTCGATTGATATGAAGATAGCTTGACGTGTGTGAAAATGTTGTGTCTTGAACCCTAATGGACTAACCTAGTGCGGCCTTGGGGGTCCATCGATTGATGGCCTTGCCTACGTTGTGCACTCAGAGACCTCGTAGTTCGACATGACCAATGACATTGTCCAAAGGATAGAAGCTTGAATCATGATTTATTTTGTGACAAACCTAGAAGGACTAACCTAATGTCACCGATTTCAAAATTTCTCACCATGACTCTTTTTTTATAGCTTCGGCAGAGACGATTTTGATATGCCTGCAGATGATTTAAGGCATTTTGTTGTCTTTCTTGTAGCATTTCCAGCTCATGTAGGCGAGTATGTCTGTACTCTTCATCATCAATCATTCCTTTCAAAGAGACTTGGAGAGAAGGAATTTCGACCTCGATGGGTAATATGGCCTTAGATCCATAGACCAGGGAAAATGGAGTGGCTCCCATGGGGGTATGGATGCTGGTACAATAGGTCCATAAAGCAGGATTAAGTTGTAGGTGCCAATCTTGGCCAGCGTCATTGACGGTCTTCTTTAGAATGCGAAGAATTTTTTGTTGGACGCCTCAACTTGGCCATTACCTTGTGGGTAATATGGGGTGGAAAAATGGTGTTGGATGTGGAATCGCTCACATAGCTCATGAACGTCCTGATTTTTGAATGGACTGTCATTATCTGTGATGATGGATTGTGGGACACCATACCAGCAAATGATGTAATTTAGGATGAACTTGGATATTTGCTTATCAATGATGTAGGTGGGAGGGACGGCTTCAATCCACTTAGTAAAATACTCAGTGGCGGTGATTATGAATTTATGGCCATTTGAAGAGGATGGATGGATCTTACCCATGAGGTCAAGTCCCCATTGTGCGAAAGGCCATGGAGAAGTGATAGGTCTCAATTCCTATGCAGGTGCATAAATCAGATTGCTGTGCATCTGGCATTTCCGCATGTTCTGACAAACTGAAGAGCATATTTTTCCAATGTTGGCCATTAGTACCCAAGTCTGGTGACTTTCCTAGCTAAGGTTGGACCACTCGAATGAGATCCACATATGCCCTCATGTACTTCTCATAAAGTGGTTTGGGCTTCATCAGTGTTGAGACAGCGAAGAAGGTGTTGTCAAAGCCACGATGGTATAAGGTGTCACTGACGATGGTATGTCTGGCCACTTTTCGGATAAAGGATTTTCTTTGGTTGTTGGATAGGTTGGATGGGAGGGTTTGGGATTTAATATAGTCATATATATCCTGGTACCAAGGCAAACTGGGACCAACAATCTCACAGACCATTGTTAACTCTGGAATATCGTATGTAGGCATCAAATGTTGTTCCACTAAGAATTCAAACTATGACACATTCTTAGGAATGTCTAAGAGAGATCCAATGGTAGCCATTGCATTAGCTGCCTTATTTTGTGTTCTTGGGATTTGTTCAAATGTAATCATTTTGAAGTACATTAAGGAAACTATCCACCATGTGCTTGTAAGGGAGCAAATTTTCATCCTTTGTGTCATAGTCATCATTCACTTGGTTGATGACTAATTGAGAATCCCCAAATACGAGGAGTGTCTAAATTTTCCATTGAATTGCTATCTTGAGACCTATGACCAATGCCTCGTATTCTGCAATATTATTTGTACAAGGGAAAGCGATCTGAAATGACTTAGGAATTGAATCCCCTTGTGGTGTGATAAATAATATGCCAGCTCTTGAGCCATGACCTATGTGGGACCCATCAAATTATAGTTTCCATGGTAAAGCCAATTCTACGTGAAAGATCAAATCATCCAGAAAATCAGTTATTAGCGGATGAGTGGCTTGGATTAGTGCATCCGCTAGTTGATTTTCTATTACTTGACCTTTTATAACCTTGCGCTCCACATACTGTATGTCATACTCGCTTAATATCATGACCCACTTCGCCAAGCGACCTGTCAATGTTGCTTAACTCAAGAGATACTTTAATGGGTCAATCTTTGCTATCAAATGTGTTTGATGGCTTAGCATATAGTGTCTTAGTTTCTACGTTGCAAAGACAACAGCAAGGCATGCCCTTCAATGGTTGTGTAGTTGAGCTCATATCCAATTAATGTGCAACTGATGTAATATATGGCTCTATCTTTTTCTTCATGTTCATTTTGTGCCAATAATGCCCCCAGTGCATTTGTCATTGCAGAGACATATAGGATCAATGGTTTTCCCTCAATAGGTGGCATTAACATGAGAGTTGTTAATAGATATTCTTTAATTTGGTCAAAGGCTATGTTGCACTTATCTATCCATACAAATGGAATGCTTTTGCAAAGCAGGTATTGGAATGGTTCACACTTGTCTGCCAACTGTGCAATGAAGCGACGAATAGATTGCAATCTGCCTTGAAGTGTTCACAATTCACTAATTCCTCTTGGAGGGGGCATGTCCAGAATTGCCTTTACTTTTGCAAGGTCAACCTCAATGCCTCGGTGCGAAACTATGTATCCCAGCAGCTTACCTGAAGTGACTCTGAAAACACATTTCTTTGGGTTCAAACGAACCTTGTAATCCTCAAGCCATCTAAAGATTTTGTCTAGGACTTGGAGATGATCTTTTCTTGTCAAAGATTTTGCCAATAAGTCATCTACATAATCTTCCATTAGGATATGCATCATGTCATGGAAGATTGTTGTCATAGCCATCTAGTATGTGGCTCCTGTATTCTTTAAGCCAAAAGGCATGATGTTCCAACAGTATGTTCCCCAAGGGCAAGTGAATATCGTTTTATGCTGATCCTCTATTGCAATTCGGATTTGGTTATAGCCTGAAAAACTATCCATGAGAGATAACATCTCATATCCTGTCGTGAGGTCAACAATCATGTCTATGTTTGGTAGGGGGAAGTCATCCTTTGGGCAAGCTTTGTTTAAATCTCTGAAATCCGTGCAAATACGAATTTTTCCATTCGGATTGGTAACAGGAAAAATGTTTGATATCCAATCCTCATAATCAATTGACCTTATGAATTTAGCATCTAGCAACTTCTTTAGTTCCACCTTGACAAGTAGTGAAATCTGTGGGTGCATCTTGTGCAACTTTTGTTTGACTGGCTTGATTCCTAGGATTAGAGGAAGATGATGTAAAACCAATGTTGGATCAAGGCCTAGCATGTCAGCATATGACCATGCAAAGTTGACTTTTCTGTTTGTGAATAATTGTTTAAACTCAAGTTTTTCTTCATCTGACAATGATACGGCCAAGAGAATCATTTTGGGATTCTTTGGTGTGGCTATGTTAACTTCCACTATGTCTTCAATGAGCATAGCTGACTTTTCCTGTGTTACGGGAAGAAAGTCCAATCCTCCATCCTTAGGCACCTCAGAGAGGTTTTCACCTTCGGATATGTCCTTTGTTTTTACTATTTTACTGCCAGAAGGTGCCTTGCGGTTTTCACCTAAAGGCATTTCTTTTTCTTTTTTCTTTTTTGTATTTTTGCGACTAGAGGATTGCACAGTCTCGCCGAAGTAAGCTACACAATCTAGATCAATGGAGAACCCTATTTTGTGATCACCCCATGGAATACCTTCTCTTAGCCCCATGAACTCTGCAATTGCCTCGTCATTCTGAAATATGTCCATCGTCGGTGAGTCTTGTTGGTCCCAGTCGATCAGTTGTGGATAAACGAGAGGGGTCCCATCATCAGTGTTGGTGAAGGATGGGGAGGATGTGGAAAGTGTTAAAATTGATGCCTCGAGTGAGAAGGAAAAGTTGTCAATTTCCACTTCCGTGTCTGATGCAATGGATGGTCCATACTCTGAGTCAGATGAATCAAATTCAAAGTCATAATATGGGATAAAATTATCAACAACGTGACTAGTGGTTGGTGGTTCAAAAGTATGGATAGTGGGCTAAGATAAATTTGGCTCATGGGTGGTTTTAGGAATGGGGTGGGATGATTCTGGTATTGCCGATGACACCTTGTGTTCTTCTAGATTCCAAGGAATGCTTACCCATTCCTTAATTTCGGTCAATAGGGTCAATGTTATATTTTATGCGGAATCATTCTTCAAAGGAAGGTTGGCCAGGTTCCAAGAATAGTTCATCAATGTCATAGTCACTGATAGTTTTTTCAGATCCCCATTCCCATTCATTTGAGTCTGTTTCAGTAAGGGATTCTTCGCATGTCTCAACACTTTCTGTAGCCATTAAAACCTTACTTGAAAGTTCAAGGGTGCATTGATCATCAGTTTCGACATGGTCAAACCCTAGCCCTATGTATCTTAGTCTTGCCATCATGATAATAGGTTCCCATCTTTCATTGCTATTCTTTCCAAGGCCGCTTGTACTGTCAAAACCTTGGGCTTTGCATATATCATATCCTTTACCATAGAGATGCAACAGTAGTGGAGATAACTCTATTGGGTCCTTGTAGATCTAGTTGTCCATGTCAATAATGACTTCATTACCCATATCACCCCACTTTTTAGTGGAACCTTGAAAGTTATTTTGGGCTCTACTGCAAAACATGGTCTACCATAGACCTTAGGTGGCTTCGGTATTGTGGTTATACAGTAAGCCATATTTAAGCCATATTTAGTTTGAACTCTCCACAACCAAGGTCCTGGATCTGAAGGTCTTTACTTGGCATGGAGGTCGATGGGGATGGTGTGGTAGAAGGTGATGGAATGGATGATTTCATGAGTGTCGATGGGTCAATATATTTGGATGAGGTGGAAGATGAGGCCTCCCGATTGATGGGTACCTGGTGCTCAATAGTGGCTCGCAGGTTGGTGCAGTATTGGAATGGATCCGGATCTCTTGGGATAGTGATCTCGGTTTCATCAAAAGGGAATTTGAGGAATTGGTGGTATGTGGATGGAATGGCCTTTAGAGCATGAATCCATGGACGACCAAGTAAGATATTATAGTGTATGTCATGATCCAGGACCTGGCATGTTGTGTCTATGATGACAGGCCCTACCCGGAGTGGAATGGTAATGACACCTTTAGAAGCGCGCTCTTCATCATCATATGCTTTGATGACAATGCTCTTGCTAGCATCTACACATGCATCAGAAAAACCAAGAGCTTTGACCAATTTGAGAGAGCAGATGTTCAATCCTGCTTCGCCATCTACTAGAACTCGTATAACCTTATGCTTATGAAAAAAAACCTCAATGTGAAGGGCATCATTATGCGATGGTTTGGGTGAGGAATAGTCGTTGTCTGAAAATGTGATGTGGTGAGGTGAATTCAGGTATCCGACCATAGTCTCAAAGCGGTTGACATCGATGTTGGTTGGGATGGATGACTCTTGCATTACTTTATCTAGGATGGCCTTATGTGTAGGTGAAATATGGAGCAGCTCGAGAATGGATATTTGGGTAGGTGTTTTATTTAACTGCTCAACAATGTTGAACTCCAGTTTTGGGTTGGACTGTCTAGTGGACGGACTAGGTATGGTGACCTTTGGTTGATGGGCAGAAGGACCTGGGATAGTGACCTTGCCTTTATGCATAGTCACATTGCATTTTGGGGCCTTTTTAATGTTAATGGTATTAACACATTCATCTTCATCAACAGCGTGAAGATTGTTGATAATAGTACCATAAGGATAACTATATGCATGAAGGGTAGTATTATAGGCCAGATGGATGTGGTTGGCTTGATTGTTGGTATTCTTTGTGCCAGACGAGGAAGCTTTACCATGATCTTGCAGTGGGTTTTTGTGTATGGTATGATCCGCATTAGATGTAAAAGATTGACCACCCAACTCAATGGTGTGGTTCTTTATAAGGTCTTGCACCAGATTTCGCAATTGACGATAAGAGGAAGTTTTGTGCCCTTTGGCACGATGGTAATCACAAAATGAACTGTCATCCCACCATGACGGCTTGAATTGACCCAGGTCATATGGTTTTGGCTCTTCCAACTGTATGATGCCATTTTGAAGAAGTTTCTTTAAGAAAATTTCAATTGGTTCACCCAAAGGGGTGTACATGCTTTTTTGGAATTGTCAGGGTTGACGCAACTACCTTTGATTTGTTTGTGCATGATTTCTTTGGATAGCATTAGCAGTTGGTGTTGGTGTAGCTACAGATGCATTTTGATTTTGTACTCCTTTGATTGTGAGTACATGAACTGTTGCATTGATGGTTTTTGCATCAACTACATCATTGCTTGTGATATGCTTGTTCTTAACCCAGTATTTTTTTTTGTCATTTGAGCTACTCGGGTTATTATTTGTGGTGGTGTTGATCATTTTGCCACCATACTTTAACTCCCCCTTGGCAATCAAGGCTTTCTCGAGTTGAACACCCTTTTCCACAAGGTCAACAAAGGTGGTGCAACAATGGACTTGTAAGTCATACCTTAGCAGTCCTAGGAGAGTTTGAACAAACATTGTAACTTTCTCCTTTTCAGGTATTTCGACCGGACATCTTCTTGCTAAGGTTCTCCATCTTTGAAAGAATGGAATGAAAGTCTCTCCTGCATCCTCTTGGGTAAGTTTGCATAAGGAGGCGATGTCGATGTCTGTGTCAATGTTGTAAGCATAGTTTTCGACAAACTTGTTTGCCAATTCATCCCATGTTTTTATTCCTTTAGGAAAAAGTGAGAACCATTCTAGTGCATGACTTGCAAGACTTCTAGAAAAGAGTCTCATGAGATAAGTTTGCTCATATGCAATGTCTATGCAACTAGTGGTGAATTCTCTTATGTGTTCAATGGGGTTTGTTTTGCCTTTGTACTTGGGAAAATGAGGTACCACATATCCATGAGGAAAGGGTGGCATATACAAGGTTGTGTCAAACGGATATGGACACAAGTCATGTGACATGTATGACTTTTTGTTGGATTTTTGCAAGGTCTCCACTTGTTTTTGAAGAGTAGCAAGTTTGAGTGTGAGTGATTCCACCATGGGATGGTTGGTAGAATCACCTATGTTGTTAATAGGGGCAGCTTGAGTCCTCAGCTGTTGTGATGAGTTGTGTTGATTTGGAATGGGTTGTTGGTGAGCAAAATGACCATTTTGATTAGGCAGTTGTTGGAAATGAGTGTGTTGATTAGGGATGTGCTACTGCGTATGGACTTGAGAAGCATACGTGGGGATGTGATATCCTGCCATGTTGGATTGAATTTGAGAGCCTTGTTGGTTTTGATTTTGTTGATGTCCAAATGGAGTGAAGGATTGAGGGCCTTGTTGATTTTGAGCTTGTTGATGCCCAAGTGGAGTATAGGATTGAGTGCCTTGTTGATTTTGAGCTTGTTGATGCCCAAATGGAGTATAGGATTGAGCGCCTTGTTGATTTTGAGCCTGTTGATTCCCAAATGGAGTATAGGATTGAGCGCCTTGATTTCCTTGCCCAAATAAAATATTGTGACCTTGAGGAATGTTGGTGTTTTGGGTTACAAGAATGTTGGTATTGACCTGTGATGAAGTGGGTTGGGTGAATTGTATGGTAACTCTTCGTTTATTTCTCCCAAATGGGTTGGATGAGTTGTTTGCCATGGTATTTGAAGAACCTAATTATAGGTTTGCTGATGTACTCATGGAACTAGATGTAGTTACAAAAAGGTTTGATGTGGTTGCCCCCATTGTTTGTGAAGGGATGGTGGATGTTTGTTGTGGAATGGATTGTGATGTGGTGTTGGTTTGGGAAGATGATCCTCCAATAGATGTTGTGTTGGTTGTGGTGGTAGCATGACCAAGGGAGGTAGCATTGATTGTGTTGATGACATTTTGTGAAGAGGCTCACATGGAAGGATTGTGTGATGTTGGAGAGGGAAAAGTTGATCTAAGAGTGTTAAGATCAAATCCCTTTGGTAACTTAGCCCCTTGGTCAAGGAGCATGGATAAATATATGGATGAGTCATTTAGGACCAATTCTTCCACAAAAGAGGCCACTTTTGGGTTTTGGGCAGCAGCTTGTATGTCTTCTTCAAAGACGTCCCCATTTTGATCTCGTCGAATAAATGGTTCAAAAAGATGTGATGAAGATGATGGGATGTTCATCTCACTAAAAGGATTGATTGTGGAATTTCCCATGTCAAAACAAGGATTGTTCATGGTATTAGGAAATGATTCCATGCCAGTTGTGAACTCAAGAAAGTTGGTGTCTTGTCTAAAATAATCCATGACTCTTTTCTTTTTCTGTAATCTAGTTTCAACCATACAAGGTTTTGCTCAACTTGGGATGATGGAGAGAATGATCTAAGTATGAGACTATGTTTTTGGTTTCTTTTTGGATTTTTAAAGGATGCTATGAAATGCAAGTAAGACTAAAGGTTTGTGAATGCAAGTGGTGTGACACTAAATGGAGATGCCAAATGATATGCAATAAATGATCCTAAGATGTACTTACTAGTGAGAGATCTAAAGAGGAAAAACTTGGGAAAACATTTTTTTTGCAATGATTCAATTTTGGAAGACCAATGGACCATAAAAGGACTATAAATAGGACAAAGTGAAATTTCCACACTAGACTATTTAGTGGGAAATGATTCACAAAATATTTGACAAAGTGACAAAGGTAATTGGGTCCAATGATAACCTACTATTGAATGCAAAGTTTGGACAATGAATAGTAAGATTCAACTCCTAAAATCTGCAAAAGTGAGTGTGTAAGGAGATGGTGAAGCTATCAATGCAATCTAATGGACTAGAAAAGGAACCCTATTGTGATCCTAAAAATGCAATGTTTGATGAAAATTTGAGCAATTCAGAGTCTAGTTTGAACTGTAACAGTGAAGGAAGACTTGATTGAATTGAAGACAAGTTGTGGACTTTCAATTTTTGACAGTGAGGAATTGTTTTCAGTTTTTAGCAAATGCGCCACAACAAATGCGGTACGATAGAGAAAATGCGGCTCACAGAATCTAATGTGGTTCAGAAAGTGTCGATTGTGACATAGTCTGGAGAATGCGGGTTGATGTTTCTCAAATGCGACTCAAGTTATCGAATGCAATTTAATGATGGAAAATGCGGCTTTGTATAGTTCAAATGTGGCTCATCAGAGTGAATGCGACTCAGGATGACTCAAATGCGGCCCATCAGAGCAAATGTGGCTCGATATCTGGCGATTGCGATGCATCAGAGCAATTGCATCGCAATGGACAATTTTTAGAAAATTGAACACTGTTTTGCAATTTTGAAAAGTTTTTTGGTCCATATTTGTGTTTTTCAATTTGTTGAAGTCTGTTTAAAAATA
Organism: Sequoiadendron giganteum; assembly: GCA_007115665.2. NCBI lineage: Eukaryota > Viridiplantae > Streptophyta > Pinopsida > Cupressales > Cupressaceae > Sequoiadendron > Sequoiadendron giganteum. Next base: position 477,377,416 of record CM021107.1, on the reverse strand, counting down.
GTTGGCAAACACATAGAAATTAAAATATTAAGTGTATGTTCAAGAAAACTCACTCTTAATAGACAAAAGGTCATTGTAACAATCACAGCCCACAGCTTAAAATCACGTTGACTCACATCCATGTCACCCCCTAGAGGGCGCCTATGTTTTTGTCTTTTCCAGGTGCGTACTCAAGGTGACGGAATTGGATACCAATTCCCCTAAGCAAACAGTCTGTGGTGATTATATGGTGAGTGTCTTGGGGGGAGATTCTTCCCTCCCCTTGCACTATGATTGAAACAACGTCTGGATACTGACACGACTGGCTTCTACACTATGGTTCTTAGTCAAGGTTTTTGTTCGGTGCAACAAATGATAAACTACCTCAGGAGACCTCCCAACCTTTAGAACAAAGGTTTTGGGGATGGTTATCTTGCACACTACTGTTGAATATGGGTTTCCCCAAAATTCACTTTTGATTATAGTGGGTTGGAAAACCTGGCTTTCATTGTTCCCACTTAGGTCGTTCCCGTAGGGTGAGTACTTTTTCCCACTACGGCAAGCCTTCTAAAGAATTTAATAAAGCATAAAGTGCATAAAGATAAAATGGCTAAGTCTGGTTTTTTGATCACCTAGTAAAGGGGAGAGCATATACCTATTACCCAACAAACACAGCAAAAAGATGTTCAGTTTTTAAGCCCAAATGAAGATTATCTAAACTAAGTGAAGATATTGCTTCACAACATGCATGGGATTCATTTTTAACCAAAAATAAGATGTGGTGACTATCCTAGAGTTGGTAAATTCCAAATTAAATTCCCTATCCTAGGATTGATAAATTTGAAATTAAGTGTCTATCCTAGGGTTGGTTCTTTTTAAACCCAAAAACAAAAAAACTGGCTGCGGATGCATCAGATCCAAATTACAATTTAAAAAAAATAAAAAAAATTACTTGTCATTTGTAGTACAGAATGGCAGATGTTGCTCATCATTTGCGGCTTGGCAGATATAGTTCGGGTTTGTGGAAAATATGGTGCATCAGGTCATTTGTGGCTTTGCAAGTGTCAAATGTGGTGCATCAAATCACTTGCGTTGCATGCAATGGAAAATGTGGCACAGTAGAGTGGTTGCGTCACACAAGAAGGCAAATGCGGCATTTCGTACCTATTCCCGCAAAAAAAAATCCGAGACCATACAAAACCTGCAAAAGTGTGTTAGAATGTCGGGTTCACCAATGTAATGATGATTAAATTCCTGCAAGTTAATAACATCACACAATAGAATGCAAAGGAGAAAAATACTTGAAATGGAAGAAAACTGGAAAGATCTCACCCATTTAATACTCCATGGTTTACTTCCATTGCACCTCCTCAAGCTTGTTGTGATAATAATGCCCTTAGATTTGTGAGCAAATTATATGTGTCTAGCCCTAGCAATACCTGTGAAGGATTTGTGCAATAAACTAATGTGCAACTAGCAATTCAATCCTAGCATGCAAATAGTAATAAAGAGCCTAAGATATGAGAATGCATATAATTAAAATAGATTAAGCAATGATCCATCGATTGATTCCTCCCGAAAATGAGATCAAGATTGTCATTTTATAGAA